>CM060340.1:42110486-42145486 GCA_030674155.1 Stramonita haemastoma
TAACCATTTTGTAATCATAATGAACATAATTATTCAGCTTACTTGAAAATTAGAAAATTATACAAATCAACTGCATTCAACACGTAATTATTAAATAATACAAAAAGTGAATAAATATGTCTCAGTATGGATGATAACATGTTTAGGCAACAAGAGAGAGAGAGAGAGAGAGAGAGAGAGAGAGAGAGAGAGAGAGAGAGAGAGAGAGAGAGAGAGAGAGAGAGAGAGAGAGAGAGAGAGTAGAGAGAGAGGAGAGAGTACACAGTACATTTTTAGCCAGGTAGTGTTGCGCACAATTTTCAACTGACCAATAATATCATCACTTAACACTCCCTATATTTTACTTATACATATATAAAGAATATACCATAGTTATGATAAATGTGACATGAAAATAAAATATTAAAAATTTACTCTTTAAAATCAGTTACAAGTGCACAAAGATAAGATACATATAAAAACATTTAAACACACACACACACACACACACACACACACACACACACACACACACACACACACACACACACACACACACACACACACACAGAAGAAGAGAAAGAAAGGGGGAGAATTATATATATCCAACAGGATGAGTACTGGTTCATTAGTTTTGATGCATCAAGTGCATTAGGTGATTTTTGAAGGTCGACAATGATTGGTGCTGTTTAATTGAATCGGGAAGGGAGTTCCACAGTACAGGGCCTGAGTATAGTAAACTGGACTTGAACAAGTCTATTCTTGCGATTGGGATACTTGGCTTTTCAGTGTTTCTGGAACGATTCATTGGGAACTTATCTCTTAAGGATGTGGGGACAGCTCCTGCCATTATCTTAAACATCAGGATGCCCTTGTTATATTTTAGTCTTTGTTGTAGGGGGAGGATACTTAACTGAGTATAATCCAGAGAGAGAGAGAGAGTATATGCATCAGATCTTAACTCATGGACTCTCCATTTGTAAACACAATTATTCATGAATGTAATTCAGAACAAAGACAGTCAAGTTTCAGTTTTTATTTGCATACTTCTTTCGCACCAGCTTTCATCAAATTTGACGCTGTGTTTAAAATACCAATGACCTTATTTTCTTTTCTTTCAGCTGTGAGCCGGCTACCCAACCCTAACTCCAGCTTTTCTTTTGGGGCTGAAGGGGGAGGTAGGCTTTTCCCAATGCACTGACCAGCAGTGACGTGACAATGACCGACCAACTGATTTTTTCTCTGATTTTGAATTCTACCAGCATTTAAAAATATCTCAGACCACAATGACGTGATCAATTTTACATATTTTCAAAACAAAGTAACAAAAAGCTGAAGTCCAGCTGTGTTAATTATCTTTACAGCCAGAAAGTATAAACACTTTGAATGAATAAGCGGAAAACATTAGCTTTCAAAAATGTTTAAAATAACTTTTAAGTCACGGCAGATTTCTCTGCGTGCAATTCGGGCTGCTCTTCGCGGAGAGAGCGCGTCGCCAAAAGAACGGTGCGCCCATTATGTTTGTTTCTTTTCCGGGATGCAACTGCATTTGTTTGCCTATCAGAGTGACTTTTGTACAGAATTTTGCCAAGGACAACCCTCTTGTTGCCGTGGGGCTTTTTTACTTGAGCTATATAATAATGCGCCTCACACGGGACCTCGGTTTATCGTCTGATCCGAAAGACTAGCACTCAATCCACCACCCATTGTCTAATGGACGAGGGAAAAGTTTGGGGCCCAAACGGGGATCGAATCACCACACACTTCCAATCCGAATTTTTTGACTTTTCGCTTTCTAGGCAGGCGCGTTACCTTAGACCACCAAAGTCTTAGAAAGAGGGAGATTACAAAGCTTGGTATTTTTATCAGGAAAAAGTCAGGTGGGTAGTCCAGTGCCATTGATGTGTGCTCACCACTACTGTCATATAACTATCAATTTTGTTATTGTACATGTTTTTACACATATAACGCAGAAAAAATAAAAGCAACTCATGAAATACAAGAAAAATTGAAGCAAAACTGGTTACAGAAAGCATCTTACTGGTCCTCTAAAAAAGAACATGCAACATTTCCCTCCCTCATTCTGAGATGCAAACTTATAACTTATCACATAATTATTGAATTGATGGTTGAATTGGGTTGTAAACAGTTTACTCATATAATTATTGAATTGATGGTTGAATTGGGTTGTAAACAGTTTACTCATATAATTATTGAATTGATGGTTGAATTGGGTTGTAAACAGTTTACTCATATAATTATTGAATTGATGGTTGAATTGGGTTGTAAACAGTTTACTCATATAATTATTGAATTGATGGTTGAATTGGGTTGTAAACAGTTTACTCATATAATTATTGAATTGATGGTTGAATTGGGTTGTAAACAGTTTACTCATATAATTATTGAATTGATGGTTGAATTGGGTTGTAAACAGTTTACTCATATAATTATTGAATTGATGGTTGAATTGGGTTGTAAACAGTTTACTCATATAATTATTGAATTGATGGTTGAATTGGGTTGTAAACAGTTTACTCATATAATTATTGAATTGATGGTTGAATTGGGTTGTAAACAGTTTACTCATATAATTATTGAATTGATGATTGAATTGGGTTGTAAGTAGTTTTTTCATATAATTATTGAATTGATGGTTGAATTGGGTTGTAAACAGTTTACTCATAATTGTTGAATTCATGATTGAATTGGGTTGTAAACAGTTTACTCATATAATTATTGAATTGATGATTGAATTAGGTTGTAAACAGTTTACTCATACCTTTTCCTGTCGGGATTCAAGAACAAGCTTAACTGGATTTGGAACAAAAAGGATACTTCATCATTAAAGTAAATTTAACATTAAAGCAAACAATTTAACATGCTACAGGCAAACAGGGTTCTTCTTAATCCTTTCAGGGAAATAGAAAATGAAAAGCAGCTTCAACCCAAATATATTTTTAAATGACGTACACACCATTTTGACTCTGGAATAATAGGAAGTAGAGTGGGGAGGGGACAGCACACAAAGTGAAGGGTATTAACTGCACAGCTTAAGTCTACCAGATAACATAAAAACATTGCATAAATAATTTCCCATATAAAGGATAGATTAGGGATATCCTTTAACCCGTGTACTTCAGTAAAAAAAAAAAAAAGAAAAAAAAGAAAAAAAAAGAAAAGACAAAGGCAACAAGCTACGCACATATCTTTCATTTGAAGGTAACAAATGCAGGCATTGTTTGGAATGGTTACATGCAAGTTAACCAGTCACACAATTACCCAGATAAAGTGGAGACATTTCAAGCCTCAAATAGGGATATTGAAAGACCAAATGCCAACAAAAAATACTGGACACATAACTTTAAATGAATCCTGTAATTCATTCATGGGAAATGCTACGTTTGAAAAAAATATCAAAAGAAAAAAATCAGTTGTAACTGCTTCACTCTGCGTTCAGTACTTCAAAGTAAATACACACAAATTTAAACATAAAAGGAACATCGACTTCTGGTGACAAAATCCATGATAACTATACCGGAATAACGTTTCAATACAAACTAAAGATATGATCGACGGGGAAAAGAAAAAATCAAGTCAAACACTTTCAATACAAAACTAGCTGTCCACCAGCATTTTTCGATGAAACATTCGAATTTGCTAAAACCATAAATTGTTATTGATTGCTTGAGTGATGTACATGTCGAATGCAAGAGCTCCGATTTGTTTTTACAAGATATAGCGCTATATAAATTCCATGTATTATTATTATTATTATTATTATTATTATTATTATTATTATTATTATTATTGTTAAACACGGGTTTTCTACTAAATTCAAAGCAGAATTTAAAAAAAAAAGAAAAGAAAAACTACAGTCAATTGTCTTTTACAACTACTCGTAAAAAGTTAACCATTCTAAACCATTTCTACTTTTATACACGTTTCCTAAGAGCTCCAAAGCAAAAGCATATATAGAAAGGCTGAACAAAAAACAAAAAACCCTGTATCACTCTGTGTCATGGCGATGACCTGCTAGAATACATTATTTTACAACATTTGCTACACTGGAATTTTGAAATACACACATTTGGAAAAAAGTCATTTTACAAAACAATTGCGCAAATGAACATAACAGGTACAGTACAAATGCTGAACAAAAAAGCAGACAATAAATCATGCAGTAATGAGTAGTGGTTGATGTGAAATTTGTCACTTTAGTCTTGCTAACACAACAAAGTTTTTTGTGGGGCCTCTGAAGTCTTTTCCTACTGATTTCTTCCTGCAGTTTCTTTTCCACATTTTACTGTTCATCCACGATGTTGGCTTGTTTTGATAAAATTACAGTGTGGGGCGTCCAACTTAACTTTCCCCCATTTTCTTCTTTCCAGATTAAACAAAAAAGCAAAAGAGTTATAGAGTACATTTGTGCTGACAATGGAAACCAAAGACTGCCGGGAGAGAATGAATGAATAATCTTTAAGAATGAATAATCTTTATTTTTCAAGGGTTACAGAGTAAGTATTGAATACTTTATTCTTCCGGCCCTTGCCCTGATCAGGGAATAAAACTAAGGGAATAAAGGCAATAGTAACCCCCCCCCCCCTACCCCTACATACAAACCAGCATCACCAACAATAGCAATTTAACCCATATTTTAAAAGAAGAAAATGGGATACATTCAACAAAACGCATATTTGCTAACTGGACACACTGATAATTATTTAAACAAAAGAAGAAGATATCTATTCACAAATACATAGTCCACAGCTGAACCGAACATTATCTGTACAGATGCACTGAAGGCATCACCGAGATTAAAATTGAGGAGAAAAAAAATAAGAAAAAAACAAACAAAAAGAAAGAAAAAACCCCAACCAAACAAAAAAACTAATAAAAAACTCTCCCCCCCAAAAAAAAAACCCAAACCCACCTAGAAGACAGCAGAGAAAGGAGAAGCCTCCCCCGCCCCCTCCCCCCCCCCACCCCAAGAAAATGGTAGGCCTATATATCGGATCATTTTTACCAAAAAAAAATATTTAAAACATTCAAAAAACCCAACCAACCAACCAACCAACCAACCAACCAACCAGCCAACCAAACCCAACACACACACACACACACACACACACACACACACACACACACACACACACACACACACACACACACACACACACACACACACAAATAAAACAAACAAAAAAACGAACAATCCCCCACCTTCCCAAAACAACCAAAAAAACCCATCAAAAACACACAACCACCAACAAAATCAACAATAAACAACATTTTTGATAAAAAAATCGACATTATGGAACCCAAGTATAACATTTTTAAATCGTGTTTAAGAATATATTATGGACAAGTAAGTCCAAAAGACTAGGCTACTATATCTATACATGGATTGGTGGATGTGTGTACGTGTGCGTGTGCGTGTGCGTGTGTGTGTGTGTGTGCGCGCGCGCGCGCGCGAGTGCGAGTGCGTGCGTGTGTGTGGGTGTGTGAGTGTGCATGTGCGTGTGCGTGTGTGTGAGTTGAAACCAGCAAAGAAGGCATGAAATGAAAAAAAAAAACACACGTAAAAAAAATAATAAAAACCCTTTAAACACAAAATACATAAAACACATCTCTATATTTAAACGATAAGAATACAATTTTAATTGAACATAAGAACAAAACACTTCTATCCATATTAAGTCTAGGATAGCATTTGTGAAGGTGGAAGATGGAAAGGAAAGGAAAGGAAAGGAAAGGAAAGGGGGAAATGAATGAGTTAATGAATAATCTATTTTTCAAGGGTAACAGAGCAAGCATTTACATTTTTTTTCACACGGCCCTTGTCATGATTAGGGAATAGAAAGAAAAAGAAAAAAAGAGACCCTACCAAAACAGGAGAAAAGCCAAAAGCAGAGATAAAGCAGAGAGCAACAAAAAGGAAAAATAACATCATCACCAAGAATAGATGTTCAACTTATGATTGTAAAATGAAGGTAAGTATACATTCAACATATGCATAATTCCCACCGAGTACATGAATACCTATTTAAGACAAAAGAGATAGATATGTATTCAACAAACACAAAATCCCTAACCGACCAAACATTCATGTCAGGAGATACACTGGTTATAATTAAACCAAACAGATTAAAATTGAGAAGTGACAGCAGAGAAGAGAGCTGCCCAACAAGATACATATTAAAATATGACTAACCTTTCTTACTATAAAACAATATTATGAACCCCCCTCCAACACAACAATACAAAAAAACCCAATAACAACAGACAACCTCCACCCAAAAAAAACAAAAAAGCAATCGCCCCCAAAAAAACCCGACCCCCCCAAAAAAAAAAACCCAGCAAACAAACATTGGATCAACAACATTATGATGTTACGCCCAAAATGACATTTTGCAAGTCGTGTTCAAGAACACGAGTTAAAAGTATTCAAAAGGAGTAACATATCATAAAAAACTTATCTAATGATAAGATTATGATATAATATATTATGTGGAAAATAGGTAAGGAGAGAGAGAGAGAGAGAGAGAGAGGGGAGAGAGAGAGAGAGAGAGAGAGAGAGGAGAGAGAGAGAGAGAGAGAGAGAGAGAGAGAGAGAGAGAGAGAGAAAGAGAGAAAGAGAGAATCTTATGTGTTACATCATCAGCAAAATATACTGATCAACAAAGTCTGACAAAACACTCACACAAAACTCTTCTTTGAAACGATATTATCAATGTAACATGTCAAGACAATATCTGTCAAAAGAATTCATTTCAGGCAAAATTCGATCTTATACATTCCAACTTACAGAGTATATATAAAAACAGGAGAGAGAGAGAGAGAGAGAGAGAGAGAGAGAGGAGAGAGAGAGAGAGAGAGAGAGAGAGAGAGAGAGAGAGGAGAGAGAGAGAGAGAGAGAGAGAGAGAGAGAAAGAATGACGATTTATTAAAAAAAAGGCCCCATTTGAAGGGGCATACATCACTAGTATTTGTTATACATTTTCACACAAACACTTACGCACATTGGTCACCCATGTTATCTTTTCTCTCTCATCCAATTTATATAAAAGTATATGCTTGAGAAGGCAGTCTGTTTTCACACATTTGGGCCACTTTTAACCAATAGGTAATACACTTCACATTTAAATACAATGGATGTCTTCCAAGCTTACCATAAACTAAATCGTTAGGTGTTCACCTGTTAACAAGAAACATTTTATTGCAAATAACTGTAGATTTTCAATTTCATGCCCTGTAACTTTATTAAATTTTTGTCATTGAGAGATAGAGAATTTTCAAATTACATCGTCATCAAAAACCAGTCGACAAAGTGTTTAAAAAACACCCACAAAAACATTTAAGCAATAGTTATCAATGAAACCGATAAACTCATAATGTGGCCAAAAGTCTAACAATAAAAAACCCCGAAAAATAAACAAATAAACCAACCACAAAAAAACACACGAAAACCCCCAAACCAAACCCAAAAGCATAAGGGGGAGAGTAAATGGTGAAATTGCTTTAAATGCTCGAGATGCAGGTGGAGCAGTCTATTAAAGGGCCGGAGTGCCATGACCTGAGTAACGGGCATATCTCTGGTTACGGCTACAAATCCAGGGTTAACAGGTTTCTATAAACCATACACACAAAACTGAAATTCGCGACTATTATTTCAATAAGCATTATTTTTATTTTACAACATCCATATAAAACAAACAACACACACGCACACACTCACGCACGCACGTAAACACACACACATACACACTTGCAGAAAATTACACTTACATACACAAAATTACACTTACACTAACACATACAAAATTATACTTACACACAAAATTACATTTACAAACACACACACACACACACACAGACACACAAACACACACAGACACACACAGACACACACAGACAACACACACACACACTTCACTTTAAAACCAGCACCCCTACTTCTGGTTTTGAACAAACTTTTTTTCTAAAATGGTCTCCCTTGAATTTATCCAAGTATTTTTTCTAAAACCCGCTAACTACTTTTTGTGTTCAATTTATTTTCTAAAATGCATTTATTTTCTAAAATGCTCTCCACCCTCCCCTGAACCTAATGACAGTTTGACTGCCTCCCCTTATCCCCTTTAATAAAATACGAATATGAATACTGTTTAGTATCTGAAAATAAAACCGCAAGCAACCGAGTATGAACACTTTAGAAAATTGAATTTGAATATCTCATTTAAAAAAATGATTATCTCAAAATACGAGAAACTCATCCTCATATCACCTCTTTCCCCATCTCTATTTTATAAACCTGAACATTCAACACCCCCCTCCAATCCATCCACCCCTTCCTAGTATTCTTTTCCCTAAAAATCCAGCACCCCTGCCCCTACCAACCCTAGCAGTAGTAACTATGATCTATTCTTCTGTCCCTTCAGTCGGATACGGCTACCTTCATGGTGGGCAAAAACGGCTGCATAAGAAAAAATCTGACCATTGAGGAACTTGAAAGCTCTAGATAAGGAACCATTTCATTTTTCATATCAATATTAAATTTGTATTTGGTTATGATCTTAAAATCCTTGTGGTGCCTTGAAAGCTTTGATCATTACTGTTCCCGAATGAGTTTAGTTTTGTTTTTGAAAGCATGCTGCAAAGCAGTTCTGTGCTTATCCATTTACTATTAATAAACGGTTCAAATAAATTCTTTTCAATCCAAAAGAAAAAAGTGTTTAGCCAGTGTGTCAGCATATACCACGTTGTCTACCTGTCTTTTGTGTCCACATGTGGGGCCAGGGTTAAAAGCTGAGGTTAGTGTTAGAATTAGTGTTAGTTAACAACAGGGAAGGGTTGTCTGTCAGCTGGTCGGTCTGAATGTTAGAACGAATGTGGACACAATAGCACATAGAAATATGATATGTAGCTGTGGCTATAGAGCTATAGACATACTGGCATTTATTTCAAATTTAGTATTCTACCGACCACAACGGCCAAACGTATTTTGCAATGACATGAAGCTTTAAACCAGAGTCCACCTGCTCTATCAAAACAGTTGAGGCTATGCATTGGACTTCGGTGTCGCAATAATTCCAGCTCTATCATCAAAGAAGAATGAAGTTTTGACATAATGTGAACAAGTTGCATCCAATTAGAAATAAAAATAATAAACCGTATAACATCCTCGAAGTCAGAATGCAGCTATCTTAATGGTTGGCAAAAACGGTTGCGTCTGCACCTTTCTTATTGTTGTTTAACCTCGGAGCTCTAGCCTAGAAGCTAATAAAAGAAAAAGTTTATTAGTCAGCCGACTTTTCTATCCCCACTGCTCTGAATATGCATCCATTTCCCTCCTAAACACATTTCCCCTCCCTTCCCTCCCCTTCCAATCTGATGTCTCCTCCCCACAGCTATCCCCTTCACACACACACACACAGACAAAGACACACGCACAGAGACACACAGACACACACACACGCACACAGACGGACGGACAGACACACACAACCCCCCCCCCCCCCCGACACCCACACACCCACACCCACCCACACCCACTTCTTAGTGGATAGGCGTTAAAACGAAGACCTACAGACAGACATACACTTGCACATGGGGACTGGATATAAAAAAGCACATGAGTGCTTATTCCATTATCATCGATATAAAAGAATTAATACATAAATAAAATTAATATATAAAAACATTTTTTAAACACACACACACAGCACACAACACCACACCACACCACACGTATCTCCCTAAAATATCTAAAACTAATATCTTGTGAAATAGACTCATTGATGAAATTCAGACAACTCTGAATTCGGATTGCTGCTACCTTAAAGGTGGGCTAGAACAGTCACATATGCAGAAATCTGTTGGTAAACCTCAGAGCTCTAGCTGAGGAAATTATGGTGGGGGTGTCTTTTAAATGATTACAATGAAGGCAAAAACAGCAAATCATAAAAATCCAATTCAATCTTGTTTATACCAACCTCCACCCAGAGACCTTATGGGGGAGGGAGGGGGATATCACAGTGTCAAAATATTAGATCTCAATTGAAAATTTTCAACTCTATACACAGTAAAATCAGCCCTACTGACGTTCCCTGTATTAACACCCTGGTCAACCATAAGGGTCAACCCAGGACAGTCATAACATGTTGTTCCTTGGAGAGGCGCTTGGCGTAACCAGTCCGGTGACAGTTTATTTTCTTTTGTTGCTGAAAAGTCTTTTCCTTGACTGTAGCGCCGTTTTGATAAAGATGTCCTCAAAATGTCATCAAATCTGAAAAAAGAAGAGAAAATTGTCAGACTTGCTTAGGGGCAAAAAGAATGGACTGGGAAAGTAGAAAAAACAATTAAAGGGAAAGACTGGACAGTTTAAGGAAAAACACAGGAAGGACTGATAGAAATGGGAAAATTTATCATTCTGGCAAGGCGATGGAGATCTTAAAAGGAGTATGTGGTGTGTGTGTGTGTGTGTGTGTGTGTGTGTGTGTGTGTGTGTGTGTGTGTGTGTGTGTGTGTGTGTGTGTGTGTGTGAGAGAGAGAGAGTGTGTGTGGAGAGAGAGAGAGAGTGTGTGTGTGTGTGTGTGTGTGTGTGTGTGTGTGTGTGTGTGTGTGTGTGTGAGTGAGTGAGAGTGTTGAGTGTGTGTTTGGTGAGTGTGTGTGTGTGTGTGTGTGTGTGTGTGTGTGTGTGTGTGTGTGTGTGTGTGTGTGTGTGTGTGTGTGTGTTGGTGGTGTGTGTGGTGTGTGTGTGTTTGGTGAGTGTGTGTGTGTGTGTGTGTGTGTGTGTGTGTGTGTGTGTGTGTGTGTGTGTGTTTGTGTGTGTGTGTGTGTTTATTTCATTTCTACAATGTGTGCCTACATCAGGGGGGGGGGGGGGGGGGGGGGGGGGTATTTGAAACTCTCTTGGAAGATTTAGTTTGAAACGTAACTTGTTCCAGTTTATAAATTACTGTCAGGTATGTGCTTGTCAGTGTTATAATTGCCCTTCATGGGATGATTAAAACATGTTTGACTTGGCAAATTCGAGGCAGAGAAAACAATGGGAAGACAACATCAGAGAGTGGCCTGGCCTCGAGGGGAATGACTTACTGATGAAAGCTAAGAACCACAAGGAATGGAGGAAGCTGGCTGCAATATCTTCAGTGTTGCCCTAGTGGTCAACCAGACTGTGGGATAGGTGAAGGCGAATAATTAATGTCAAACTTAGGTGATTTACTATATATACTGAGGACTTTGGGAATCATTTGGCAATTAATTCTCTGATTTTGCCATGGATGCAGTGTCATTCTAGAGTTATGAATGGGAATATAAACAGAATTTTTGCTTTGAATACATTGTAAGAAAAGCCGCTGCTATGCAAAACAATGAGCATGAATTTAAACTCTATAAAATTCACATAGATACTCTCGGTTATGACTTTTGCAGCGATACTTAAGTCAATTTAGTTAGCATCCATAGTCTGAACGAGTGCTCAGAATTTTTAATCCTAGAAAATGTATGAACAACATCTTTAAAAAATAGTGTTGGGTGCAGCCGGAATCTTCTAAAAGGTTAGGACAATACAAACACAAATACAAGACACACAGAAAAATGCCAAGACAGAGAGAATAGTCACTAACGTGTTGTATTTCTCTATCACTTTAAGTCGTGGCAGATTTCTCTGCGTGAAATTCGGGCTGCCCACGCTTGGAACAGCGCGTCACCATGACAGCATCCCCAACCATTTTTCCCTGTCTGCATGTAAATTTGTTTCTTTATCATAGTGACTTTTTTCTACATCATTTTGCCAGTGACAACTCTCCTGTTGCCTGGGTTGCTTATTGCGCTCAATGCTGCTGCACACATGACCTCTGTTGATCGCCTCTTCCGAAATACTAGCACTCAGATCACCACACACGGTCTAGTGGATGGGGGTAAAGTTTGGGATACAAACCCGTTACCTGATCATGTGCTGGTAACCGACAAGTGGTGCTGGATGGCGTGTCTGTCCTTCGCCACTTGGTTCCTGTCCAGTTCCTGAAAGCCATCAGAAGAAATCAGTGACAGGGAAAATGTTGAAAAATGTTAGCTCATATTATACTTCGAAGATTCTATCTTAACACTTTGGAACAGAATAATTCACAATTTTTTTCTTTACAGATATTAATTCATTTAAACTTTTCCTTTGTAACCTTTCTGTATAAAAATTCTTAGATTACATGACTTCAAAACAGAATAAATCACATTTATTCTTAAAAGATGTTTTTTTTAATTTCAAATGTTAACAAATAATTCTATGAAAACAGAAAATAGTTTACAGTTATTCTTTAAAAGATATTATCATATTTCATATTTTGCTTTATCAGCGAAACTATAAAAATGATTTGGTGCCATTTCGTAACAAAATTTAACAAGTATTGTTTGAAAATTTGATTCCATTTCATCTTTTACTTTGATTAGCTAAAATAGTTGTCAAAATGATTTGATGCCACGAAACAAGAAAATAAATTCACAATTATTGTGTAAAGACACTATTAATGTAATTCTTTGCTTACTTACCTAAAATGATTTGCTCTCAACTTTAAGTTAATCTAAAACAACTTTTAATTACAGTCAAAATTCATGAACAAGTCCTAATAGTACCATTCAATGTTCAGATGATTTTTTTTGGCTATAACTAATGATTATTTACCTGATCATGTTACTTTGAAAGTAATCCAATTTAGATTTATTATTCACAGACTTTATTTCACAATTCATACTTATTTCATCAGCTGAAAGATTTCAATGATTCATTTCCTTATTTTATGAGATTTAATTCATAACTTCTACATGAACTGTGTTAAAGTTTTATCTTCAACCCTTATTTGGACTTTAAATTTTATTGGCAACAGTCTGCAAAAATTAATGTACACCAATACTATATAAAACACATTCTGTTTTCTAACCAAAATGTGTTATACATAATTTCTGTCAGCAAACAAACAAATTTTACGGGGAAAAAACGCTTTTGTTACACACAAAGGCTACAACAAATCTGATAGACAAAAGTATCAGATCAGAAAGCTCAGAAAAAATACAGAAGCAGCTATAGATACCTTTTGTTGTTTTCAGAGAAGGCAGTTCATGATGGCTGTCCTCACACACCCAGATCACTGGCACTTGATTCCAGACCCAGAGCCCCTGAAAGCAGTAAGTTATCAGTAGACCGAGCATTCTAGTTTCATATACTCAGATATTATAAGGATTTAATTTCATCTGACAGATTTTACCATGCTCCGCCAATTAATTGTCGAATTCGAGTCCAGCTACTTTATGGAGCAAAATATTCAAAACCTACAGTAGGACAAGTTGTACTATCAATGATATACTAATCCACATATTTTTCAACTAATTTTTAGACAAGAAGGCTTTACTGTCCACACAATTTAAGTTCCAGAGTTAGGAGTTGCCATGTCTACAGCAACCAAACACCACAAGATTTTCATTACTAAAAATCGTAATAACTCGTTTTCTAGAAGAATATAGCTCGAGTCTCTTAATTATAAGACTTCAAAGAAAAATATGATACATGTAAAAAAAAATGATACAGAAAATAAAATGAGAACTAAAAAAAATTTTTTTTTAAAAGAAAAAAGTTAATAGCTGAATCCTGTATGTTATGAACAAAGTATCTCAACTCTAGCGGCAAAGTACTTACAGACAGATGCCAGGATCCCATGCAGCAGATGACTCCAAGGTGATGATCAGCAGAACCTGGCCCCACTGTTAAAGAGTCTTCAGGATAATCCACATAATGACTCACCACCAGGTTAGGACCCATGTTTATAAAGGAGGGGAAGGACAAGGAAACGCCTTAAGAATGGAAGGAATGATCCGTTCACAATACCTCATGAAAACTGTTGGTGGTGCTGGTATTTTCAGACACAAGGAAACCTATCAGAAATGGAAGGGACTGACCGAGTCACAATACCTCATGAAAACCGTCTCAAAGCCGCTGGTATTTTCAGACATAAGGAAAAACCATCAGAAAAGTAAAGAAATGACCAGGTCACAATACCTCGTGACCCGAGTCTCCTAGCCATTGTAGGAGACAGTGGTGTTTTCAGATGAGAAGATAGATCACTGTCACCCAGATTGCTCTCAGATTTCTTGCATTATTTTTTATCCCTATTTAATTTTAGTTTGTTTTGTCTTTTTATTTCATTTTATTTCATTTGATTTTATTTTATTTTTCCTTATTTTATTTTTGTTTTGGTTTATCTTAGTCTAAATTATGCCTCACTTTTAATTAATTTGATATCATTTTTATCTTATTTCATTTTATTTCTAGTTTAAACTAAACCCTACTTGTTATTTTATCTCAATTTTAATCTCATTTTATTTTTGCTAGATTTCATTTTAGGTTTATCACTAATTTTGTTGATTTTTATTTCAACAAGGAATACTGATAGCAATTGGAAGGTACCCAGTGATCAATTGAAAACCACTGACAGGGAAACAAAGACTGAACCAAAACTGGACACAGACAGAAACCTGGACACAAAGACCCCAAGAAAGCAAAATCCCTGAAAGATTTTGTTGAAATTGGCTTCTTATCCAGTCCCTACCCTCCACTACCAAACATGGGACTAACAAGGCAAGATCATTTTGAGACATAGCAAGTCTAGCGTCGTGGTGTATATAGGTTGATTGCTGCGGTTTCTGAAAATAAAAACAAATGTGTTTGTTAGCTAGTGTGCAGCATCTATTAAAGGGGAGAGAGAGAGAGAGAGAGAGAGAGAGAGAGAGAGAGAGAGAGAGAGGAGAGAGAGAGAGAGAGAGAGAGAGAGAGGAGAGAGAGACAGACAGACAGACAGACAGACAGACAGACAGACAGACAGACAGAGATCCACAGAGAGAGAGGAGAAGGGGATAGAGAGGGTGAAGAGAAAGAGAGAAACAGTAAGGAACAGCGAGAGGGGGGAAGAGACAAATAGAGGGAGGGAGGAAGAAATAGAGACAGGAAGGGAGAGAGCACAGAAGGAGGAGGAGGAGGAGGGAGTGAGGGAGGGAGGAGAGACAGAGAGAGACAGAGACACACAGACAGTCAGAGAGACAGAGATTGAGAGAGACAGAGATTGAGAGAGACAGTGACTGAGACAGAGACAGAGGCAAAGTGCGCGCGCGCATGGGCGGTGTGTTTGTGTTTGTGTGTGTGTGTGTGTGCGAGCGTGTAAGCGCGCGCGCGCGCGCGTGTGTATGCGTGTGTTGTGTGTGTGTGTGTTGTTGTGTGTGTGTGTGTGTGTGTGTGTGTGTGTGTGCGCGTGTGTTTGTGTGTGTATGTGTGTGCGAGCGTGTAAGCGTGTGTGGTGTGCGTGTGCGCGCATGTGCATGCACGCGTGTCTTCGCGAACGTGCATGCGTGCGCGTGTCCATGTATGCCTACCAGTGTCGTCATGTTTAGACATCAATCCCTAGCCAAAATAGGCCAGGCTACATTAACTGGAGAACACAAACGGTCGCATGCGCACAACTTTCACTATAGAACAAAGTCGAAGCTAGCCCAGGAAAAATTATTTCATAATTCATGCTTAGACTAACGGCGGCAAAATACTATCTATATAGAAGAACAGACCAATGAATATAAACTAAAATTCAGGGAAAGGATTTTCTCTAGCGCACCTCACCTATTCGTCTATTCTGAAAACTGGCTTCATATAACACTGTAAACGTTAACGACTGCACATTACTATCTACATAGAATAATAGACCAATGAATACCAAATAAAAATTCAAGTAAAGCATTTTTCTCCCGTGCACTTCACCCATACTTCATGTCCAGGAAACTAGCTTCGTATAAAAGACTGCAGGCACTTTTCAAACAATCTGTTGCATCAATTTACCGTTAAAAATATTTTGGCAGCAGCAAATTATGAAAATAACCCCAAGTTCTAAATTTGGTTCGCGGCTACCCAAGTTCCTATCACACGCGAACAATGCTGGAGAGACTGGCTCTGTTTTAGCAACACAGCTGACCGGGCTGTGTTTGAACGGATGTCTTTTGTAAACACGAGCTTGATAAAATGGATAAAACTGCATGCACACAGGAACTGTATTTTAAAAAAGCGCGCGATTGCTTGTTCCTTTATCCTTGAAATATCTTTAAAGTAGAAATCAAGTCACTGGAGTGGGAGCACACTGAAATCTTGCCACTCCTCCCCTCATCCAACTTTCTAGTGATCTAAGCAACACTTTTCTATTAAAAAAAAAAAAATTCAGTTCGAACATTAAGCATAATCACGAGCAACAAAACAAATCGGCACACACACACACACACGCACACACGCAAAACGTACCTGTAGCTTCGGGGGAGAAAATAGCGCTGTGTGGCGCAGCAGAAACGATGCATGGTGTGAATTTTCTGCATGCATGTCTACACAATCATCTGGTCTCAGTCGTTGCCAATTCAGAAATGAAAATGTCCGCTCGGCAGGAGTTTTGAAATCTGTGGTTGAGCAGAATTCGTTTCCATGTGTATCATGGGGCATCAGCTTGAAGGCCATAACTTTGTTTTTTTCTTTTTTTAAATTTTTCTTTTGTTTTTTCATCACTGGCTGGCTAACTGGTAAGCTAACTGGCTGGCTTCTTTCACCTTGCTGTTTACCGTATTTTGACATGTTGCTTTGCCGGCCTGCATGCATGTGTAGCTGCTTGCTGGTTGACGTTGGTCCTTTGTTGCAGTGCAAGAAAACTATTATACTACAGAGGAGAACAAGAAAAAAAAAAGAAACGAAAGAAGGAGAGAGAGAGGAGAGAGAGAGAGAGAGAGAGAGAGAGAGAGAGAGAGAGAGAAGAGAGAGAGAGAGAGAGAGAGAGAGAGAAGAGGAGAGAAGAGAGAGATAAGCACTTATGTGCTTTTTTACATCCAGTCCCCATATGTATGCCGTTTTGTAAGTCTTTCATCTGTTCCACACCGGCACGCAATAGCCTACCCTTACGAAAGCGGAATAGGATTTAACCTATGCGCGTGCGTTCACACACGGCGCACGGTTATAGTCACATCCGAAGGAGAAGAGACGAGGGGGGGGGAGGGCAAAAAGAAAGAGAAGCATAGTAAAAACAAAAGGAAAAAGAAAGCAAGGAAAAGGAGAGACAGTAAATAAAAAAAAAAAGAGGAAAGCAAAAAGACAAAAGGCAGAAAGCTAAAACAAACACCGAGAAACAGACTCCTGAATAAAAAACAAAAGCAGTCACACAGACGGAAAAAACAAAACAAAGTGAATACAATCATACACACTGGTTGTGATTAAACATGCTCAAATTTTAGAATGCGGCTGCCTCCTTGGTGGGCGGAAAAGGGTCACATACAAAAATCTCACCGTTGGTGAACCTCAGAACATTAACCTCACAGTACTTACCTCAGAACACTAACCTCAGAGCACTAACCTCAGATAACTTACCTCAGAGCACTTAACTCAAAGCACTAACCTCAGAACACTAACCTCAGAACACTAACCTCAGAACACTAACCTCAGAACACTAACCTCAGAACACTAACCTCAGAACACTAACCTCAGAACACTAACCTCAGAACACTTACCTCAGAGCACTAACCCAAAGTACTTACCTCAAAGCACTTACCTCAGAGCACTTACCTCAGAACACTAACTTCACAGTACTTACCTCAGAGCACTTACCTCAGAGCACTTACCTCAGAGCACTAACCCCAAAGTACTTACCTCAAAGCACTTACCTCAGAGCACTTACCTCAGAACACTAACCTCAGAACACTAACTTCACAGTACTTACCTCAGAGCACTAACCCCAAAGCACTTACCTCAGAACACTAACCTCAGAGCACCTATCTTACTGCACTAACCTCAGAGCACTAAATTCACTGCACTAGCCCAGGAACGAACAAAAAAATGTGGTCATGTAACTTCGTATCTTAAATAAAGTAATTATGACTGTAGGGGGAACAAACAGACTCCTCACCCCCCCCCCCCCCCCCCCCCCCCCCCCCCACATAATTATTGAGGGGGCCTGTTAGTATAAATAGCATCCCGACCCTCTGGAAATTCAGTGCTAGCAATTCTGTTCTATTCCTCTATTTTGGCCTTGCTCCGTTTTTTTTTTCTCCTGTCACCAACTCGTTTGGTTTTTGCCCTTTGGGTCTTCTCTTTTAACATTGTTTTTATCCAGAAATACTTAATAATATAAGAATTCTTTCCCATACTAAGTGTGCTGTGCCTAACTTGTCAGACGCTTAATAGCAGCGCAAGACATTTTCACCCATGACAAAAATATTTGCTGTCTTGATTGTTCGATGAACAACGGGAAAACTGCCCCCACCATAACCATTACCTGCGCTACTTCATACTTGGTACTCAAGCAGTACAATATTCTGCTATTCTACATGTGCTTCAAAACTTGCTCATACTTTCCTTATACAATTTTTTAAGTGCCATAAACGGTGAAATAATATGTATATATATATATATATATATATATTATATATATATATATATATATATATATATATATATATATATATATATATATAATTTACCTGTAGGTTCAGATCAACATGGCAAAGCAGCAAGAACGCACACAGAGACACTTGCGCAGTAGCTGCTTTCAGATGGTCGAATGTTGGGAGTGAGAGGGCTTAGGGTACAGAAAAACTCAGGTCCCCCCCCCCTCCCCCCCCCCCCCCCCCCCCCCCCCCGTCTATGGGTGAACACTGTTATTTTGCACGTGCTTCACGAGTCAGGGGCAAGCATTGACAGGATATTGAGTTACCATACTAGATTTCAACTCTCTCTCTCTCTCTCTCTCTCTCTCTCTCTCTCTCTCTCTCTCTCTCTCTCTCTCTCTCTCTCTCTCTTCGTTGTTGTTGGTGTTGGTGTTGGTGTTGCTGTTGTAGCTCTCCTTCTTCAGAATTTTGCAGAATTCTTCTTCTTTCAGAATTTGTCTTCATCCTCTTCTTCTTCTTCAGAAGTCTTCATTTTTTTTTCAACTCAGTTCAATCAAGTTTTTTTTCAGAAAATATGGAAAAAAAAGTGATTATAACAATGTCAAACACGCGTTTACCTTCAGAGAGACATCAAGCCGACAACGTACCTTATGATCATGTTCAGATTTGACATGTTTGAAGACCAATTTTTTTATTTTTAAGAACATTTTTATATTTAATTTTGCATGTTTTATATTAAATAAATAAAATTATATAACACATGATATAAAATGAAGGATATTAATTGATAATCAAAATACAACAGATCATTATCTTGCAAAAATTATATCAAAATCAATCAAAAAAGGAAAAGAATAGTAATAATAATAATATTCAAAATAGATTAAGGACATTGGTAGAAAGAAAAATCTGAAACCCGCACACAGACATATCAAATGAATGTAAAAAATGAATAATGAATAAATGCAATTCAGAATATTAAATATTCTTCAGAATTCTTCTTCTTCGCAATTTTTCTTTTTCTCCAGAATTTTTTTTTTCAGAATTTCTTCTTCTTCAGAATTTCTTCTTCTTCAGAATTTTTTCTTCTTCAAATTTCTTCTTCTTCTTCTTCTTCTTCTTCTTCTTCTTCTTCTTCTTCTTTTCTATAGAATTCTTCTTCTTCTTCCGTGGTCCCTGTCCATAGCCATATTGGCACAATGCACAGTGCCAGGTCTTCTCCTGTGCTTGTCACTCTGCAGTAGGTCTGCCCACTGACCTCAGGCAACACGTTCCTACTTCAGGGCAGCTGAGCAGAAAGTTGATAGGAATCAATGTTCAGATTTGCACGATAAAGGCAGGAGAATGGGCAGGGTAGTCAGAAAGTAGGCAGGAAAGGAAGAAGATAGAGAGGTGAGGAGAAAAACAGAAAGAAAGGGAGTGATAGAAAAGGGGAAACTTCGAGCACAAAATGTCCAGAAGGTGTGGATGCTGTTCATACGGAAAGGACCCCTGGCATTCCCACGGGGGGAGGGAGGGGGGGGGGGGTAGAACTCAGAGGAAACTGACCTAAAATTAATTTTGTTGTGAGGGACTGTTTTGGACCTATTTTTAAAAATACAACACTTCTACACAAAATGATATAACCATGCAAATTAGATGTGATAAAATTGTTAATAACGTCTACTTTATAAGAAAAAAATATATTCATGCATGCTTTTGGTAATTATCTTCTAAGATTTTTTTTTTTTTATTATACCAAGAAATAAAAATAACCAAAACATAAGTATGCTTGTCATACAAGGCAAGACATACCCACCACCTACTCCACTGGGTCAAATGAGTTGATTTCACAGCAAAATAATTTGTTTTTGTTTTGTAATATTACTTATAGTCACGGCAGATTTCTCTGCATGGAGTTCGGACTGCTTTTTTGGTGAGAGCGTGTCGCCACAACAGCAGTGCCACCCATTATTATCGTTTTTTTTCGTTTCCGATCTGCATAGGTATTTGTTCCCTATCCGAGCGGCCTTTTTCTACAGAATTTTGCCAGGAACAACTCCCTTGTTGCCTTTGGTTCTTTTATGTGCACTGAATGTGTATAACATACAGGACCTTGGTTTATCGTCTCATCGAAAAGACTAGCACCCAAACCACCACACACGGTCTAATGGATGGGGGAAAAGTTTCGGGCCCAACAGGGGTCAAATCACTGCACGATTCGAACACGTACTTTTCCGCTTTCTAGGCAGGTGCGTTACCTCTAGACCACCGATCCACCGCAGCACTTTGAAACCAAATATTTGTCTACCATCAAGTTAGGAAACGAAGAAAACGTGTCACAGAACACAGATTCTTTTAGCGTACCATAGGGTATGTCACAACACACACAAAAAAGCCGAAAAGAAAAACATTCAACACCACTTACAGTTAAAGGGAGGTAACAACTTTTACAGGAACACTACATCTAAGTTTCGAGTAGTCTCCCCTGGATTAAACGCTGCGAAATTGCAGCTGACGTGAGTCCATGAAGTCGTAATTTGAATTTCGGTGGTGTGTCGCCAATAAAGCGTGTAGATTTTTTTTTTTTATATAATCTTCCAGGTCATCTTTAAGTGCAGACCTGCCAGTTCGTGTATACACATGTGTGCAAAAGATCACAATGATGCACGCTTAAGATTCAGGACTTCATGTCAGTGCTGGGTAGGTTACGGAGACACGAACATTAATAATAATAATAATAATGATGATGATAATAATATATTAATAATAATATAATAATAAATAATAATATATAATAATAATACTATTTAATAGCGTAATCAAATAACAATTCAAAGCGCTAGCATTCACAGATACATCCGAAGTCGGGATGCGGCTATCTTGAAGGTGGGCAAAAACACTCACATACAAAAACTCTCACCATTGGTGAATCTGGACCCACCTAAAAAAAAACCCAGAAACAACAAAAAACAAAACAAGACAAAAAACAAAAAAACAAAAACAAAACAAAACAAAAAAACAAAGAAAGAAAAAAAGACACTTGCAATATTGGTCAAGTAGTTCGAGCAACACTCTCAAAACTCCTATCCGTGAAGTAAATGAAGTTTGACTGTGTTATCCCTGTCTTCCCTTTGAGCCCACAGCAAACTGGTTAGGGGTAGGAGCCAGCTGCATTAAAAATAAAAACAAAACAACGACAAAAGCGAAAAATTAGATTCTTTTAAGAATGTTGAATACGTTTACGTTTGGTGTGAAAGTAAGTCTCGTTCTGACTTAATGGCAATAAAGATTTCTGATTCTAATTCTGATTCTAGGGTTCAACCCCACGACTTTACAATCAGGAATCCAACGCGTTAGCCACTGCACCACAACCGCTGGCTGTTGGTTTCGCTGATGGTTTGATTGTGTTTGTTTTGTGAGGTGTTGTTTGGTTGTTTTATCATTTGTTTGCTTATTGTGATCTTTTGTTAGTTTTGATAGATTGTAGTTTGATTTTTGTGTGTGCTACAGCCACGTGTGAGCTAAACAGTCAGAAATGGAGAGAGAGAGAGAGAGAGAGGAGAGAGAGAGAGAGAGAGAGAGAGAGAGAGAGAGAGAGAGAGAGGAGAGAGAGAGAGAGAGAGAGAGAGAGAGAGAGAGAGAGAGAGAGAGAACCGCATGGACATTATATTTATATTTCTCTTTAAGTCACGGCAGATTTCTCTGTGTGAAATTCGGGTTGCTTTTTCTGGGAAGAGTGTCTTGCTACAAGAGAAGTACCCCCTTTTACTTTTTCTTCACCGAAAAATGTCCCCGTTTAGATGTGCTTTTATTTCCCAACCCGAGCAGCTTTTTTTTTTTTTTACAGAACTTTGCCAGGGACAGCCTTCTTGTTGTCGTGTGTTCTTTTACATGCTCTACGTACATGTTGGACCCGGGACCTAGGTTTATTGTCTCATCCAAAACACTGACACCTAGATCACCACTCACTGTCTAGTGAATGGGGGAAAAGTCTTGGGTTCAAACGGGGATAGAACCCACATTTCTCGCTTTCATTTTATTCATTTATTTATTTTATTTTATTCTTTTATATCGAGGATAATAGAATAAGCATTCGTGTACTTTTTTTTTACTGCCAGTCCCCGTGTGTATGCAGTTTTGTAAATCTTGTCATCTGTTCCCACCGGCACACGATGGCCTACTCTTACGAAAAGCGGAACAGGATTTAACGTGTGCGCAAGATGATCTGCGTGCGTTCACTCACGGGGCCTCGTCTCATCCGAAGGACTTTTGGGGAGGGTGGAGTCAAGGCAGGTGTGTTACTAACCACTGGACCACCCGTCTACATGTAGGCTGATCCCAAGAGAATGTGGTTAGAACAGAAAACAGACAGAACAAGAATGAGGAGGACAGAAAGAGAACGATGATTGCATGCCAAGAGACGAGGAAAAATGGTTCTGTTATTACAACTGATCACAAGAAAAAAAAGAAGAGGATATTTTTCATACTTCAGGCTTTATTTTCATTGTGGAATATTAACAGAGCAACGCTGTACAACGCTTTCCCATCATTTACTGGATTTGCAAGTAAGATCTTCTGCTTCTGTAACAAATCAAAAATATATAACTTTCGTCTCAAACAAGGTAACATTGTAAAATCATTTGGTTTTTAAATTCACTGTAACAGTTTATCATTTTAAGAGTATAATTGTTAAGCACAAGTATTTCATCAAAAATACTTTTATAGAAAATTGCAAACTTATTTTTTAAAAGTGTCTTCTAGTATTTTTTTTAAATTTTAAATCACAACTTCTTTTCTGGTTTCCAAATGAGGCAGCAAGGGAGCCAAAACTGTTTCAGAAACTGATGACAGTTCCACCTCAATGCTCTCTCTTCTTTGTGAACTCTTCAGCCATGGTGAACACGTTTGGAGAAAGAAGCAGAGGACATGATGACGAATGGCCGGCTGTCTTCACCATTTTCTCTCCCTTCCCTGCGACAAATTAAAAGCAACAAAAAAAAATGCGCCGTTAATCATTGTAATCATTGTTATGATCCCTTTCGTCGTTGTATCGTCATGGTTGTCAAAATTTGTCAGTGCGCTTGCATTTTGGGGGATGTACTTTGAGCTGGGTTTGTTATTGCTGATGTTGTTTTGTTTTATTTCGGTTGACATTCATGCCAGTACATGGTTTGTCTTGCAACAGTAAAAACAAAGATATGACGGGGAAGAAAGCGATAATGGCCATCTTGATGAAGATGCTTATGGTGATGATGGTGATGGTGTATGTGGTAGTCATGGTGACAGTGGTTTTAAAGACAATGATGATGCTGAGGTCGTCAAACAACTTGTCTTTCGCTTTTGCTGTGGATGCCAGACTTGTAACGTAGGCACTGATTAGTCTGACTTGTCCTGAGGATGTCTGGAGTTAGAGAGACAAGACAGGATGGGCTCTGTTCCTTCTGCTGGAGGGGTTATGGATTCCAGCAAGCTGTTTCTGACTGCAAAGCCCTCGCCGTCTTCTCTGACCTCGTCTCATGGTTTGCCTGCCAGAACAGGATGAAGTCTCACAGATCCTGTTTCTGGGAGCCTGGTTTCTTGAAGGGCGACGATGTCCGTCTCCAGTCTGCTCAGTTCTCTGCCGATGACAGCTGTCTTGCGAGCATCACTTACTTCCTGAATGTTGTCAGAAAAGCCTGGTGTCAGTGTCCTTACATTCCATGTGCCCAATTTTAGGGCAGGAGTTTTCATTTTTCTGTTGCGTGGTGCATAGTTGTTGATCCTCTTGTGGGTTTTCACCCTAAACCCCACACACCCAGTGAGGCTAACGGACCGTGGCGGGGCAGCATCTCACTGGCTGGGGGCTGCCCAGCTGAAGGCTCCCACCGTCGGAAGCAGCCCCTGACTCCGTGTCAGTGGAGTATGCAGATTATAACCGGTAGACTGCTGCTTCCCGTGTTGTGTTGACGCTGCAAAGCGAAGATGGAGTGACCTCTCCAGAATGCAAAGCCTGGGGAATTAAGTATAGAGGGCAAGCTGTTACCCATGCCCCTCTTTCCACGTCACTGGATTAATCCATTGGAAAAGCCAATTGTCGATACACTTGGTTCCAGTACTGTTGCAGGAGTTACCAGAACATTGCCGTATACAGCCTTGAGCTGCCTTGGGGACTCCGATAACCGAGTTTTCCTCAGGGCTGACTCCCGAAGCCTTCCCTATGAGTGGGTATGGCCGCAAGGTAGTGGAGGTTTGAAATCAGAGTTTTCCTTTCCTAGATGAAACGTCTTCCCAGACTGATGAGCTCCATCCACCCCCATGACATAGGTTGTTCTGGCTTACTGTCTCTCTGTCTGTCTTTCTCTGCCTATTTCTGTCTGTCTGTCTGTCTGTCTGTCTGTCTGTCACACACACACACACACACACACACACACACACACAACACACACACACACACACACACAGCCATACACCACCACCACCACCACCACCACCACCACCACCGAACAAAACAAACCAAAAATCCAAACAAACAAAACGACAAAACACCCCAAACAACAAACACACCGTGACGACCTTGGCTCAGCAGCTGCAAGATCGGTCCCTGGCCCATGGATCGTCTGAAGTAGCCAGTGTCCACCATCCCTACGCATTCCGCATAGCTACGCCATTTGTCTTGCAATTGCTGGTATAAGGTGGGGTCGGAGGTCCGCACAATATTCAGGGCTTCCTCCAAGGTCATATTTGGTGAGGGTTTGGGTTTGTTTTGGCAGGAAAAAGGAGAGAGAGGGGGTTAATGAGGTTGATGGTTTTTTTGTTGTTGTTGTTTTGTTGTTGGTTGGTTGTTGGTGGTGGTAGGTTTTGTTGTTGTTTTTGTTGTTTGGTGTGGTTTTTATGTTGTTTTCTTTGGCGTGTCAGTTTTCATTTTTTTTGCTTTTTTTGTTTATTGTTGTTTGTTTCTCTGGGGGTTTTGTATATATGTGACGCTCCACCACATAATGAGACGGAGTGCACCTGAGGTCAATTTTAAGTTATTGACATGTTATTAATGTGCAATAAAGTGGCTATCAAATACAAAAAACAGATTGAAAATCGGACAATTCTGTGCAACATTATTACAAATTGAAATGATAGACTGCAGGATGGGACAAAATGAGAAACGGGCAAGTTTATTTTAGTAACAGGTTGTCAGAATGAGTGCTTTGGTATTTTCAAAACACATTTAAAAGCAAAAGGAATAAAAATTCTGCCTTGATATTTCATTATAAGGTAAATAAACAGATCTAGTTTAATAATCAATCAAAACCTCAAAATTGACAACTTGACCCCCACCTGCCTTTAAAGGCTCCTAGCGCAAAATTGGGTAATGTGCTAAGCGACTCATTTCGTGGTGGAGCGTCACATATATATATATGTATATATACAAGCGAGAATGAAATCAAGAACATTCTGAAAGAAATGGCAATAAAATCATGCGATCTCGATCCTGTACCTGCTTCTCTTTTCTCTCAGTGCATTCCACAGCTTATACCTACTATCACAAAAATAGTAAACTCATCTCTTCATTCAGGAAATGTTCCATCAGCTCTCAAAACTGCGATAGTCACACCTCTTCTCAAAAAGCACGACCTCGACCTTAACACTCTGAAGAACTATAGACCTGTTTCCAATCTGCCTTTTATCTCTAAAGTCCTTGAAAAAGTTGTTCTGAAACAACTCAACAGCCATCTCCATTTCAACAGTCTCCTCCCCCCGTTCCAGTCTGCCTACCGCATCAACCACAGCACCGAAACCACTCTAGTGCACACCTTAAACTCGCTTCTACATGCTTCTGACTCAGGGAAAATCTCCCTCCTCACTCTTCTCGACTTATCTGCAGCATTTGACACTATAGACCATTCAATTCTTCTCTCCCGTCTCCAAAACACTTTCGGTATTAAAGGCACTGCCCTCACCTGGTTTAGTTCGTACCTGACAAACCGATTCCAAACTGTGGCAGTAAAACAAGATTCATTCCACACCAACCAAACTAGAATGCGGAGTCCCTCAAGGATCTGTTCTAGGCCCTGTTCTCTTTACTCTCTATACTGCTCCCCTGTCACATGTTATTAACCGTCACCAGATCAACCATCACTTTTATGCAGACGACTCTCAGATTCTAAGCAGTGATACACCTGAAAACCTGCCTTCTCTCTTTACAAATATGTCATACTGCCTTCAAGATATCCAAAACTGGATGATACAGAACAAATTACAATTAAACGCAGATAAAACCGAATCCATGCTTGTAGGGACCAAACACAAACTGTCTTTTATCACAACAACTTCAATAGAATTCGGCAATACGTCAGTCCCTCTATCCAGTGCCGTAAAGTATCTAGGAGTCGTTATTGACAACACACTCTCCATGCAAAAATTCATCACCCAGACCTGTCAGTCATGCTACTATCAACTACGGCGTATTAGTGCAATTCGAAAGTACCTGTCCACTGATGCAACATCCAAACTAGTCACTTCTCTTATTCTTTCACGTCTGGACTATTGCAATTCTCTTTTGGCTGGTCTGCCAGCATCATCTATCCACTCTCTCCAACGCATACAAAACTCTGCAGCTCGACTGGTCCTCAGAAAGAAAAAATCTGAACACATTACTCCTCTCTTGCAATCTCTCCACTGGCTGCCTGTGCCACAGAGAGTTAACTACAAGATCAGTATTCTCTGTTATAAATGTCTCCACAAAACAGCACCCTCCTACCTCTGTGAATGTCTTCACGTGTACACACCTTCTCGTTCCCTCCGCTCGGCTGCAGATACCTTATCCTTAAAAATTCCGAGATTCAACCTATCTACCGTTGGCCGCCGCTCTTTCTCTATTTCTGGTCCATCAATCTGGAATGACCTCCCTCTATCCCTTCGGCAAAAGCCTACATATGACACTTTTAAATCCAACCTCAAGACACACTTGTTTCAAACCTAAGATTTGTGTCTTCTGTTTTCATCTCCTATTTGTCACTGCCTTCAACATTTGAAATTCCATTCACCCTGTCAAAATGTATAACCTCTATAAGTGTGTGTGTGTGTGTGTGTGTGTGTGTGTGTGTGTGTGTGTGTGTGTGTGTGCGTGTGTGTGTGTGTGTGTGTGTGTGTGTGTGTGTGTGTGTGTGTGTGTGTGTGTGTGTGTGTGTATGTTGTGTGTGTGTGTGCGCGTGCGCGCGCGCGCGCGTGTGTGTGCTTTCGAATTTGCTAGAATTATTTATTGTCATTGATTGTTTGTTGTGAGGGTCGAGTGCAAGCGCTTTGATTTGTTTTTACAAGATATAGCGCTATATAAATTCCATGTATTATGTATTATTATTATATATATATATTATGTATGTAATGTATGTATGTTATTATGTATGTATGTATGTATGTATGTATGTATGTATGTATGTATGTATGTATGTATGTATGTATGTATGTATGTATGTATGTATGTATGTGTGTGTGTGTGTGTGTGTGTGTGTGTGTGTGTGTGTGTGTGTGTGTGTGTGTGTGTGTGTGTGTGTAAACAGATGAGTTCAGAGTGGTACCTATCATTTTACCAGTCCTTTTTTTTTCGTTTGCGTTTGTTTGTTCGCTAGTTAGTTGATTAGTATTGGTTATTTTAGTTAGCTGGTTGGTGTATTGGCTGCCTGGTTTGGTTGGTTGGTTGGCTGGTTGGTTGGTTGATTGGCTGGTTGGTTTGGGTTGGTTGGTTGGTTGGCTGGCTGGTTGGTTGGTTGGTTGGCTGGTTGGTTGGTTGGTTGGTTAGTCAAAAAGCTAACAGTCAGTCTATTAGTTAGTCTGTCAACCGGTTACTTATTTACTTTCTGACAGACAGACTGACTGCTTTACTTACTTACTCACTGAGTGACTGACTCACTGATTGGCTGACTGACTGACTGACTGACTGACTTATTGACTTGATTGGCTGGATAGCTGATTGGCCGGATGGTTGGCTGGCTAGTCGATTAGCTATTTGATTGGTTGGTTGGTTGGCTGGCTAGTTGATTGGTTGGTTGATTGGTTGATTGGTTAGCTAGTTGGTTGTGTGGTTGGTTGGTTAATTAGTTGGTTGATTGATTGGTTGATTGGTTAGCTATCATATAACTCTGATAGCTGTTATTGTAAAACAAACAATAGAAAACAAAACTCCAGAGATATCGTAAGGAAGATAGACCAACAGACATTCAAACAGATTAAAAGACAAACGAACAGCCAGACAGGCCAATGGTTTGCCCTAGCATCTTGCGAGAGCCTGTAAGCTGCTGGTTGTGTTTCGGACATGGCAGCAATGTAGCGTACTTTATATCGCTATCAGTCAGAGACGATTTAGGTCCAGCGTAAACACTGCACAGACACGAAGCTTTCCAGGAGCGGACATAGGGAGTGACCATGATCTTGTAATGATGACATTCCGACTCCTTCTCAAAACCATTCACACGCAGAACAACATCATGATCAAGTTTGACCTTGAGAAGCTGAAGGATCCAGAGGTAGCAGACATTTTTCAGGCAAGGATAGGTCAGAAGTTTGAAGCACTCGCTCTGATAGACTCAGATGATATGGATATAGATACCTTGACGGATGGTTTCGACACAGCAGTGACTGAAACAGCAAACGAACTTCTTGGCAAACATCGACCAGTCAAAAAACCTTGAGTCTCACCTAACATCCTACAACTTTGTAATAAACGGTAGAGAGGTGAAGAAATTGATAAACGAAACAAAAGAAAGGAGCAGAGCTATTCGGACAATTCATAAAAGAATCAGGAAATCCACAACAGAAGCTAAGGAGAAGTGAATTGGTGAACAGTGCTAGAACATTGAAGAAAATATCAAGAAAAACAACAGCAAAAAAGCATATCAACTGGTGAAAGACCTGACTGGCACAAAACAGGGAAGAGCTCAACAATCCAAGACAAAAATGGGAAAGTGCCTCACTGATGACCAGGATATTCTGAACACAGGAACAGTATACTGCTCCGACCTGTGAAACTATGACACCGCAGGAGATCCAGAAGTCCCCAATGTCTCCACAAGCACAGATACAGACAGCCACCCTGTCATCTGTACCACCGATCAGGACTGATATGCAAAAGACAAACAGACTGAAAGACAGACAGACTGGCGTACAGGTTGACAGAAAACAGACAGAGAGACAGACAGACAGGCAGACCTAGTAGAGACTTTGCTTTGAGAGTGGATCGGTGGTCTAGGTGGTAACGCGCCTTGCCTAGAAAGCAAAAAGTCCGGGTCAGAGTGTGCGGTGGTTCCTACCCCGTTTGGGCCCAAAACTTTTCCCCGTCCATTAGACCCTGAGTGGTGGTCTGGGAGCTAGTCTTTCGGATGAGACGATAAAACTGAGGTCCCGGCCGTGTGTTACACATCACTATTTAGCGCACGTAAAAGAAGCCACGGCAACAAAGGGGTTGACCCTGGCAAAATTCTGTACAAAAAAGCCACTCTGATAGGGAAACAAAATACAGTTGCATGCAGGAAAAAAAATGGATGGCGCTGCACTTTTGGCAACGCGCTCTCCCCGGGGAGAGCAGCCCAAATTTCACGCAGGGAAATCTGCTGTGACATAAAGTGGAGAAAAAAAAATGGACAGACCAACCGACAAACTAACAACGACAGACAGACAGACGGACAGACACACATACACATACACACACACACACACATACACACACATACGTACATGCCCCCCCCCCACCACACACACACACACACACACACACACACCACACACACACACACACACACACACACACCACACACACACACGCACAGACGCACCCAGATTTAGACTCTCGACAAGGTCCTGCAGTCGGGTCATAGGGTTTCCGCCGCAAGGGTGAGCGGCACTGACGTGCAGCAGACAGAGGCAGACCAACAGCACCGTCATCAGATGACCCCTCTTCACCGCCTTCCTGTCCGACACAGCTCCTGTACAGCACAACACAGCACGTCACGTCACAGCACAGCACAGCACAGCACAGCACAGCACGTCACGTCACAGCACAGCACATCATGTCACAGTACAGTACAGTACAGCACAGCACAGTACAGTACAATACAGCACAGCCTAGCACAGTACAGTACAGTACAACACAGCACAGCACAACATAGCATAGCACAGTACAGCACAGCACAGCACAATAGAACACAACACAGCACAGCACAACAATGCACAACACATCACAGCACAATACAAACACAGCACAATACAGCCCAACAATGCACAACACAATACAGCACAAAGGAATACACCACACCACAGCACAGCACAGAACAGCATAGCACAGCCCAGCACAACACAACGCAAATCACAAAAAGGGCAAATCACGTCACATTACAGCACAGCATAGCACAACAGAACACAACACAGCACAACAATGCACAACACAACACAGCACAAAGGAACACAACACATCACAGCAAATGGCAAAGCACAGTAGTACCTCAGAGCACAATAATGCACATAACAACACAGCACAGCACAGTACACCACATCAAAACAAAACACAGCACAGCACATCACACCACATCAAAAAACACAGCACAGCACAGCAAAATAACAGAACACAGCACATCACAGCACAGCACAACACAGCACAATACAACACAACACAGCAGGACACAGCACAGCACAGCACCACATAGCACAACACAGCACAACACAATACAACACATCACAAAACCACCGTTAGTCATCGCAGATGGTCACACAGACAGACAAGAACACTCACTGTCCTCTGAGGATTCCAGCCATATTTTCTTCTCGCTCATCATCTGCCTCTTTTCATCGTCATCCTCTCCTTTAGACATCGTTGTTCTCGTCGGTGCCATCTTTCTCACTGCGCTGTTCGAAAACTGAAAAATAAAAAGTTGAAATAAAAAACGGTTTCTCTTTATTTGGCATTAAAAGTGCTAGACAATGTCTACTTCCAAAATAAACACAGCTTTGGTCAAAACCTCCGGTGTTTTTTTTAAAGTAAAATTTACTGTTCAGGCTGCAACGGTACTGGAACCATTCGTATCGGCGACCGCCTTTCTAATGGACCATTCCAGTGGCGTGGAGAGGGAGGGTCTGCTGCATGGGTAACAGCTTGCCCTCCATACTTACCTACGCAGACTTTGCGCTCTAAAGACTAGAGCGCAACTCCATAGTCTTCCGAGACTGATGGGAGCCTACTACCACTGAGTTGAAAATAAGTATTGTGGAGGTTTCCTGTTTTGGGGGTTCTGCTTTTGATTTTGGTTTTGGGCTTTTTTTAGGGGGGAGCGGTGTTGTTGTTATCATTTTCCTATGGAATTATCTGTAAATCAAATACTTATTTTTCTGATCCTATTTGTGTTTATAGAATGCCTCCTCCTGATTGAATTGGCGTTATTGTTCTGATGATTCATTTTTTTCTCTCTCCAGAATTGCTCTCGGCTGATAAAGTTAGCGCAAGTATTCTGATACTTCTTTCTTTTCCTTTTTCCAAAGTTTTCCGCTGACTGAACAGACGAAAATAGTCTGGTGTTTGTTTTTTTTCATCAATATTTCCTGGAAAGGAAATTAACACAAGTGTACAGATTTTTTTTTTCAAGAAAGAAATATATTTCCTGCTGATTAAGTTAGCATCAGTACAATGTTGCCTCTTTCCTTATCATCATCGCTCTTTTCTTGTGATTGACCAAGCCCAAGCAGTCTGATGCTCATTTCCTCAGTCAGTGTTTCCTGCTGATGAAAATCAGCCTCAGTTTTCCCTTTCCTTGAGTGTTCATTAGAAGAAGATAAAGATAAACAACAGACATTTTTGCTACTTTTTCATCTCTCTCATCTACATCAATTCTTATCATCCATCTCACAGTAAGCTGTATATATTAATTTTCTTCAACGAGTTTTCCTCTCCAGTATTCATTTCTAGACATAGGCCTAAAACAGTGAAGACCAAAAGTGGAAACCAAATACTGTCAAAATGTAGCAAAGACTGATCCAGCGACTGTCTGTTGCTGAAAAGACTGGAGTGAGAAGTAACCTTTCAGTACATACCTTTGAAGATTTAAACTCGACAGAAAAATTCCCCAGAGTTCTAACAACATCTAAAAGAAGAGATGATGTCACGATGTTGGGGAAGATTGCGATTTTTATACATTTCTAGGAGCCTCGTTGTGGGATCAGCTTGCGCCATACAAGGAGGTTTGGGTGTGGTTGGGGATGGTGTGAGGGGTGCAGAGTGGGGGTGTGGAGAGGAGGTGGAGGAAAAAAAAATGTGTGTGTGTGTGGGGGGGGGGGGTGAGTGGGGGGGGGGGTGGAGGTAGTAGAGATGCTTTGAGTACCTTCCGCGTGAAAAAATGCGTGGTTTGTATGTTGTGGCAAAGCACAGTTGAAGGATTATGTATTATTTGTTTTATATTTATATGTACATTATATATACATATATGAAGATAAATGTGTTTATAAGTATTATATATATATAATATATATAAATATCTATCTATCTATCTATCTATCTATCTATCTATCTATCTATCTATCTATCTATCTATCTATCTATCTATCTATCTATCTATCTATCTATCTATCTATCTATCTATCTATCTATCTATATATATATATATATCTGTGTGTGTGTGTGTGTGTGTGTGTGTGTGTGTGTGTGTGTGTGTGTGTGTGTGTGTGTGATGATACTATTTTATTCTCTAATACAAAGAAGGGGTTACAAGATGCTTTAGACAATTTGTATGCTTACTGTTCTCAATGGAAACTTGTTGTGAATCCAGTCAAAACAAAAATCATGGTATTTGGCCGTAATAGATCTCGTAACATGTTCACATATGGTGGAAAAACCTTGGAAGTTGTAAATAGTTTTAAATATTTAGGAATTATTTTCAGTAAGAGTGGTAGTTTTGCAAAATGCAAGAAAAATGCTTGTGATAAAGCTACTAAAGTCATGTTTAGTTTGATAAGGACTGCACGACAAAAAGAACTACCTATACATGTGATACTTGATTTATTCGATAAAATAGTTGTACCTGTTCTGCTGTATGGGTGTGAAGTTTGGGGATATGAAAACCTAGCAATAATTGATAAGTTTCAGTTAAAATTTTTAAAATACATCTTTCGTTTAAAGCGTACGACTTCGACTTCGTTAGTATATGGAGAAACAGGCAGATATCCCTTGTCTATTTTGGTTTCTGTTCGAATGGTTCGTTTCTGGATGCAGCTGCTTGATTTTCATTCAGAGAAACTATCCTCAAATGTTTATAAGATGATGAAAGATTTATATGACAAATCTTTGATTCAATCCGCATGGTTAAAAAAGATACAAAGCATTTTAGTACAAAGCGGATTTGATTGTTTGTGGGAGAGACAGTTTTGTTCAACTATCAATTCTACCAGTTCACATGTCAAAGCCTTCTTAATAGATAAATTTGTTAATGAATGGAGAGCCGAGCTGTTGGATAGTAGCAGATGCCTTTATTGCAAAAACTATAAAATTGATTTTGGTATGGAAAAATATATAACTTGTCTACCCGATGTATATGTTTACACTCTTATGAAATTTCGTTGCAGTTGTCACAAACTTCCTATTGAGGTTGGACGTTTCCATAACATACCACGGGATGAAAGAGTATGTTCAAAATGCAATATGTCTGTTATAGGGGATGAATTTCATTTTATCATGGAATGTCCCCACTTTACACATTTACGGCAAGATTTTATTCCTCGGCATTTTCGTCAACCCATGTCCAGTTATAATTTTTGCAGGCTGATGAAATGTAAATCTAGAAAAGTTCTTCTGTCTCTATCAAAATTCATAAGAACTGCAGGTATTTTTTGAAATTTGATTTGATGCCTTTAACCTGTGTAGATTGTGTCTTTTACAGAAATTTACATACCTTTAAAAAACATGTCATGAGTCTTTAATATTGTTTGTTTATTATTTTGTGATGAATTCTTGCTTTTCAGTTCCTGTTGATATTGATAATACTTTTGGATGTTTTGCTGTATGGTTTCTTTTCTCCTGTTGAACTTGTTTGTTATCCTCCATGCCCCAAAAGGGGTGAAAGGAATTAAATCTTGAATCTTGAATCTTGTGTGTGTGTGTGTGTGTGTGTGTGTGGTGTGTGTGTGTGTGTGTGTGTGTGTGTGTGTGTGTGTGTGTGTGTGTGTGTGTGTGTGTGTGTGTGTGTGTGTGACGCTCCACCACGAAATGAGTCGCTTAGCACATTACCCAATTTTGCGCTAGGAGCCTTTAAAGGCAGGTGGGGGTCAAGTTGTCAATTTTGAGATTTTGATTGATTATTAAACTAGATCTGTTTATTTACCTTATAATGAAATATCAAGGCATAATTTTTTAAATTCCTTTTGCTTTTAAATGTGTTTTGAAAATACCAAAGCACTCATTCTGACAACCTGTTACTAAACTAAACTTGCCCGTTTCTCATTTTGTCCCATCCTGCAGTCTATCATTTCAATTTGTAATAATGTTGCACAGAAATGTCCGATTTTCAATCTGTTTTTGTATTTGATAGCCACCTTATAGCACATCTTAAAATTGACCTCAGGTGCACTCCGTCTCATTATGTGGTGGAGCGTCA
>CM060340.1:42152986-42167986 GCA_030674155.1 Stramonita haemastoma
CGCACGCAGAACATCTTGCACACACGTTAAATCCTGTTCCACTTTTCGTAACAGTAGGTCATCATGAGCTGGTGGGAACAGATGACAAGGTTTACCAAACTGTATACACACAGGGGACAGTATGTATAAAAAGCACACGAGTGCTTCTCCTTAATTACCTACCCCTCTCTTTCCCTACTCCATCTTCTTTTCCTCAATAACGATTTCCATATCCACCCCTTCCCTCCCCTCCCCTCCCTCCCCAACTTAGCTACCTCTCCTTACTTGCCCCTTATCTTTCTTCTACCTACCTCTCCCCAGTTCTTAATAAAGAAATAAATTGAAAAACACCACGAACATTGGAGGATAAACAACACATTTCCTCCCATACTTAAGAGGATTAGAAGTTAGTGGGGATCTCCATAGAGATCTGAAATTTCTAACTCACGGCTAAGGCTGTTGCCTGCATAGTTTTACAACATATTAATAAACTAGCAATTCCAAACATTAAAGGTGTCTTTTCTCTTGTATCAGTTCAGAAATAGAAAAAAAGCATATTATTAATTTTCAGTTTCACCTGTCCCTGTACCTGTCTTTGTTTTAGACAGGTAAACAGTAGAGTCTACCATTTTTATATAAAAATTGCTGTTTTATTTCCACCAGAATCAAACTTTTAGGTGACTTCTGGGGGATATCAAACAATAAAAAGGAATATAACTGTTTATGATGGCCTATGAAGGGGAGGTAAGATTGCCATAAGAATGAAAGTTATATCACGCTCATAGAATGTGACAAAAACGCTAAATACAGTTAAGCCACATTTATACATGCATACACACAGCAAGTTTGCAAATATAAACAGAAGTAAACAAGGTTCCTATGCACGTAAAGAATTCACACCTAGAAGAAAGTAGCCACTTGCAAATTTTCTATAGAAAATGTTACTCTTAAGAGAAGCACTTACATATGCAGGTGCAAACTATATAAAAAAAGAAGAAAATAGATAACAAACAATTGTGTAGAGCTGCATTCGTAGTGGGGTGCTTATTTCATTTCGGGTTGGCTGGTGGGAAATTGTTCTTTTTGAAAGAGGGTGGGATGGGGTTTGTTTTGTACAATGTTACAAAATTGACTCAACCTAAATAAATATTCTTGATGCAATTAACCTTTTTGAAACACTGAAATTTAATCTCTCAGAGATTAAAGAGAGGATTTTTCTCTGGAAGTTAACATCAGTGCCAACTCCACTCCATCAAAAGTCCTTGGATATGACTATAAACCCAGGTCCCATGTGCAAATACACGCATAACATCTTAAAACCTGTTTTGCTTTTTGGAAGAGTAGGCCATTGTGTGTTTGTGAGAACGGATAACGAATTTACAATTTTTTTTATATCTTCGAAATAAAAGAATAAATAAATACACACACAGAGACATTCATGAACTACACACACACACACACACACACACACACACACACACACACACACCACACACACACCCCACACACCACAGCAAAGGTATATTTTATTTTTAAGCTGTTGAAATACTATTGGTGAAATGCTTCGGGTTGTTTTTTGTTTGTTTGTTACAGGATTTTATTTGCTATGTTTTTGTTGTTTTTTTTCCTTAGATAGATGGCTTGATGAAAATAAGCAAATCAGCACTTTTTCAATGTACCATCTGGAAATTTAAAACATTGACTTGACTTGGCTTGACTTCACACACACACACACACACACACACACCACACACACACACACACACACACACAGAGAAAAAAATCCCACAATTGTACACATTTGTATCCAAGCAATACATTTATTTCTCTTCAAAATGAATACAGGACTACATAATTTCAAAGGCTACAGAAAATACAATCATATTATCCATGTCAAAAATATTCAACCATTGATTAAAAAAAAAGCAAACCCACCTAAGTTAACTAGGAATTTAAAAATAATACACAAACACAAAACATACTGAGCCACCATCACAAGCTTTCACTGATCCCACATTGCCCGGATGTCCCACTCAGATCACGTGGTAACTGAGAACGAGGGGAAAGCACCAGCAGGCAGTCAAAGAAGAAGTCAGAGGTCAAAGGTTAGGGGGGTTCAGGCAAGGGGGTAGGAAGCCATGGTGGCGATCCCACAGTTGTTGTCTCTGTCTCTGGACATCATGATGTAGCCGTTCACTCCCCAGTCAACGCCCCAGCTGAAACAGAAAATGATGTGATGACTGTGTGTAAGAGTCTATCTATCTATCTATCTATCTATCTATCTATCTATCTATCTATCTATCTATCTATCTATCTATCTATCTATCTATCTATTATTATCTATTATCTTCTATCTATCTATCTATTATTATATATCTCCTATTCTATCCCTTAGTCTCGTGACAGTGGGGGCACCCTGAAGACTTGACAACCAATTCCCTCCATTCCTCTCTCTGTTCTACCTTGTGCGGTGGTTCGAATCCCGTTTGGGCCCAAAACTTTCCCCCCATCCATTACACCATGAGTGGTGTTCTGGGTGCTAATCTCTCGGATGAGATGATAAACCGAGGTCCCGTGTGTTACACATTATTTAGCGCACGTAAAAGAACCCACGGCAAGGGGGATGTTCCTGACTCTGTAGAAGAAGTCACTCTGATGGGAAAACAAGTACAGTTGCAGACAGGAAAAAGAAAAATGGGTATGCGCTGCAATTGTGGCGAGGCGCTCTCCCCGGGAGGCAGCCTGAATTTCACACAGATAAATCTGCTGTGACATAAAGTGGTATAAAAAAAAGAAAATAGATAGGTTGTTTCAAAACACAAAGAGAAACACGGACAGACAGACGAACAGACAGACAGACAGGCAAACAGACAGAAAGAGAACAGACAGAGAGACAAAGACAGTGACAGAGAAAAACATACATAGAAAGAGAGAGGTAGAGACAGAGACAGAGAGGGGCAGGCAGACACAGAGAGAGACAGACAGAAAGACAGACATACACAGAGGCAGACAGAAAGAGACAGAAAGACAGAGAAACAGAGAGACAAAGACAGAGACAGAATCACATAAACACAGGGTAATAAACAGACAGACAAATAGAAAGAGAGACAGAGACAGGGAGAGACAGAAACAGACAGACATACAGACAGACAGGAAGAGATAGACAAACAGAGAGAGAGAGACAGAGACAGAGAGACAGAGAGACAGAAAGACAAAAAGAGAGACAGAGAGAGAGAGACAGAAAGAGAGAGACACACAGAGAGAGGGGGGAGAGAGGGGGGAGAGAGAGAGAGAGAGAGAGGAGGAGAGAGAGAGAGAAGAGACAGAGAGAGAGACAGGAGAGACAGAGAGAGAGAAGAAGAAGAGAGAGAGAGAAGACAGACAGACAGACAGACAGACAGAAGACAGACAGACAGACAGACAGACAGACAGACAGACAGACAGACAGACAGACAGACAGAGAGAGACAAGAGAAGAGAGGGACAGAGAGAGACACACAGACACAGACACAGACACAACACACACACACACACACACACACACACACACACACACACACACAACACAACAAGACAGAAAACAGAAACAGACACATAGAGAAATAGACAAAAACAAAGAGAGAGACAGAAGCAAACAGAGAGAGAGACGGACAAAAAACAGTCAAACAGTTAGAGAGAGAGAGATAGAGGGCTAGGGAGAGAGAGACAGACAGAAACGCAGACAGAAACAGACATGGAGAAAGAGACAGCAACAAAGAGAGAGACAGAGGCAACAGAGACAGAGGCAGACAAAAACACAGTCACAGGGGAGAGAGAGAGAGAGAGAGAGAGAGAGAGAGAGAGAGAGAGAGAGAGGAGAGAGAGAGAGACAGACAGACAGACAGACAGACAGACAGACAGACAGACAGACAGACAGACGAGACAGACAGACAGAAGACAGAAGAGACAGAGAGAGAAGAGAGGAGACAGAGAGAGACAGAGAGAGACAGAGACAGAGAGACAGAGAGAGGACAGAGAGAGACAGAGAGAGACAGAGACAGAGAGACAAGACAGAGATTGTGAACAGAGAGACAGAGAGAGAGAGACAGAGAGAGAGACAGAGACAGAGAGAGACAGAGAAGAGAGAGACAGAAACAGAGAGAGAGAGAGACAGAGAGAGAGACAGAGAGAGAGAAGAGAGAAGAAGAGAGAGAGAGAGAGAACAGAGAGAGAGAGAGAGAGAGACAGAGAGAGAGACAGAGACAGAGAGACAGAGAGAGACAGAGACAGAGACAGAGACAGAGAGAGAGAGAGGCTGTCACATGTGTGTACCTGTTTTTCACCAGCCAGTAAGGAGTACCCTGGTACACTCCGTAGCCTGCAACCAGCACTCCATGATCCAAGCTGGTAGTGCTACACAAGGGCTCATAGTACACCCCTGCAACACAGTTACAGCAGGTTGCAAAAGACGATAGAATAGTTATTGTTCATACTGCAACACAGTGACAACATTTTTGCAAAAGATAATAGAATAGTTATTGTTTATACTGCAACGCAGTGACAACATGTCACAAAAAAGATAGGATGATGATATTAGTGTTCATACTGCAATACAGTACAACCTGTCGCAAAAGACGATACGATAGTTATTGTTATTACTGTAAAACAGTTACAACATGTTGCAAAAAAACGATAGGATAATATTTGTACATATTGCAGCGCAGCTACAACATGTTGCAAAAGAAGATATAGTAGTTATTGTTTTATAAACTGCAACACAGTCACAGCATGGTGCAAAAGACGAGAGATTAATTTACTGTACATATTGCAACACAGTTACCACATGTTGCAAAAGATAAGAGTATAGATATTGTTCACACTGCAACACACTTTCATGTTGCAAAAACGATAGGATAATATCTGTACATATTGCAACACGTTACAACATGTTGCAAAAGATGATATGATAGTTATTATACCTATTGCAACACAGTTGCAGCATGCTGCAAAACACAATGGGATAGTTATTGTACATATTGTACCACACAAATTAAAAGAAAGGTTTTGGAATAGAAAAGATAAAGGTGTTCCCATAACTTATACCGTCGTTGGGGATCGAGGTGTCAGAGACCTTAGCTTCTCCAAGGACCAGTATCGTGAGAGCAACGCCCATCTCCTCTCCCTCGCTGATTAACCTTCCCTGTCCCTAAAGAGGGCAGGTACCCATTTACACTGGGGAACTGTACCGAAGCCAAAGCGTTTAAGAGGTCACCCATCCACATGGTACCACGCTCAGTGCTGCTTAACCTTAGCTTGGGGAAAACGAGTGCTCTGACCACTGAGCTAATCTGTCTCCATATGTTGTAAAGGAATGGTATATTTTGTAATGGTGGCGATATTCATGTGTTATAAGAGAATATAACCTGTAATACAAGGCACAAAAAAAATGACGACGACGACGACGACGACGACAACGACGATGAAGAAGAAAAGGAAGAAGAAGAAGAAGAAGAAGAAGAAGAAGAAGAAAGAAAAGAGAAGAAGAAGAAGAAGAGTGATGATGATGATGACGATGACGACGACAACTACGACGACGACGATGACGATGATGATGATGATGATGATGATACTGCTGCTGATAGTGATGGTGATGATGATGACAACAATGATGCTCTTGCTGCTGCTGCTGCTGGTGAGGGTGATGATAATGATGATGATCATAAAGGTAATGATTAAAGATGATGATGACAACGATGCTGCTTGCTGCTGCTGCTGCCGCTGTTGCTGTTATCGTTGCTGATAACGATAAAGACAATGACGCTGATAAAGAAGATAATGATGAAAGATGACGCTGATGATAGTATATATATATATATATAATATATATATATATATATATATATATATAATATATGGTTGGCTGTCTGTCTGTCTGTCTGTCTGTCTGTCTGTCTGTCTGCATGCATGCATGTATGTATGTATGCATGTATGTATGTATGTATGTATGTATGTATGTATGTATGTATGTATGTATGTATGTATGTATGTATGTATGTATGCATGCATGCATGCATGTATGCATGTATGCATGTATGTATGCATACATATTTTATCAACAGCTGAAAACTACCGACCTCCACTGTAGGACTGGAAGGAGGGGTGACTGGCGTCAATGGCCACGGAGACAGGTCCCACCAGGGCCACAGCTCGCTTCAGGGCCTGTTCGCTGCCAGTGGGCAGGTCGTGGCAGGACGTGATGCGGGCTTTCTCCTCAGACACCCGGGCTGTGCAGTTGCCCTGGTCACCAGAAAGCACAGGCATGAGAGCGGCAGACTTAGAGTGCATCAATCCTCATCAATCCTCGTGTGTGGGTGTGTGTGTGTGTGTGTGTGTGTGTGTGTGTGTGTGTGTGTGTGTGTGTGTGTGTGTGTGTGTGTGTGTGTGTGTGTGTATGTGTGTGTGTGTGTGTGTGTGTGTGTGTGTTGTGTGTGTGTGTGTGTGTGTGTGTGTGTGTGTGTGTGCATTGTGCTGCACTGCCCATTTTCTTGATGATATTGCTCATATTTTACTTTTGTTCTCTGGCCATGTAATATGCTGTGTATTGTATGTGCATGCATTTTTCCTTTTGTTTGTGCTAGTCAAATTTTCACGTTCATATGTAACCTATTTAAATTGATTTGATTGTACAGCGCGGTGAACCCATGTTTTGGGGGAATTCGCGGCATAAAAGCCTCTATTTTATTATTATTATATTATTATTATTATTATTATTATTATTATTATTATTATTATTATTATTATCATTATTATTATTATTATTATCATTATTATTATTATTATTATTTTCTTATTATCATTATCATTTTATTATTATTTTATATCATCATCATCATCTCATCATCATCATCATCATTATATTATTATTATTATTATATTATTATTATTATTATTATTATTATTATTATTATTATCATTATCATTTATTATTATTATTATCTTATTCTTTCTTCCTTCTTCGTCGAACGCTTAGACAACGACTACTGTGTAGCCACAAATCTAGCATAACTCAGTCAAGGTCCAGCGCCCACTGCTAAAATGACTGCGCCTCTTCTTTTACAAGTCCGGGTGGTCAGTTCCTGCTATGATTAGCACCAACTGGGCCAGGATGGGATGGAAGAAATAGCCGCTGAGAGCAGCTGAAAGTAGGTGAAACCGACAGCTGTGACTGTTGTCTGTCACACGAGTGAAAACGCGTTGCACTGCCGTTAAAAATCAGGCCCTGTGCATCCCATTTGGGCGTCAGGAGAGAATTGTTGTTTTATAAGACTTTCTGAGAAAAGGCAGGAGAATGGACCAAGGAGGCAGAACATAGACAACAAGGAGCTCTGACAGGAAGACAAGGAACAAGGCAGAAACAAAGAGAGTGGTAGAAAAGAGGAAATTTGTCATATGATTTTCTTTAAAAAAAAAGTGAAATGAAACTGTTTTCAGGTACACCCAGTTTTAAAAAAAAGAAACAACTGACTGTTTAAGAATGGATAGAAGATGCAATCATGTTAAGGGGAAAAAATCACAGGCCTAGTATGAAATGATAATACATTCGTCCTAGGCCTAGTCATTCTCATCTTTGCTTGTTGGACACAAGATACCGGAGACAGAGGCTCAGTTGGCAAGGAAAGGTTTGGAAGAGTTTCAAAGCTCTGTCCATCTGTGTAAGAGACATTTTAGAAAAAAGTGTTCATGTTTCACATTCCACAGTTTTTCTCTTCTTACCCCTCTTTTCATTGTTTTCGTTTCTCGGTAGAACTCATGACAATTACAAAAGGTGAAATTTTGCGTATGTGACCATGGTCTATCCATCATTAAGGTATCCGTATTCCGACTCTAGGAATGGTGTCTAGGCACGACACCGGTGTGCGTGTGTTTTGGGAGATTGTCTGCTTGTTTTTGTTTTTTTTAATTCCGTACCCGCCGACACACAATGGCCTACTTTTTCAAAAGGCGGAACGAGTTTTTAACGTACGCACAAAAAGTTCAGCGTGCGTTTGCACACGAGGTCATGGTTTATATGTTCAGCCAAAGGACTTTCGGGGGAGTGGAGTGGAGTGGGCACTGGTGTTAACTCCAGGGTAACCTTCTCTAAAACAGTGCCGTGTGGAGGCTTGATCCCCGGCCGCCAGATTCCGAGCGCAACGCTGTAACCACCAGGCCATCCCACCCCCTCTCCCCCTTCTAACGTACATCCCTAACCAGTGTTTTTTTTTCTGCTGAACGATTTCTGAATAGCGTCCCCTACACTGTACACTAAGCCATTGACGCTGGGGGCAACTGCAACGTGAGAGGCTGTATGATCAGTGGCTTTCTTTCCCACTCATGGAATTCCACTTTACAGCTTAGTCTTTAGTGATCGACTATGACTCTCTGACTAGGAGGCTTGACTTGCACAGTCCTTATGTGATGCAGCCCTGGGGGCTAGTTAACCTTTGGAGAACATCTCCAACGCTGACTGTCCGTACGCCCTTTTGACCGAGAGAGTGGGGGTGTGCTGTGGGCAAAGCATTTCCACCATAATCGAATCCATGCTCAATTTCCGAAACAGCAGGTGCCTCCTCCGCTGTTTTGGAGGTCATCGCCGAACACGACGGACAAACGCACACATACATGTATACATACATGTAGGGTACCCACCCATGTGAACGCACGATACCTCTAAAGCCCCGGCCCCACATAGTTCAAAACTCAATGATATGCTCTATGTGCCAGACTCAACCCAAACTTACATGAGGATATTCAGGGACAATATAAAGAGAAGCAGCCATGTAAAATAGTGTGTGTCTTTGTATGTATGGATGTGTGTGGGTGTAGTTGTGTGTGTGTGTGTTTTATTATTTATTTTTTATTTATTTTATTTATTCTTTTATATCGAGGATAACAGAATAAGCAACATGTGCTTTTTTTCATCCGGTCCCGTGTGTATGCAGTTTTTGTAAATATTGTACTGTTCCACCGGCACACGATGGCCTACTCTACGAAAAGCGGAACAGGATTTAACGTGTGCGCAAGATGTTCTGCGTGCGTTCGCACACGGGGCCTCGGTTTAAAGTCTCATCCAAAGGACTTTGGGGAGAGTGGAGTCAGCACTGATGTTAACTCCAGGAAGAAAATTTCCTCGACCGGATCGAACCGGGTCTTCAAATGCCAGCGCAAGTTCTGACCACTAGGCTATCCGCCCCCTGTGTGTGTGTGTGTGTGTGTGTGTGTGTGTGTGTGTGTGTGTGTGTGTGTGTGTGTGTGTGTGTGTGTGTGTGTGTGTGTGTATGTCTGTCTGTCTGTCTTTCTGTGTCTGTGTCTGTGTCTGAGAGGAGAGAGAGAGACAGAGACAGAGACAAACAGAGACAAAGACAGAGACAAAGACAGAGACAGACAGAGAGAGACAGAGAGAGAGAGACAGAGACAGAGACAGAGAGAGACAGAGAGAGAGAGACAGAGAGAGAGACAGAGAGAGAGAGAGAGAGAGAGAGAGAGAAGAGACAGAGACAGAGACAGAGACAGAGAGAGAGAGACAGAGAAGAGAGAGAGAGAGAGACAGAGAAGAGAGAGAGAGAGAGAGCAGAGAGAGCAGACAGCACACTGACATTTTCCGCTGTGTAGGGATACTCCGCCTCTGTCTCCAGTCCTTTGGGCTGTCTCATGATGTACTCAAAGCCCTGGTCCATCATCCCCCCCTGACACCCCTCATTCCCCTCCGCCTGTAAGACATTATCATCATCATCATCATCATCACATCATCCTTGTTATCATCATTGTTGTCATCATTGAAAAAAAGGTAAATAAGGTAAAGGTGTCCCATAACCTGTGTGGTCGTAGGGGAGCGAGGCGTCAGAGACCTCAGCTTCTCTAGGGGCCAGCATGTTGAGGGCCACACCCATCTCCTCTCCCTCGCTGTTTTACCTTCCCTGACCCTAAAGAGGGCAGATACCCATTTACAGCTGGGTGAACTGGGGGAATGTACTGAAGCCAAGGCGCGCAACAGTCATCCATCCAATTGGTAACCACGCTTGATGCTGCTTAACCTTAGCTTGGGGAAAGCGGGCGCTCTGACCACTGAGCTATCCCGTCACCATTATTGTCATTATTATCATCGCAATGCAATATGTAGCAATATAGCACAACACAATACGAGACAATATAATACAATACCATACTACACAACCCATCATCGTCTTCGTCTTCGTCATCATCATCATTAACTGTTACAATTGTCAGATGCCTGTAGCTTCCAAAACAGAAAATATTTCATAGATTTTCGTTTTGGTCACCAAAATCTTTATCAGTTGATATATCTAAGCTAAGTGCCCAGGGCAACAGTATCATCATTATTCTTTGAAATGTTATATTGAGATAGTCGAGTGACGTGATTGGCATTGCTGACTTGTTGGTACCTTTTATACTATGATGGGTGCGTGCTGATGCTCAGAACCTGTGCTGTGCTGTATTCACTTTAGTTTTACGTGGGTTTTGTTCTTATATATGGCTTGTAACCCAATGGAATTTCTCTGTTTTAGAGAAAATAAAGTATTTTGAATTTGCATTTGAATTTGTCTTGAGAGACAAGCTCTGAGAAAAGTAGCCTATAAAATGTAAAGGTATTCCATAAACTAGGCGGTCGTAGGGTAGCGAGGCATCAGAGACCTCAGCTTCTCTAAGGGCCAGCATATTGAGGGTGGCGCCCATCTCCTCTCCCTCGCTTCTTTACCTTCCCTGACCCTAAAGAGGGCAGGTACCCATTGACAGCTGGGTGAACTGGGGGGACTGTGCTGAAGCACAGGGGCGCAAACGGTCACACATCCAACTGGCAACCACGCTGGACGCTGCTTAACTGGAATTTGGGAAGGCGAGTGCTCTGACCACTGAGCTATCCCGTTTAAAGGAGAAGGAGAAAAATTATCTGAAGTCAGAGTATGACTGCCCGTATGGCGAGGTATTTGAAAACAGTCACACCCACGAACTGTCTCATCCAGTGTGTACATGCAATCTCACTGTGACTCCCAGGTGAGAGGAATGAGGCAGTGTATATTCTGGATGACCTCCAGAGTGTTAAGCTGGGGAACTCACGACAACATCTATCTATCTAGCTACCTAGCTGTCATTTAATCTGACGACCGTGGGGGCACCCCTGAAGACTTGACAACCAGTTCCCTCCATTCCTCTCTCTGTTCTGCCTTTCTCAAAGTTCTGTTGAGTTCTAGGCCTGTCCATTCGCTGATGTTGTCCTCCCATCTCTTCCTTGGTCTGTCTCTTTTTCTTCCTCCTTGGACAGTGCCTTGCAGTGTTGTTTTTGCAAGTCCTTTTGATCTTGTGGCATGTCCGTTCCATTTTACATGAAGCGGAAACTTAAATGGCACGGGCATGTCTTCATTTTATGTGTCGTCTAAAATGAAAGGATACAAACGTGTTAAGCGGGAGGGCCTGTGTGTGTGTGTGTGTGTGTGTGTGTGTGTGTGTGTGTGTGTGTGTGTGTGTGTGTGTGTGTGTGTGTGTGTGTGTTTCTTTACTGACCCCTGAGCAGTCGACCAGCTGCTGCTCGGACAGGGAAAGGAGATGACCACTCTGGTTGAAGTGTTGACCTTCCACTGACCCCGTCTGTCCACATCACACATCACACATCACACATTATACATTACACATCACACATTACACATTATACACCACACATAACACATCACACATCACACATTACACATTACACATCACACATCACACATTACACATCATGCATTATACATCGCGAATCATATCACATATTTTTGCAGGCAGCTATGACAAATCACCTATTACATTATCAACTATGACCCATAACACACACACACACACACACACACACACACACACACAAACACACAATCACGCACTCACAAACACACACACACACACACACACACACACACACACACACACAAAACACACACACACACACACACACACACAGCGATGACATATCACATAAGGTAAAGGTAAACGTGTCCCATAACCTAGTGAGTCGTAGGGCAGCAAGGCATCAGAGACCTCAGCTTCTCTAGGGGCCAGCATATTGAGGGCGGCGCCCATCTCCTCTCCCTCGCTGCTTTACCTTCCCTGACCCTAAAGAGGGCAGGTACCCACTGACAGCTGGGTGAAGTGGGAAGACTGTACTGAAGCCAAGGAGCGCAAACGGTCATCCATCTAACTAGTAGCCACCCTCAACACTGCTTAACTTAACTTGGGGAAAGTGAGCACTATGACCACTGAGCTATCCTGCCCCCTGACACATCTCATTAAAAAAAAAAAGTTAAAGTCAGTCCCGAGCCTACGGCTCATCAGGCCGGTGCTTATTCCGGTTTCTGTGGCGTTAAGAGACTGAGAGTCATAGACTCCCCACTGGATACGACGCCAGTCTATCGCAGGGTTAACGCCCCAACACAAGGTTGGTACCCCTTTTACACCTGGGTGGGGTGAGAAAATAGCCGTAAAGTGCCTTTTCCAAGGGCACAAACGCCATAGCCGAAAGCTGGGATCGAACCCGCAACCTTTAGATTACGAGTCCAACGCCCTAACCACTAGACAACAGCGGCGGCTGACACATCCCATAATATCAGAAAATGACGTTACACATTAGTCAAGAGAGTACACAACAGCAATGACATCACCTAATTATCAGCGATGACACATCACATCCTAAGTTAGGGCACACGACAAAGGATATATCATCTGCTATGACGTAACACCTCACACATAAATAAACGTCGAATACATCAAGCAATTTTGATGTCATCACTGGGAGTGACGCAGTTATCATGTCATCACCAGATCTAATAAACAGTCACTACTGACATCTCTCGGCCTGATGCAGCCACTTTATCGTCACCAGATCATAACACACACACACACACACACACACACGAACACACACATACACACACATACACACGCCTCGCGCACATTATAAACCTGTTCCATCTTTCGAAAGAGTAGCCCATCTGTGGCAGTGGAAACAGATGGCAAAACTTTACAAAATCGCATCCACCCAGTGACTGGATGTAAAAACCCACATAAGTGTTTATTTCATTATCCTCATTCCCTCCTCCCCTTCTCACAAAACACACACACACAAACGCGCGCGCGGGCGAGTGCACGCACAACCACCAACCCACCCCCTCACCCACACACCCCACCCCCATCACTCCCCACCCACCCATCCACCAAAACACACCCGTCCCCCACACCCACCCACAAACCCTCCCCCCATCCCCACTTACCCACCCATACACACTCCTTTCCTCCCCTTATTCCCACTCCCCCCCCCCCCTCCCTTACACCACACACACACACACACAAACACACACACACATGCACACACACAAACGCACATACACACACAGAACACACACACAAACGCACATACACACACGCTCACTCACTCACTCATTCACACTGCACACACACACACACACACAACACACACACACACACACACACACACACACACATAAAGTTAACAATCAGTGCTGACTCTACTTCTCCCCAAAAGTCCTTCAGATGAAATTATAGACCGAGGCCCCGTGTGCGAACACACGCAGAACATCTTGCGCACACATTAAATCCTGTTCCACTTTTCCTCAGAGTAGGCCTTCGTGTGCCGGTGGGAACAGATGTCATTTACAAAACTGCATACACACGGGGACTGGATGTAAAAAAGCACGAGTGCTTGTCTCATTATCCTCGATATAAAACAATAAATAAATAAAATAAACACACACACACATACACCTACACCCATCACCCACCCTCACCCACACACACACACACACACACGTACACACACCTAACACACTCCCAACACACACACACACACACACGTATACCCACCCATCCCCCCTCAACCCCCCCCCCCCCCACACACACACACAACACCCACCCCACCCCCACCCCCACCCCCACCGACACACCCCACACACACAATGTACACCCACCCACCTACCCTCACCCCCCCCCCCCCCCACACACACACACACAGAGCTGAATCAATCACCACTCACAGTTTTTCTGAAAACTCCCCCACCTGCATTTTCAGTAATTTAAAATTGGCATTTGAAATTGTAAAGGGTCTCTATTACAGTCTCATAGGACATTTGTTATAGTTACATTAATATTGTAATGAGTTCTTGTATTTCTATTATTTCTATTGCATAACCAAATTTTTTTGTGGGCTGTAGTTCTCTTTTTTTTCTTTTTGTAGGGTGGAGGGTGACATTGTTTTTTGTTGTTGTTGTTGTTGTTGTTGTTTTTTGGGGGGTTGTTTGTTTGTTTGTTTTGTTTTTTCATCGTCTAATATCACTAAAAGTGAACAGACGTAAAATTGAAGACAACAACAACAACACCACTCACAGTGCTAAATGCCCAGCAAGACCCGCACTGGCCCTGATTCTTGACCGCCGTGACGTAGCCCTTGGTCCTCCAGTCCACAGTGGCAGGCAAGTTCTCGCCGCCCAAGGCTGGCGCCACTTGGGAACAGATAGAGTTGTGCCTGTCGGTTCTCGGGATCAGGCGGTTGTAGGCCCTGTATTCCTCCAGGGTCTGGACACAGAAGAAGATAGAGAGAAGAGAAGGCACCCCTCAGTCTCGGAAGACTATGGAGTTGCGCTCTAGTCTTCAGAGCGCAAAGCCTGGGTAAGTAAGTATGGAGGGCAAGCTGTTACCCATGCAGCAGACCCCCTCTCCACGCCACTGAAATGATCCATTGGAAATGCAATGACCGATCCAGTACCGTCGCAGGAGCCACCAGAATGTTGCCATATACAGCCACGAGCCGCCCTGGGACTCCAACTCCCTAATTTTTCTTGAGGGATGGTGTCTAAACACGACACCTGTGTGCATGCTGGTTTTGTTTTTAATGTTGTCATCCGCTCCTCCGGGCACACGATGGCCTGCTCTTCCAAAAGGCGGAACGGGGTTTTAACGTGAGTGCAAGATGTTCTGCGTGCGTTCGAACACGGGGCCTCGGTTT
>CM060340.1:42170486-42175486 GCA_030674155.1 Stramonita haemastoma
TGGGAATGGATGACAAATTTGACAAAAGTGCATTCACGGGGACTGGATGTAAAAAGCACATGAGTGTTTATTCCACTATCTTGGAATTAAATTATATGTTCTTAAAAATCGCGAAACAGGTTTTTCACGTGTGCGCAAGATGTTCTGAGTGTATTTGTATGTACATTCGTATGTGTATAAAGCCTAGGTACAGGAGACACTCCACTCTACTCCACTCTACTCCACTCTACTCCACTCTACTCCACTCTACTCCACCCCACCCCACTCCACCCCCACCCCACTCCACCCCACCCACCCCACCCCACTCCACCCCATCCCACCCCACCCCATCCCACCCCACCCCACCCACACCACCCCACACCACACCACCCCACACCACCCCCACTCCACCCCACCCACCCCACCCCACCCACTCCATCCCATCCCACTCCACCCCACACCACCCCACCCCACCCAACCCCACTCCACCCATCCCACCCACCCACCCTACCCTACCCTACCCTACCCTACCCTACCCTACCCTACCCTACCCTACCCTACCCTACCCTACCTCCATCCTCTCCGTGTGTTCTTCCACCATATTCGGTGCCGTCTTCTGGCCACCTCTCTGGACATCCACCTCCTGGGGGTCTCTTCAGCCATCATGGGCACCACCACCACCATCACCACACAGCACAGCAACAGCACCACCCCGTTCTGAAACAACACAACACAACAACAAAATAAGCAACAGCTATAATGATAATGATACTGTGTGAAATGTGTGTAGCTGTGAATCGTCTAGAGGAAAAAATCAGATCCAAGCGCATGAATTCAAAAAAATAATTGTGACGCTCCACCACGAAATGAGTCGCTGCACATTACCATTTGCGTAGGCCTAAGCAGTGGGGTCAAGTGTCAATTTGTGATTTTGATTGATTATTAACTAGACTGTTTATTATCTTATAATGAATATCCAGGTATAATTTTATTCCTTTGCTTTAATGTGTTTTGAAATACCAAAGCACTCATTTGACAACTGTACTAAAATAAACTTGCTTTATTTTGTCAATCGCAGTCTACTTTCAATTGTAATAATGTTGCACAGAATTGTCATTGTCAATCTGTTTTTTGTATTTGATAGCACTTATGCAATTATAACAGTCAATAACTAAAATGGCTCATGTCAATCCGTTCATATGTGTGGAGCGTCACAATTATTCACACGCGTTAAAACGTCACACATCGGAATGATGATGATGATGATGAGGAGGAGGAGGAGGAGGAGGAGAAGAAGAAGAAGAAGAAGAAGAAGAAGAAGAAGAACAACAACAACAACAACAACAACAATTGCAAGGGAATGAGAAGAAGAAGAAGAAGAAGAAGAAGAAAGAAGAAGAAGAAGAAGAAGAAGAAGAAGAGAGGGGAGAGGAGGAGGAGGAGGAAGAAGAAGAAGAGAAGAAGAAGAAGAAAGAAGAAGAAGAAGAGAAGAAGAAGAAGAAGAAGAAGAGAGGGGGGAGAGGAGAGAGAGAGAGAGGAGGAGAAGAAGAAGAAGAAGAAGAAGAAGAAGAGAAGAAGAAAAGGGAGAAGAAGAAGAAAACAACAACAACAATTGCAAAGGAAAGAGAAACTTTGAAGAATTGCAAGGAAGAATTGCAAGGAAGAATTGTGAAGAAGAATTGCGTAGAAGAAGAATGCTAAAAAAAAAGAATGCAAAGAAGAAGAATGGAAAAAAGAATGCAAAGAAGAAGAATGGAAAAAAGAATGCAAAGAAGAATTGCAAAGAAATTCCGAAGAAGGATTGTAAAGACAAAATTCTAAGAAGAATTACGGAAAAAAATTGCAAAGAAGAAATGTGAAACAGAACAAGAAAAGGAAGAAAAATTGTTAAGAAGAAAAATTTTGAAGAAGAATTGTAAACAAAAAGAAAACTTGCGAAGAAGAAGAAGAAAAAGAAGAAGAGGAAGAACAACAACAAGAGCAAAAGAGAAAAATTGCAAAAAAGAAGAAGAAAAACAAGAAAGAGAAAAACAAAAATAAGAAGAATTGCAAAGAAGCAGATTAATTTCGGAAAGAATATTGCAAAGGAAAAAGGAACAATTGTGAAGAATAAGATTTGCTAAAAGGAAAAAAAAGACTTGTAAAGAAGAAGAAGAAGAAAAGAAGAAGAAGACGAATTGTAAAGAATTAGAAAAACTGTAAAGAAGAAGAAAGAAGAAGAAGAAGAAGAAGAAGAAGAAAGAAGAAGAAGAAGAAGAAGAAGTGAAAGAATTGCAAAGAAAGGAAGAATTGCGAAGAACAAGAAGAAGTGGAAGCGGAACAACAACAACAACAAAATATCAAGAAAATTAAAATAAATATCAGAAACCTCAAATACATTCCTCTGAAACATGCTGTTCATAAGCAATCATCAGACGGACGACATGGCCGAGTGGTTAAGGCCATTCGACTGCAATCCCATCTGTCCATGAAATTGTGGGTTTGAATCTTCGCGGTGTCTGGTAAATGAAGGGTGGAGATTTTAATGATCTTCAGGGTCAACTTCAACTGCAGACCTGCCAATGCCTTCATTCTTTTATCATATATATATATATATATATATATATATATATATATATATATATTATATATATATATATATATAACATGAGATCAAAATATGCACGTCAAAGATCCCCATCATTCATAGCAATGTTTACCGAGGTTGCAGAAATACAACATACCCTGAAAACATCCCCATAGTATCAATGCGGCTACTTTCACGATGGGCAAAGAACCCCTAGTATTTATTTATTTATTTATATATTTATACATTTATTTATTTATTTATTTATTTATTTTTAATTATTTATTTTATTTCATTTTATACCACTTTATGTCACAGCAGATTTCTCTGCGTGAAATTCGGGCTGCTCTCCCCAGAGAGCGCGTTGCCACAAGTGCAGCGCCTACCCATTATTTTTTTCCCTCAGGGATGGTGTCTAAACACGACACCTGTTTGCATGCTGTTCTTTTTAAAAATAATTTTTTAATCGCTCCTACAGGCACACGATGGCCTGCTCTTCCGAAAGGCGGAAAGAGGTTTTAACGTGTGCTGAAGATGTTCTGCGAGCGTTCGCACACGGGGCCTCGGTTTCTAGTCTCATCCCAATGACTTTGACATTCAGTTTGATTTTTTCGTCAAACTGGGAAGAAAGGGCGAGGCTGGGTACGAACCCAGAAACTCACGGTCTACATATTGGCAGGTGAACGTCTTAACCATCCTACCACCGTCCTTCCCCTTTTGCGTATGCAAAATCTCACCATTGGTGAATCTTTTAGCTCTAGTGAAGAACGACCCTCCAAATTACAACAACAAAAACAACATCAAAACAAGCAAATAACGGAACAATCAGCAGACAATATCATCTCACCATTTTCAGCAAACGAAGGGAGACTACCAGGTCGGCAACAACAGCAGCAGCAGAAGAAGAGGAGCCTCTGGCAACACAAGCGATACCCAAGCCCCCGAATCAGGATTGCTAGCTCCAACTGATCCCCACTCCTTTTATACATGTTCTGGCACCAAAAACCCACGTGACTCTATCACGTCACCACGTCATCACCACCACTCTCAGCTATTTGAACTGACAAGAACACACACAAGATGCAACAATGAAAGGTATGTGCCTGACCCTTGATTCTGATTAGAGGAAGACAAGTTGAGTCATAAAAGAACTTCTAGTAAAGATAGATATCTCTAAAGTCTTGGATTATTTGACTTTGACCATCATCATGGTTAGTCCAGATTCTTTTATGATGGCTGTTCACTGCAATGTTACCAGAATCAACACAAATAGACCGATCTGCTCTGAGGAAAATCAAGAGATAATGCATTTTATGGGGTTTGAATAATCGGAATGAACTTCCAACCAAATTCTTGAGAGATTGGAGAATGTGTAATGCACCTTTGCCATTGTTTGCCTTCTGGCTCCTTTATGGCTGTGGAAGAGCAGGGTTGTACATCTTGTCCTCTGGGCCAAATAGATGGTGACCCTTGGTGCATGTAGTAAATATCTACAAACACACATACATACACAGCCACAACACTTGACAGTTTAGAGACTTGACCAGTGCACTGGGCTTGACACTTAGGTCAAGTATCTATTGAGGGCATTTTATTTGATGTCCTGATTCTAATAATATACCTGTCTATGTCTCTGTCTGTTGGTCTGCCTGCTTGTCTGTGTGTTTGTCTGTCTGTCTGTCTTTTCCTTTTGAAATACACAAGGTAAACCCAATTTGCTTTAGCCCTTTCTGGAAATCTATGGCTATTAACTAAACTAAAAAAGTCATATAATATCACAAAACAGTGTGCCTACAATGATTTGCGGTCAGTAATTTTCCACTCAATGAAATGACAACATATTTTGGTAGACGGAATACTAAAGAAAAAAATCAATTTCAAAATCAAATTCAAGCACTTTATTATGTCAAACAAACTTTAATTTACGAGCAAAGGATATTCATCTAAGGATAAGAGAATGATATGTGTACATGAATATTTACATCAGTCACATTCTACAGAGGTTTCAATCATTGTAGGCTGCTGTTCACTTTTTCAGTTTCACTACAGATAAAAGAATCTCCCCTTTAAAAATTGGCCATTAAAGTCAGGTCTCTCACTGCACAGTTTATTTTTTGTTACACTATTAAACACTAGTCATTCGGATGAGACTATAAACCGAGGCCCCGTGTGCGAACGCACGCAGAACATCTTGCACACACGTTAAAGCCCCGTTCCGCCTTTCGGAAGAGCAAGCCATCGTGTGCCGGTAGGAGCGGATGACAAAATTATATATAAAAAAACAGCATGCACATAGGTGTCGTGTTTAGACACCATCCCTGAGGGGGAAAAAATGGTAGGCGCTGCACTTGCGGCGACGTGCTCTCCCTGGCGTGGGGAGAGGAGCCAGGATTTCACGCAGAGAAATCTGCTGTGACATAAAGTGGTATAAAATAAACAATGAAATTAATTAATA
>CM060340.1:42180486-42205486 GCA_030674155.1 Stramonita haemastoma
GACTTTTCGCTTTCTTGACAGGTGCGTTACCTCTAGACCATCGATCCTCTTTTTGACGACCCGGGTTCGATTCCAGTTCGAGAGAGATTTTCCCCGTGGAGTTAACATCGGTGCTGACTCTACTCTCCCCAAAAGTCTTTTGGATGAGACTGTAAACCGAGGCCCCGTGTGCGTACTCACGCAGAACATCTCGCGCACACGTTAACTCCTGTTCCGCTTTTCGCAAGAGTAAGTCATTGTGTGCCGGTGGATACAATTGACAAGATTTACAAAACTGCATACACATAGGGACTGGATATTTAAAAAAGCACATGAGTGCTTATTCCATTATTCTCGATATAAAGAATGAATAAATAAATTAAAAAAATCAATCGATGAATTAATGAATCAATCAATAAATATATAAAATCTAAGTCTTTCTGGAAAAAGGATGGACCAAAAGGGCAGAAAAAAGACAAGAAAAGGGTGACAGGAAGAAAAGGAACACAGCAGAACTAAAGAGAGGGACAGACGAAGGAGGGAATTCTTGCCGCAGAATTTCCGGAAGGCGGGAATGCTATCTATCCTGCCCCCCCCCCCCTAGCATCCCCACGGGGGTAAAGTGTCCATTCGAGGAATTGCTTCCCTTGGTGGTAACACTGGTACTGATTGTTCTTGTAAAACTGCATACACATAGGGACTGGATGTAAAAAAGCACATGCGTGCTTATTCCATTATCCTCGATATAAAAAAAAAAGAAATGAATTTTAAGTTTTTCTGAAATGATAAAGTGGACAGTGTTTGGTCTTCATGATTCGCGCTACCGTTTGTTATCAACTTGTTTCAGAAAGGTGTGATGACTTTATGCAGAACATAAACGCCGAATTCCTATGTGCAAATGCACACAGAACATTTTGCACACATGTTAAAAGCCCGTCTTATTTTTTGTTACGAAGTAGGCTTTGTTTCTTTGTTTCCTTTTCGTTTGACCTATCTCAGGTTTTTCTTCTTACAAGGCCTCCTTCTCACAGTCCCTAAATCGGAAATCTCCACTGGGATGTTAATAAAATCACAACAACAACAAAAAGGAGTAGATCAAGCCTGGCATTACAACAATAACAACAGTAATAAGACGGCACACAACACAGCTATATGCCTCGGAGATAGTTTGTTTAGTTAGTTTACTTATTATTTTATATCTAAGATAATGAAAGAAACCCTCATGTCCTTTTTAACATCCAGTCCCCGTGTGTTTGCACTTTTGTAAATCTTTTCATTTGTTTCCACTGGCACACAATGGCCTATTCTTACGAAAAACGGAACAGGATTTAATGTGTGCGCAAGATGTTCTGCGTGAGTGCGCACACGGGGCCTCGGCTTATAATCTCATCCGAAGGACTTTTGGAGAGAGTAGTGTCGGCACTGATATTAACTCCAAGGGAAATATTCCCTCGAACGGGAATTGAACCTGGGTCGTCAAATTTCGAGCGCAATGTACTGACCGCTAGGCTATCTCGTCGTTTTAAATGAACCTTACTTGAACCATCTTCACCTTTGATATCAAACATCCTTTACAGCTTTTATTCATCTCCTAGACAAGGAATAAACAGTCGTAAAAATTGTTGTATAAGCTGTTACACCTGGCATATTTGATGAACGGATGTTGTGGTGGTGGCGTGAGGTGGGTGACGTGTTTCCTGGCCGGAACATGTATAGGAAAAGCGAAAGGGAGCCAGACTCTGTTAGTGAAGAAGGTCTGCTGAACTTGGGTGCGTGTGTTAGAACATCTGCTTTTGGTATTCTTCATTGCTGAACATGGTGGGTCTACATTTGTTGTCAATGGTGTTGTTGTTGCTATTGTTGTTATGTTGTTTTTGTTGTTAACCTGTTGATTGTTTATGTATGTGCGTAAATTTCTAATTGGGCATTCCTTTGCTTTGTGTGACTTAATTATTAGCAGGCTTTGTTCATATTTTCTTTGCTTCTTGCTCTCTTTCAGGGACTGATTAAAACAAACAAACAAAAGCACGACAGTGTTTATCGATCAAAGTATCATTCCGGAAAAAAAAGGAATTCCACCTTGTTTTGTTTTTGTTTTTTCATGCACGTTTTCATTAGTTCTTTCTTCTTGTTTCTTTTTTTGTGTTGTTTTCGACAATTTTTCAGGCCGTCATTTTATTTTCTCTCTCTTTCTATGTTCGGGTGGGTTTTTATTTCGTTTTCCTCCTTTTTTTCGTTTAGTCTTTTCTTGTTCTTTGAATCTTTCTGACCCAGAGTGTGTACACTTGTCTCACGCACGTAGACTTTTCCCTCTTTAGCAGCAAAGAAGAGGAGATGGGCGCCACCCTCAATATGCTAGCCCCTGGAGAAGCTGAGGTCTCTGATACATCACTCCCCAACGACTGTATAGGTTGTGGAAGCATTTTACCCGTTTTTCATGAAAACAAGTCACTTTATGATTCATCTTGCCATTTGTATCCCTTTAATTGTTGATTTTGTAATGTATTTGAATGTTCATCATAAGTTACGATTTTTAAAAGTATACACCAGCGAAAGGTTGAAAGAGAGAGACTACGTTGGAAGAAACCGTCGCCTGGATTTCTCTGTCTGTGAGATAATAAAGTGCTTTTGAAGTTTTGAAGCTTTTTTTTTACCAATGCGTCATTATTTGTCTCTCCTCCCCCCCCCCCCTTCGCCCTCCCTCCCTCCCTCTCTCCCTACCCCTCTCCCACCATAACTCTCCTGGTCAGGGGACTAGACTGATGTAGATGATAATTCCTGTTAAAGTGGACGGTGTTTGGTCTTCATGATTCTCGCTTACTGTTTTCTCATCACCTTGTTTCAGAAAGGCGTGGTGACTTTGCTGGGCTGTGTGGTGGGGGTGGTGGTGATGATGGGGGTACCCCTGAGGGCGGAGAGAGAGGGCGGGGTCTACTCCATTGTGGCTCCCTCCAGCCGGTACAGACTGTGGGAAGAGTGGAAGAAAACTTACGGTAGGGGTGTCATCTTAGCCAACGTTAGACCGCACCAATTGTTATAGTCGTCATCGTTAGGTCTGTATGCATGTCATCTTAGCCAACGTTAGACCGCACCAATTGTTATATTCGTCATCGTTAGGTCTGTATGCATGTCATCTTAGCCAACGTTAGACCGCACCAATTGTTATATTCGTCATCGTTAGGTCTGTATGCATGTCATCTTAGCCAACGTTAGACCGCACCAATTGTTATATTCGTCATCGTTAGGTCTGTATGCATGTCATCTTAGCCAACGTTAGACCGCACTAATTGTTATCGTCGTCTTCGTTATGTTTCGTATGCATGTCATCTTTGCGAACGTTAGATCGCACTAATTATTATACTCGTCATCGTTAGGTCTCGTATGCATGTCATCTTTGCGAACGTTAGATCGCACTAATTATTATACTCGTCATCGTTAGGTCTCGTATGCATGTCATCTTTGCGAACGTTAGATCGCACTAATTATTATATTCGTTATCGTTAGGTCTCACTTTTTGTTATATAAATCATTGTAAGACCCCACCATTTGCTATATGAACAATCGTTAGACTCTACCGTATGCTATGTTAGCTATCGTTAGACATCACCATTTGCTGTATCAATCATTGTTAGATTCCACCATTTTCTGTGTTAGCTATGGTTAGACCCTTCTGTTTGCTGTGTTAGTCAACGTTAGACCCCGCTTTTGTTGTAGTAGTTATCGTTAGATCCCACCGTTTGCTGCACAGTTATCGGTAGACCCCGACAGTTTGTTACATGTCACAATTGTATCCCACCATTTGCTATAGTTTTCGTTTGTACCCACCATTTGTTATATCAGTCATAGTTAGGCCCCGTCGTTTTCTGTATTTGTCACAGTAAGACCCCACCCTTTACTATATTTTTCATTGTTAGACCCGATCATTTGCTATATATGTCATGGTAAGACCCATCACAGACCCCACCATTTGCTTTATTTGTCATCGTTACAACCCACCACTTTGCCATATTTCTTATCGTTAGACCTCACCATTTGCTATGTTTGTCATCGTTAGACCCCACTATTTGTTATGTTAGTCATGGTCAGACCCCATGATTCGTCATGGTTAGACCTCACTATCTGCTATAATTATTAGTCACAGTTAGATCCCAGCCAGATGACGATATTATATTCGACGTAAACACCTCTCCCACTGGCTAAAACATTACTAAGGTATTGTCTCTCTCTTTCTGCCCCATCCCTAGACACACTTCTGACGTTCTCACCCTGCTACATCCGTTCCTCTTGTGGATACTCACCATCCCGTCTGTCTTACTCCCCCCTCCCCCGCCTTCCACTCTATAAAATGTACCTTTCCTTAAACTCTTCCCTCCCTAAAATTTACTTTTCTTTATCTCCACCCCTCCCTTTTCTGTCTCTCAATCTTCCGATAAAAATGGATATTATTTTGCTCTGACAAAAATGTACTCTTCTCCCCACCGAAAAAGTGTGTCTTTCTGTCTGTCTGTCTCTGTCTGTTTGTCTGTCTGTCTGTCTCTGTCTGTCTCTTCTCTCTCTCTCTCTCTCTCTCTCTCCTCTCTCTCTCTCTCTCTCTCTCTCTCTCTCTCTCTCTCTCTCTCTCTCTCTCTCTCTCTCTCTCTCTCTCTCTCTCTCTCTCTCCTCTCTCTCTCTCTCTCTCTCTCTCTCTCTCTCTCTCTCTCTCTCTCTCTCTCTCTCTCTCTCTCTCTCTCTCATTCTTTCTCCACCATTGCACTCCCTTATTATGTTTAATAATTATTTATTTTCATACCGCAGGTAAACTGTACAGAAGAGCCAGCGTAGAGAATTTTCGGCGACGAGTATTCTTCCGCAACCTGAGGTCTGTGCTTCTGCACAACTCCCAGTACCCTGTGTCCGTCTCCTTCACCCGGGCCTCAACAAATTCTCCGATAGGGTTAGTAGCTTGACTTGACTTGGTTTGATTTGATTTATTTATTCTGTTTATATCCCGGATAATGGAATAATCACTCTTGTGCTTTTTTTTTTTTTACATCCAGTCTCTGTGTGTGTAATGAGTTTTGTAAATGTCATCTGTTCCCACCGGCACATGATGGCTTACTCTTACGAAAAGCGAAACAGGGTTTAACGTGTGTGCAAGATGTTCTCCGTGCATTTGTGCACTGGGCCTCAGTTTAAAGTCTCATCCGAAGGACTTTTGGGGAGAGTGGAGTCTGCACTGATGTTAAGTCCATGAGAAAAATCTCCTCGACTGGAAGCAAACCCGGGTGTCAAATTGCCAGCGCACTGTTCTGACCACTAGGCTATCCTTCCCCAGATAAATATATAGATAGACAGATCCACAGTGAAATGTACTGTCCATTTGACACACAGCCGTAACAGAAGTGCCTGCAGTGTCATGCAACGATCCCCACTTTTCCAGTCAAAAGTTGACTGAATGGGTGATCTTCAAAGCTTTCAACACCTTTTTTTTTATACTAAACCTAAAAGCATTTTATTTGGAGTTTGCAAGAAATGTAAAACCTGCATAGGACCAAACCTATGCTTACGCAGACTTCTACACCAAAAGAAAAAGCTATCATGATCCATCCATCCAACATCCATCCATCCATCCATCCACACATACACATACATACATACATACATACATACATACATACATACATACAAACAAAATTCATATAACTCCGTATCAACTAACAACAACAATAAAGATGCCGAGTAAAAATCTACCAAATCAAACCCCTTTAATACAAAACTGTTTTCTGATGGGGACTATTTTCAGACGGTGCAAGAACAAAGGCACCTCACCTACCATATTCGGCCATCTCCCGCCAATTATTACTGCCCTACCATGCACAAGCCAACCAATCACAGCCTTCCTGACAAAGTGGACTGGAGGACCAAAGGTTACGTCACAAGGGTCATGGATAACTATGACTGTATGGGTTCGGGATATGCTTTTGCTGCGGTGAGTGAGTGAGTGTGTGTGTGTGTGTGTGTGTGTGTGTGTGTGTGTGTGTGTGTGTTTTTCATTTTATTCTTTTATATCGAGGATAATGGGATAAGCACTCGTGCTTTTTTTTACATCCCGTCCCCGTGTGTATGCAGTTTTGTAAATATATATTCCCACCGGCACACGATGGCCTACTCTTACGAAAAGCGGAACAGGATTTAACGTGTGTGCAAGATGTTCTCTGTGAGAGAGAGAGAGAGAGGAGAGAGAGAGAGAGAGAGAGAGAGAGAGAGAGAGAGAGAGAGAGAGAGAGAGAGAGAGAGAGTTCAGATTCAGATTCAGATTCAGATTCAGATTTAGATTCAGATTCAGATTCAGAATAATTTCAATGCCATAAAAGTCGAGTAGACTTGTCATTTGACACAAAAATAACAAACATCATTGTTAATCATCTATTGATTGAGAGTGATGTACACTAAACACGTGGGTGCGCACATGGGTGGGTGCATGCGTGCATGCGCGCGCTTGTGTGTGTATGTGTGTGTATGAGTGTTGTGTGTGTGTTTTGTGTGTGTTTGTATGTGTTTGTATGTATGTATGTATGTATGTATGTATGTATGTATGTATGTATGTATGTATGTAAAGTATGTATGTATGTATGTATGTATGTATGTATGTATGTATGTATGTATGTATGTATGATATGTATGATATTATGTATGTATGTATGTATATTATGTATGTGTAAATAGTGTTTATGTGTGTGTGTATTTGTAAGTGTGTGTGTGTTTGTATGTATGTTGTGTGGGTGTGTGTGTGTGTGTGTGTGTTGTGTGTGTGTGTGTGCGTGTGTGTGTGTGTGTTGTGTGTGTGTTGTGTATGTGTGTGTGTGTTGTGTGTGCAGGCATGAGGCCCTGGAAGGAAACAGTCAAAGCCCTTACAGGTTCACCTACAGAACACTTCTGGAACTCTCCCCACAGCAGATTCTCGACTGCACAAGGGTTTGTACCTGCACAAGTGGTGTCCATGAAAGGAAAAATGATTTTTAGGGGCTCACGAGCAAACATAGACACCTTTGACCAAAGCATTCACTTTTTGTAGTGTAACGCAAAAGAAAAATAGTCACTGTTTTAAGTCAGCAACAAAAGGGCTGTTAGTTTTTTTTTTTAATACCAGTATTTTGCTTTAGTTTATGAAATAGTTTGAGCTGACATTGAAATTTATAAAATATTTGGAACATTTTAGCAGTAAAAGAAGAAAGTGTAGGGATCTAGACAAGTTCTTTGCATCATTTATTGTAGGACCTTTTGATAAAAGTTGGACAATTACTGCCACGACCACTACTGCTGCTGCTGCTGCGCTGCTGCTGCTACTACTACTACTACTACTACTACTACTACTACTACTACTACTACTACTACTACTACTACTACCTACTACTACTACTACTACTACTAACTACTACTACTACTACTACAACTAGTACTACACTGCTGCTGCTGCTGTTGCCACTACTACTACTACTACTACTACTACTACTACTACTACTACTACTACTACTACTACTACTACTACTACTACTACTACTACTACTACTATATAATAACAACAACCGTAGTAATGTTTACAACAACTTTTAAAAAAAAGATAACGACAACGACAATGCTGACAATGATGATGATAAAAATGACAATGATTTTGCCGCCGCTGCTTCTGTTGCTGCTGATGGTTGTGGTGGTGGTGGTGATGATGATGATGACGATGACGACGATGATGATGATGATGAGTGATGATGATGATGATGATGATGATGATGATGATGATGACGACGATGACGATGACGATGATGATGATGATGACGATGATGACGATGATGATGACGATGATGATGATGACGATGATGATGATGACGATGATTGTTATGATTGTGCTGCTGCTGCTGCTGATGATAATGACGATGATGATGCTGATGCTGATGTCGATGATGATGATAAAAGCAATGATGATAATCCTGCTGATAATGCTAATGCTATCTCCTTCACAGATACAAGGGAACGAGGGGTGTACAGGGGGGCTGATCGACAACTCCTTTGTGTACATCATGTCCCAGCCTGAGGGGCTGATGAACGCCTTTGACTACCCCTTCTCTGGACTGGCCGTGAGTGCCTCCCTCCTCCGCCCCCTAATCTACACATGCATGCATGTGGGGGGTGGATTTTATCTAGTTATTTATCCATTTATTATTCTTTGATCATTTATTTATTCTTTTATATCGAGGATAATGAATAAGCATTCATGTGCATTTTTACATCCAGTCCCCGTGTGCATGCATTTTTGTAAATCTTGTCATCTGTTCCCACCGGCACACGATGGCCTACACTTACAAAAAGCGGAACAGGATTTAACGTATGCGCAAGATGTTCTGCGTGCGTTTGCACACGGGGCCTCGGTTTACAGCCTCATCCGAAGGACTTGTAGGGAGAGTGGAGTCACAGGGGAAAAATCCCCTCGACCGGGAATCGAACTCGGGTCGTGAAATTGCAAGCGCAATGTTCTAACCACTAGGTTATCCTTTCCCCGTGTGACAGGAGAAGTGCTGGGCACGGCCCGTGGAGAAGAAGGCCAAGATGAGTCCTGTGTGGACCTGACCCCGGGCAGGGAGGGGGACCTCAAGCACGCCACTGCCCTGGTGGGGCCCATCGCTGTGGGTGTGGACGCCAGTCACGCCTCCTTCGTGTCCTACAGCGGCGGTGAGTTGTGTGTGTTGTTGTTGCTGTCGTCGTTGTTGTTGGTGATGGTGGTGGTGGTGGTGGTGGTGGTGGTGGTGTGGTGTGGTGGTGGTGTGGTGGTGGTATTGTTGTTGTTTCTGTTGTGTGTTGTGGGCGTGGATGCCAGTCACGCTTCCTTCGTGTCTTACAGCGCGGTGAGTTGTTGTGTTGTTGCTGTCGTTGTCGTTGTTGTTATTGTTGTTGCTGTTGTTGTTGTTGTGTGGTGTGTGTTGGTGGTGGTGTTGGTGGTGGTGGTGGTAGTGGTGTTGCTGTTGTTGGGGGTGGTGGTGTTTTGGTGCTGTTGTTGCTGTTGTTTTTATTGTCGTTGTTGTTGTCTTTGTCCTGTTCCCCAAACCAACCACTCATAGTCTCTCCTAATTCCCCAAACCAACCACTCAAAGTCTCTAATATTGATGATTACAGACATATTTGAACGTATCATCCTAAACCGCATTATTCTGTGCACTTCCTCTCGTCTAGATCCTTTCCAGGTTGCGTATGTATAAAACAGGGGCACAAGTGATGCAACTCTCCCCTTGTTGCGCAATACTTATTCTTGTCTGGAAATAACCTGGTCCTTTGTTCGCAACTCTTTATTGACTTCCTCTGCCTTCAATACCATACCAGCTACGTCTCCTTGCACTAAATTACTCCGCTGATTGTCTGTCCTCGACTCATTTTTGGGATAAGAGCTTCTGGTTGATACAAACACAGTGTGTCCGATTATTAAAAGCAATATCAGCTGAAAAGTGAACGTCCACTGGTTCTCCTCAATGCATTGCTCTTTCTCCTATCCTTCTCACTCTGTATACTAATGACTGCACTGGTACTGACCGTTGATAAACTATTCTTATAATTCTGCTCTTATAGATATGTCCAATGCACATCTTGGGTATTCTGAACAAGTCGAAGCATTTCCCTCCTGGTGCCTCGGTTTATAGTGTTATCCGAAGGCCTTATGTCCTATTGTGTCAGTGATGTTGTCACAAATGTAACGTGTGTTGCAGGTGTGTACTACGAGGAGAAATGTAGTACCTCCTATCTCACTCACGGTATGTTGGTAGTGGGCTACGGAACGTACCAGGGACAAGACTACTGGCTACTGAAAAACAGGTAACTACATTGTCTGTTTCCTCTCCGTGTAGGGGTAAAAGGTTACCTCCCTTTCTATGATTATGTTGTGTTTATGTTTATTCCTTTTATCAGTGCAGGTTTTTTGTGTTTTTAATAAACTTCGTGTTACTCTAAAGGCGTATGCACACAAACAACGGAATGCTGGCATTTAAAAGAGCATTGACTGAAAAATGTAAAGACTACTATGATAAATATTCAACTCATTTATAACCCCCGTTTTGACTTATGGAATAAAAGTTTTGTTTCCTTTTTTGTTTTCATGGGGAGATAGAATGTCTCATGCTGACAATTGTTCACGACATGCTTATCAAGTTAGTTTCGCGCGAACATTTTCATCTAGTAAACAAATATTAGTAGTTCATAAAACGCATACTAACATCCACTTTGGGTAAATGAGGAAGAAGTCCATTGACCCCTGAAATCATATGCCAGATAATATCGCTTTGAAATCCTTTGATAGAGTCAAAGCCAAACTCTTATACAAGAATAGCATACGATTATTTGTATCAGACTGATACATGTGATAAATTGATCAGCACAGTAACAAAAAAAGCGTTACACAATGGGGTTCAAACGATGTGTAAAAAAAGAAACCAAAGTACTCTAGATTTTCATTGTTTGAGTTGTGATGATGACGATAGATGATGATTGATGATTGATGATGATGATGATGATGATGTGATGATGATGACGACGACGACGGCGACGATGATGTGGTGGTGATGATGATGATGATGATGATATGATGATCGATGATGATGATGATGATAATCATCTTCTTCTTCTTCATCATCATCATCATCATCATCATCATCATCATCATCATCATCATTAGTGAATCGGTGGTTAGAGGTAACGCGCCTGCCTAGCAAGCGAAAAGTCCGAGTCGGAGTGTGCGGTGGTTTGATCTCCGTTTAGGCCCAAAACTTTTCCCCCATCCATTAGACCATGAGTAATGGTCCGGGAGCTAATCTTTCGGATGAGAAGATAAACCGAGGTCCCGTGTGATACCAAAAAATATCTAGTGCACGTAAGGAACCCACTGCAACAACAGAGTTGTCCCTGCAAATCCTGTGGAAAAAAGCCACTCTGATAGGGAAACAAATACTGTCGCAGACAGGAAAAGAAAAGCAAAAATAATGTGGCACTGCTCTTGGCGACGCACTCACTCCAGGGAGAACAGCCCGAATTCCACGCAGAAAAATCTGCCGTTAGTTAAAGTGGTATAAATATTTTTTTGAAATTATAAAATTGATTAAGAAGAAGAAGTTATACTACTACTTCTTATAATAATAATATAATAATAATAATAATAATATAATAATAATAATAATATGGTGATGGTGGTAATTAATAATAATATAATAATAATAATATATAATATATAATATAATAATAAATAATGTGCAGGGCGGTAATTAGATTACTTCCCATGCGATGGGAACAGTCAATCGCAGCGTTGTGGATCTAAATTTAGATCAACACCTGTGAATTGTGCGATGTTCTGTATCGTTGGGGGTTGGTCGAAAACCGTCCTCTGCATGCACTTTGCCCGTAGCGTAAAATGTAGTATTATGCAGCCTCTTTTTAGAGGCACATTCCCACTGTCTGACCGTGCTGTCGTTGCCGAGAAGTTGTACAAGTCGCGGCAGATCAAATATCTGCACTCTGTTACAATAATAATGATAAAAGTATTATAATTGTTATCACTACTACTACTACTACAACTACTACTACTACTACTACTACTACCACTACTACCAGGCACAAAATATGCATATATATACCTACCGCTTAAATAATAGATACATACCTTATGCTGTTCAAAGAAAGCTTGAGGCCAAACTAAGAGATCTTGATCCCAAAGTATGACGTCATCATGGGTCACGTGACATTCTGTTGTAGCTGGGGCAAGGACTGGGGCATCAAAGGCTACATGATGATGGCCCGAAACAAGGGCAACAACTGCGGCATCGCCAGCATGGCTTCCTACCCTATTGCTTCCGCCTGATCCTCCATCCCCCCCGACCTTTGACCTTTGACCGTTTACCCTCGGATGACCCCCTCGACCTTTGACCTTGTCTGCTCTCGGACGACATCTTGAAGAGGTCAACTGAGACAACACGTGCGATCAATTCTGGCTGACTGTAGTTTAATAATATGTAGTTGTGAATTTTTTCCATTATTGCTTATTTTCACACACTTTTCTTTCACTTTAGAAAAAAAAGAAAATCCGTTATCGTATGTGTACATAAACTATTGGATTGTATTTGTGTAAAGAGAAAGGATAAAGTACGGAGATTTAAACTGTAAAGTAACACATAGATCTAGTTCTCGGGGATAGATTTCAAATCATTAAATCTCCCCGAACTCGGAACGCGGCTTCTTTCACATGCAAAATCTCACCATTGGTAAACCTTGGAGTTGTAGATTGGGAACGAAAATAAGATCATAAATCGGTTTACTCTTTAAAAAAAAACACGTAAGACCGTTTGTTTCCGAATATTTATCAGTGAATGGAGGAAGCTGGTCGCAAAATCGTCAGTGGTTTTGTAACAGTCTATTAGACAACGTGATTGGTGAGGGGAGTGAGTGCAGAAGCAGACCAAAGACGAATCACTCTGAGAACCATCTTTCTATGAAAAAAAGGTTTTCTATTTAGCCATCTTTATTTTGCAAAACCGACGGACGCTATTGCTGAGTTGTTAAAAACAAAGTTCCAATTCAATCTCATTGGTCCATGAGGTCCTGGGTTTAAATCTCAGAGGTAGCGTCTTTTGAATTAAGGGTTGGGGAGTTTGACGATATCCCAGGTCAACTTCAAGTGCAGACCTGCCAGCGCATTAACTCCCTTTAATGCAGAAGGTCAGATTTGCATGTTAGAGATCCAATAATTTATATCAGCGTTTGGTAAGTTACAAAATCAGGAAGATATCCAGCGAACATCTTCAAAGTTGGTCGGTAAAAAAAGGTCGCATACGCAAAATCTCACCATTGGTGAACCTACGAGCTCTATCCGAAGAACGAAAAAAAAACCTGGCAAAAGCAATTGCTGTTTCATAGTTTATAGATAACACTAGCTTTTTTGCTTTTGTATTTTTTCGATAATGCTAGCTGCTGAAGAGATGTGAGGACAACATCAGCGAATGGACAGGCCTAGAACTCAACAAAACCCTGAGAAAGGCAGAACAGAGAGAGGAATGGAGGGAACTGGTTGTCAAGTCTTCATGGGTGCCCCCACGGTCGCCAGACTAAGGGATTGATATCTAGATAGATAGATGGATAGATAGCTGCTGAGTGTAGGTTATAGTACTTGTTGTCAGGTATTTCACAGCTTAACACCCTGGGGGTCGCCCCGAATAATTATGCACTCTGTATCACTCATCCCACCTGGGAATCTCTGTGAGACTGTAGCTCTACACTAGAGAAGTTTGCGTGTGTGTATAACTGTTGAGAAGAATTTGGCCATGGCTTTGATTTCAGTTTTCACATGAGATGCTGTATTAGTTTACACTTTATGGTGTTAGTAGAATAGATGGAAAAATGTATTTTGTATTCAATTGCTGGTTGCTTTAGAGTAGAGTAACAAGAGATAATGAGAAATTATCCGAAGTTTACGGGTTGTGTTTTCATGTTTGATCGTGTTGGGGGGTTGTGTTTGGAATTAGTTCGGGTCAAATTCTGGTTTAATAGATCAGCAATAAAGTGTGACATTGTTATGTGGGGTGATGATTGATGACTACGAAGACGTTGTGTGCATGTATGTGAGTGTGTGTGCGTGTGTGTGTGTGTGTGTGTGTGTGTGTGTGTGGTGTGTGTGTGTGTTTGTGGTGTGTGTGTGTGTGTGTGTGTGTATGTGTGTAGTGTGTGTGTGTATATGTTGTGAGTGTGTGATGTGTGTGTGTGTGTGTTTGTGTGTTCCTACGTTGTGGTTTGTGTATGCAAATGTGTATATACGTGTGTGCGTGCATATTTGTGTGTATGTGTGTGTGTGTGTGTGTGTGTGTGTGTGTGTGTGTGTGTGTGTGTGTGTGTGTGAACGCATGCAAACATGAACGAGTACGCCCACAAATACGCCTGTGTGTGTATGTGTGTATGGCTGTGTGCGTGTGTTTGCATGCGTAAGTGAGCACGTGTGTGCGCTTACACATGGGTATGTGCGTGGACACGTAAGCATAATTACGTGTTTAGATGCGCACGCACCTGTAGGCTCAAAAACTAAATTTCAAAACATTTACCGCTCAATTTTTGAATTTCTGTCGTGGGAACACTGGACGTCTGTCATTATAAATAGCACACTCACGTTCTGGAAGTCCTATGCAAGGAAATTCCTCTTTTCTATCCCTTTCTTTATTTTGCATTGGTCCGTTTCTTTCTGTCGCCCCCTTCTTCTCTTTTTTGGCCTTCTTGGTCCGTTCTGCTTTCTTTCCAGAAAGACTTCAAAGAAAACAATTATTTTGCACACAGAATTCGGATGCACATTGTGTACCTATAAACAGGCAACCATTATAGTTGCTGGCTGAGCATTCACCACCACCACGACAACGAATAAAACGAATTGCGAAGAAGAAGAAGAAGAAGAAGAAGGTGATGGGGTGGCAATTAGATTACCTCCCATGCGATCAGAGCCCTGTCGCAGCATTGTGTTACCGGACACACCTGCGAATTGTGCGATGCTCTGTTTCCTTGTGTGGTGGTCCAAAGCCCTCATTGCATACTCTTTGCCTTCATGGTGAACGGTAGAATTTATGCAACCTCATTTTAGAGGTCATGTCCTAACTGGCTAACTGTACCCACCCGAGAAGTTGTGCAGAGATCTAAGAAGAAGGATTGCGAAGATAAAGAATTGTGAAGAATAAGAAGAAGAAGGAGGAAAAGAAGAAGACAGAGAAGTAGAAGAAGAACAACAACAACAACAAGAGCAAGAAGAACAAGAATAATTGCAAAGAAGAAGAAGAATTGCATAAAAGAAGAAGAATTGCATAGAAAAAGAAGAAGAAGAAATAAAACAAGAACAAGAAAAAGAACAAGAAGAAAGTCAGATTATACTAACATATTTTAGAGCGACACATCGTGTCAGTACATGTTTGTCACTATTATAACAAATTGGATGTGAAAAAATAGTCAAAACCCCCGCCTTGTTAATGAGGATATAAATATGTATGGACGCAATGCTATCAAAACCATTTTCCGGAAAAGACATATAACCACTATTATTTACGCATGTCCGGACGCACTCGCCAAAGCACGTATACATGCACATGCGCTCACACACACACACACATACACAAACACACACACACACACACACACACACACCATCCATACCCACCCACCTACACTCACACCCACACCCACACTCACACCCATACCCACCCATCCACAAACACACACACACATACACACACATATACACACACACACATGCACACACCAATAAATGCAATGTTTGATGATCTTCTAGATCAGACGTAAGCGCAGATTTGCCAGTATTTTAAATCCCTTCGTATATTATAATCATATACACATACAGAAGATTAAAAATGCACAACAAAGATCTCGACATTAATGTCAGTGTTCGCTGGGTTACAGAAACACGAACATACCCAGCATGCAATCTGTTCTAACCTAAGCTGCTCTGAAGTCCAACTGTATCGGTTGAGACCAGGAGGCAGAACTCCTAATCAATTCAAATCAAATCAAATTTTTATTTTCAGATGGTACAGTGAATAGGCATTGATTTGCTTTTTTCATCAAGCCATCTATCGAAAGAAAAGAAACAAAAACAACACAACAAGAAGAGTTACATCATCTACAGAGTTACAAGCTCAGGAGAAGACCAGGCACTACACATTGGTAACGCGCCTTGCCTAGAAAGAGAACAGCCCGGGTCGGAGTGTGCAGTGGCTCGAATCCCGTTTGGACCCAAAACTTTTCCTCCATCGATTAGACCATGAATGGTGGTCTGGCTGCTAGTCTTTCGGATGAGACGATAAACCGCGGTCCCATGTGTTACACATCATTGTTTAGCACACTTTAAAGAACCCACGGCAACAAGGGCGTTGTCCCTAGCCAAATTTTGTAAAAATAAAAAATAGCCACCCTGATAGGGAAACAAATAGAGTTTCGGACAGGAAAAAGAAAAAACATAATGGGTACGCGCTGCACTTGTGGCTATGCGCTCTCCCTGGGCAGAGCAGCCGGAATTTCACGCAGGGAAATCTGTTTGACATAAAGGGGTTTAAAATAAATAAATAAATAAATAAATAAATAAATAAATAAATAAATATGTACAATAAATCCCGCTCAGTAAGAGAATGCAGAGAAGAGGAATAGACATGTTCCCTTTCCACTCGCTTCCTTACAAGAATGTTTCTAAACAGAATATTGCCAGCAACAGCTCTCTTGTGGCCGTGGGTTCTTTTACATGCACAAAAAGCATATAACGCAAGTGACTTTGGTTTGTCGTCTCATCTGAAAGACTAGCACTCAGACCGACCACTCACCATCTTTGGGTCGAAGAGTGAAAAGTTTGCGTACAGACGGGGGATCAAACCACCGATTTTTACTGTTTGTACATAGGTAGGGGGCACTGCTCTCAACCATCCATCCAACGTAGATTGATTAATCAATGAATAATTTCATAAGCTTCTAGACAAAGGAACAAATCTCACAAATATTGTCTAGCTCTCAACACACACATACACACACACGCGCGCGCGCGCGCACGCACACACGCACGCACGCACGCACGCACACACACACGCATACACACATACACACACGCACACACACGCACACACACACACACACACACACACACACACACACACACCACACACACACACACACACACACACACACCTTCGGATGAGACTGTAAACCGAGGCCCCGTGTGTCAACGCACGCAGAACATCTTGCGCACACGTTAAATCCTGTTTCGCTTTTCGTAAGAGTAGGCCATCGTGTGCCGGTGGGAACAGATGACAATATTTACACAACTGCATACAGACGGGGACTGGATGAAAAAAGCACATGAGTGCTTATCCCAGCATCGTCTATATAAGAGAATTTTTTAAAGTATTGAAAAGCATGCATAATGAACCCGCACACACACACACACACACACACACACACACACACACACACACACACACACACACACACACACGCACGCACACACATACACGCGCACCCCTAGTGGTTAGAACATTGCGCTCGCAATTTGAGAACTCGGGTTCGATTCCCGGTCGAGTGGATTTTTCCCTAGGAGTTAACATCAGTGATGACTCCAACCTTCTCAAAAGTCTTTCAGATGAGACTATAAACCGAGGCCCCGCGTGGGAACGCACACAGAACATCTTGCGCACACGTTAAATCCTGTTCCGCTTTTCTTAAGAGTAGGCCATCGTGTGCTGGTGGGAACGGATGACAGAATTCCCAAAACTCCATGCACACGGGGACGTTCCTTAGACTAACAGCCTGAGGGTCAGTCAGAGTACGTACACTCAGACTCAGACTTGACGGACGCTATGGCCGAGTGGTTTAGACTGTCCGCCTTCAGTCTCACAGGCCCATGAAGTCGTGGGTTCGAATCTCTACGCCCGCGTCTGGTGAATGAAGGTGGGGATTTTTACGATCTCACAAGACAAATTCAAGTGCAGACCTGCCAATGCATTTATTCCTTTTGTATAAAAATATATACATATACAGAAAATCAAGTATAAACGTTGAAGATCCCACAATTCATGTCAGTGATCAGAAGGTTACGGAAGCATGAGCATACCCAGCATGTATTTATTATTTATTTTATTTATTCTTTTGTATCGAGGATAATGGAATAAACACTCTTGTGCTTTTTTACATCCAGTCCCCGTGTGTATTCACTTTTGTAAATGTCATCTGTTCCCACCGGCACACGATAGCCTACTCTTACGAGAAGCGGAATAGGATTTAATGTGTGCGCAAGATGTTCTGTGTGCGTTCACACACAGGGCCTCGGTTTATAATCTCATCCGAAAGACTTTTGGGGAGAGTGGAGTCAGCACTGATGTTAACTCCAGGAGAAAAATCTCCTCGACCGGAATCGAACCCGGGTCGTCAAATTGCCAGCGCAATGTTCTATCCCGTCTCATGCAACATGTACAATGAAATGAGCTGCCCCGAACCTGCAATGTGTCGTCTGAGGCCTGCGGTCAGACCTAATGTACGGAAACAAACCTGGCGCTAGGCACCCACTCAGAGAAAGAGAGAGCAGGATATTGTGTTTAGGGGGGGACGGATAGCCTAGTGGTCAGAACAGTGTGCTCGCAATTTGACGACCCAGGTTCGATTCCCGTTCGAGGGGATTTTTACCCTGGAGTTAACATCAGTGCTGACTCCACTCCCCCAAAAGTCTTCCGGATGAGACTGTAAACCGAGGCCCCGTGTGCGAACGCATGCAGAACATCTTGCGCACACGTTAAATCCTGTTTCGCTTTTCGTAAGAGTAGGCCATCGTGTGCCGCTGGGAACAGACACAAGATTTACAAAACTGCATACACACGGGGATTGGATGTAAAAAAGCATATGAGTGCTTATTTTATCATGCTCGATATAAAAGAACAAATAAATGTTAAAAATAAAATAAATAAATAAAAAATAGAGAGAGAGACAGAAAGAGAGAGACAGACAGACAGGTAAGGACAGACAGAGACAGACAGAGACAGAGTCAAACGGATAGAAAGACTGAGAAAAAGGGAAAAAGAGACAGACAGACAGAGACAGAGACAGAGAGACAGAGACAGGGAGACAGATAAAGACAGACAAAAAAACAGAGTCGGACAGAGAAGCAGACGAGCAGACAGACAGACAGAGACAAAATCAGAGAAAGGGGTCTTCTCACTTTTAGAATTTCTCAGTTCCTGAACTGGATAACTTGGCTAAGACTCTTACACAGTCAGCAAACAAACAAACACTGTTGAATTGTTTACTTGCACCAGAGTTATCGCATGATGTATTCCGTAATAAGGAGCATCTTATGCCAAAATACCACACTTGAGTATCTTCACGATCGGTTTGAAGTTGGTTTTACAACTGTTATCAACCTCTTACAGAGGACGAGGCTTCGATATTGCATGCAATTTCTGATGCACCTTGTACAGGATGTTAATAATGTATGATGCGTTTATGGGAGCTGTGCCCATGTGGATAAAGAGGTCACGTGGTTCCTGGCGGGAATATGTATACCCAAGGAGAGGTGAAGGGGGCAGAATCTGTATTGGTAGTAGTGGTCTGCAGAGCCTCTGTTCGTGTCTATGATTGTTTTTCTCTTTCTGAAGCTGTGGTCTTCATTTTTGGAGCTGAAGATGGTGAGATGATGGTTGTTTTTTTGTTGTTGTTTTTTAAACGAAAAGTGTGTATGCTACCTATATAGCTCTTGTGTGTGCGTGCATGCATGCTGAGAGAGACACAGAGAGAGAGAGAGACAGACATGACAGACAGAGACAGAGAGAGACAGAGTGTGTGTGTGTGTGTGTGTGTGTGTGTGTGTGTGTGTGTGTGTGTGTGTGTGTGTGTGTGTGTGTGTGTGTGTTAGTGTATTTAGTTTTCAGCATCTTTTATTTTGAAAATAGGTAACTTTTAAAAAAGATTCTTTAAGATGTTTTGTTGTGGCTACTATTTTTTTGATGTCCATTCTTGTGTTTGTTATTTCTCTCTTTTCTTGTCTTCTTCTTCTTTCTCTTGCATTGCATCATCACTACTACTACTACTACTACTACTACTACTACTACTACTACTACTACTACTACTACTCTGCCTGCTGCTAGCTGCGCTGCTGCTGCTGCTGCTGCTGCTGCTGCTGCTGTTGCTACTACCACTACGACTACTACTATTACTACTACTACTACATACATTCTTCTTCTTTTCTTCTTCTTCTTCTTCTTCTTCTTCTTCTTCTTCTTCTTCTTCTTCTTCTTCTTCTTTTTCTTCTTTATTTTTATCTTCTTCTTCTTCTTCTTTATCTTCTTCTTCTTCTTTATCTTCTTCTTCTTCTTCTTCTCTCTTCTTCTTCTTCTTCTTCTTCTTCTTTTTACAACACATTTTGGCACTGTTTTCAGAAGGGTGTGCCAGTGTTGCTGTTCTGTGTGGTGGCGCTGAGGGCGGCGACAGCGATCGTGGTTGTGCCACTGGACTCGGACGGGAAAACCCGCTTCCGTTTCTCTGGGAAAGCCAACAGATGGACAGACTTGTGGTCCAAGTGGAAACAAACCCACGGTCAGTTTGTCTTTTTTTTTTTTTGGTAGAAAGAGATTCCACACGCTGGGGTCGAATGTGCAGGGTCTGGCCATTGGTTTTGTCAAACTTCATGTATCCCTTCGGGTGGGGGTGGGGTTCTTGAAATAAAATTCTGAATTGAATTGAATTGACTTGTCAGGCGCTTAAAGGCAGTGCGACGCATTGTTTAGCTCCTATGATTACAAACAACAAGAGTTGTTGTCTAAAGGTTCTAAGAAGAAGAAGGAGATGAAAGAGGATGAGGAGAAGAAGAATTTGAAAAGGAAGAAGCATTTGAAAAAGGCAATGAAAAAGAAGAAGAATTCCGAAAAGCAGAATTCCGAATAAGAATAAAAATGCGAATAAGAAGAAGAATTGCGAAGAAGAAGAATTGCGATGAAGAAGAAGAAGAAGAAGAAGAAGAAGAAGAAGAAGAAGAAGAAGAAGAAAGAAGAAGAAGAAGAAGAAGAAATCGAATAATAAGAAGAAGAATTCCGAAGAAGATGAAGAAGAAGGAGAAGAAGAAATTTAAATTATGATAAGAAGACTTCAGAAGAAGAAGAAGAAGAAGAAGAAAAAGAAGACTTGCGATGATGAATGAGCATTCATTTCATTTTTATCATAGAAATACACCAGTCTTTCAAGAATAATTCTTTCCATTAGCTTGTCAGTGTAAGAGGCCAAAAGCAAATGGTCTGTAGTTGGTTTTTTGAATTGGGGTTTCCCGTTTATGAATTTAATGAAAATGGACTGCTTGTCCACGTGTGTGTGACAAAGTGTGTGTGTGTGTGTGTGGTGTTGGTGTGTGTGCGCGCGCGCGTACGTGCGTGCATGCATGCGTGCGGACGTGCGTGCTTGTGTGATGCGTGTGTGTGTGTGTGTGTGTGTGTGTGTGTGTGTGTGTTGTGTGTGTGCGTGTGGTGTGTGTGTGCGTGCGTGCGTGCATGTGTGTCTGTGTGTGTGTATGTGTGTGTTTCGTCCTCACCAGGTGTTTTATATAAATTTTTTATCCTTACCAGATTTTTATTTCTTATTCTTTTGTCCTTATCAGGTAAAGAGTACACTTCTTCTAGCGAGGAGCTGTACCGACAAGAAACGTTCTTCCACAACCTGCAGACTGTTCTCGAGCACAATGCCAAGTTCCCCATGTCTGTCTCCTACACCATGGGTCTGAACCAGTTCTCCGATATGGTCAGTGATTTCACCACTTTCCCCATCCTCCCTTAGACCTGCACTGGTGGTCTGGGTGCTAGTCTTTTGGATGAGACCATAAACTGGGGTCCCGTGTGCTACATATGTTTGGTGCATGTAAAAGAACCCACAGCAACAAAAGAGTTATCCTTGGCAAAACTATGTAGGAAAAAAAGCCACTTTGATAGGGAAAATAGTTCACGTGCCGACAGGAAAAGAACAAAAAAAAACCCCGAATGGCGCTGCTTTTGTGGCGACGTGCTCTCCCTTGGGAGAGCATCCCGAATTTCACGCCAAGAAATCTGCGTTGACTTAAAGTGGTATAGAATGCAATCCAAATCAAAACAAATACAATACAATGCAATACAATACAATCAATACAATACTATCAATACAAGCCATACAATACAATACAATGATCTTTTTTTGTATGAATTCCTCGACTAGAGCTCCGAGGCTCACCAACACTGAGATTTTGTGTATGAGACCGTCTTTACCCCCCCCCCCCACTCCCCTCTAAAGTTAGCCACAATCCGCCTTTCGGGCTGTATGGTGGGAATGTTTTTCCGATGAAAACGATAAACCGAGGTCTCGTGTGTTACACCACTAGTTAGCCCATGTAAAAGAATCCACGGCAACAAGGGGGTTGACCCTGGCAAAATTCTGTAGAAAAAAGCCACTCTGATAGGGAAACAAATACAGTTGCATGCAGGAAAACTGCACTTGTGGCGACGCGCTCCCCCCGGGGAGAGCAGCCCGAATTTCACGCAGAGAAATCTGCTGTGACTTAAAGTGGTATAAAATACAAAATACAAATACAAAGTATAGTGGGAATGTTTGAGTTTCCGTAACCTACCGAACGCTTAGATGAATGGTGGTATTTTTTACGTGCATATTTGATCTTCTGCATGTGTGTATACATGAAGGGAATGAAGGCAGTGGTAGATCTGCACTTAAGTTGACCTGGGAGGGCGGTTCCCATCTCTTCTACTTCGCTGCTTTGCCTTCCCTCACCCTAAAGAGGGCAGGTACCCATTTACAGCTGGGTGACCGGGGGGGACTGTCCCGAAGTAATGGTGCACTGTTTGGTATGTGTCTGCGTGTCGGTGTACTCTGCAGCTGAGGAGATGTGTACTTGTCCTGTCGTCCATCCGGCATTTGTTATGTTTGTTTGTTATGTTGTTTGTCCTAGTTTATTTATATTTTTTATCTTACTATTTTTATTTTTATTCTTTTTCTTTATAGTTAATAGTACATTCTTTACGGATTACATTCTAATTTATCTTTTCCACACGCAGAATGTTATAAGCACTCATGCTAGTTTCCCATGTCATCTCCCCGATGTGTTATTTCAGATTATTCATACTAATCACCCACATTCCCTCTCTCCGTATAAACCTGAACTGGTGTTAGCGTGTTCTGTAGAATGAGTCCCATAAACTGGGTCCCGTGCTACATATGTTCAGGTGCATGTAAACCACACCAATAAGAGTTATTGAAAATGTAGGAAAAGCATTTGTAGTGAAATATAAGCTTGACTTGTAAGATCATTCATATAATTCATTATGTCGCTGCTTGTTGTTGTGCGACTGACTAATAACACTGTTAAGACCAACGTATCCGATCAAAATTGCTTGACTAACAGTTAAAACGCCAACTCCAAACAAAACAACACACAACAATCACACAAACAAACACACACACATACAAACACCACAACAAACACTAAAGATCTTTTAGTAATTAATCTGTACTGAGCTCCGAGGCTCACCAACACTGAGATTTTGTGTATGAGACCGTCTTTACCCTCCCCCCCCTCCCCTCTAAAGTTAGCCACAATCGCCTTTCGGGCTGTATGGTGGAATGTCTTTCCGATGAAACGATAAACCGAGGTCTCGTGTGTTACACCACTAGTTAGCCCATGTAAAGAATCCACGGCAACAAGGGGGTTGACCCTGGCAAAATTCTGTAGAAAAAAAGCCACTCTGATAGGGAAACAAATACAGTTGCATGCAGGAAAATTGCACTTGTGGCGACGCGCTCTCCCGGGGGAGAGCAGCCGGAATTTCACGCAGAGAAATCTGCTGTGACTTAAAGTGGTATAAAATACAAAATACAAATACAAAGTATAGTGGGAATGTTTGAGTTTCCGTAACCTACCGAACGCTTAGATGAATGGTGGTATTTTTTACGTGCATATTTGATCTTCTGCATGTGTGTATACATGAAGGGAATGAAGGCAGTGGTAGATCTGCACTTAAGTTGACCTGGTAGGGCGGTTCCCATCTCTTCTACTTCGCTGCTTTGCCTTCCCTCACCCTAAAGAGGGCAGGTACCCATTTACAGCTGGGTGACTGGGGGACTGTCCCGAAGTAATGGTCACCCATCCATTTGGTAATCACGTTAGCGCTACTTAACTTTAACCTTGAGAAAAAAAGAGTGTAGTCTGACCCCTGAACTATCCTGTCCCGAAACATCATATTTTATTTATCTAATTTTTTGTTTATCTAATTTATTTATGTATTTTTTTTTCCATTTATTTATTTATTTATTTATTTATTCATTCATATTATTCTCGTATTCTTTATTTATTCTTTATATCGAGGATAATGAAATAAGCACTCATGTACGTTTTTCACACACAATCCCCGTATGTATGTATTTTTTGTAAAATCTTATATCTATTCCCACCGGCAAACAATGGCCTACTCTTAACGAAAAAATCGGAAAAGGATTTAACTGTAGCGCAAAGATGTTCTTGCTTGTTGTTCGCACACGCTTGCATTCAGCCATCTCTTACGCTGTCCTTACAACCAATAATAATGAACACCATCAATACATTCAAATGTACAAAACACGCACAAAACACACACACATAAAGTACAAAACGTGCTGTCTGTCTGTCTGTTTGACTGTCAGTCAGGTTTGGCTGGTTGGGTGGCCTGGTTTCTAGCTCTCCGAAGGTATGATAATATGAAGATGATAATAATAAGACTAATAATGCTAATAATAATAGTAATAATACTATAATAACATATATAATAATAATATAATAATACATGGAATTTGTATAGCGCTATATCTTGTAAAACAAATCAAAACGCTTGCATTCGACCTACCACACACACAAGCAATCAACAACAATTCACAGTTTTAACAAATTCGAATGTACACCACATTCTAGGGCCGTGATTCGTTTGTCAGACGCTGCACGAATACGGACCTACAATCGGCTGTTGCGGTGGGGTCCATGTTCAGTGCGAGTGTCAGCCCATTCCCCAGGCTCTGTACAATGCTGATGAGGGGAAGTGCCCAAGACTGTGGACTGGAGGGACCAAGGGCTACGTCACCCCGTCAAGGCAGGGCAAATGCGGATCTGCTGGGCCTTCAGCGATCGTGAGTCTGGTGGGGGTGGTGGTGGTGGGGTGGTGGTGGTGTGGTGGTGGTGGTGGTGGTGGTGTGTGATATGACGATGACGATGACGACGATGATATATGATGAGAAGAAGAAGACAAAACTTATAATAATGATGATAACAATGATAATAAAAGAATGTAATAGTAATAATGATATATAATAAATGATAATAATGATAATGAGATAATAATGATAATATATAATAATAAAATAATAATAATAATAATAATAATAATAATAATAATAATAATATACATATATGATAATAAAAAATGACGGCGATGATATGATGATGATGATG
>CM060340.1:42215486-42220486 GCA_030674155.1 Stramonita haemastoma
GGAAAGAGAAAATACATAGAAAGAAACAGGGGTGGAGGGATGGGATAGTGCTGCCCTTTTTCAGTTTTAAATTGTGGCTTTCTAAGCTGTGTTCTTGGTGTTTAGAGCTGAACACCGTGGGGATCACCCAGAATATGTACTCTGTCTCATTCATTCCATCTTGGAATCACTTTGAGACTGTAAGTACACACTGGATGATGTTAAATTTTCATGTATGACTGTTTTTAAGTACCTCACCACATAGGCAGACATACTCCGACTTTGTCTCCTTTAAAGAATCTTACAGGTTGTTGTGCTAACAGCTTGTCATGGCTGATATACTATCTCAACATAACATAACAAAACATAACAACTTGTCAATGTAGGCCTTGACACTTTGCTTACATTGATAAATGACACAGCATTTTTGCCGGGGTATAGTTAAAGTTTACAACTCTGCTCAACTGTCTCCATCGCCGATATCATCGGTAGGAGCTCCACGCAATGCCACCAGGATTCACCATCTTTCTCTCTCTCTGCTGAGTTCACCATCTCCTGTAGCCCTCCCAGACCACTGATCTCAATTGATATTTGCAATGTAGGATGCTGATGGTCTGCCTCTTTTTCTTTCTGTCCTCAACCTTACCCTAGAGAACTGTCATTATCAGATTTGTACTGTGTGTGTGTTTTTTTGTATTTTGTACCACTTTTTGTCACAGCAGATTTCTCTGCGTGAAATTCGGGCTGCTCTTCCCGGGGGGACGCGTCGCCACAAGTGCGGCGCCTACCCATTTTTTTTTCTTTTTCCTGCATGCAACTGTATTAATTTTATTTGTTTCCCTATCAGAGTGGCTTTTTTCTACAGAATTTTACCAGGGTCAACCCCCTGGTTGCCGTGGGTTCTTTTACGTGCGCTAAATAGTGATGTGTAACACACGGGACCTCGGTTTATCATCCTATCCGAAAAACTAGTGCCCAGACCACGACCACTCAGGGTCTTATGGATGGGTAAAAGTTTTGAGCCCAGACGGGCTACGAACCACTGCACACTCCGACCCGGACTTTTTGCTTTCTAGGCAAGGCGCGTTACCACCTAGACCACCGATCCGTGTTTCTGTTTGCATGACCAACACACCTCAGTTTGCGCTTATCAATTTCAGCTATCACTCATCTTTGCACTGAGGGTTCATCAAGGTTTACATCATGGGATATTGCACAATAGTGTATGTATACTAGTCAAACTTTCGTTTGGACCATAAAGGTTTTATGGGAGGATATTCTGAGTAGCCCCCATAAAACCTGCGACGGTACTGGAACCATTCGTATCGGTCATTGCCTTTCCAATGGATCATTCCAGTGGTGTGGAGAGGGGGGTCTGCTGCATGGGTAACAGCTTGTCCTCCATACCTACTCACCCAGGTTTTGCGCAAGACTAGAACACAACTCCATAGTCTTACGAGACTGATGGGTGCCTACTACTACTACTGTTCTGAGTAGGTTCAGCCATATATTGAACTATAGTATCTATGTATCGTAAAGATTGAGGATTATAGTGAGAGGAAATTCTTGATGAGGGGGTTGGGGGTAGTTGTGGGCAAGAGGGATGCGGCTTGGACTCGTGTGTGTGGTGTGTGTGTGTGTGTGTGTGTGTGTGTGTGTGTGTGTGTATGTGTCAGGTCAAGTCAAAATGATCTTTATTTAGGATAAAAGATTAAGTTTACACAACCGTTTTTCATCCTGCCCTCACAAAAAAATCAAGAAAATTGACTTCTCAAACAATCAAAGACAAATGTCAACCTTGGTTGAAACTGAAATAAATGAGGATTTTCATCCAAACAGAATCTCACAAAATGACAAACTCAAGACAGTAACATAAACTTAAGTCATACATACAAAATGATAGATATACAAAAATAACATGGGTATGAATAACAACGAAACAGCCAAATGTCTCGAACATAATTTGTCCATCAGATGTTTCTTCAAAAGTTTCTTAAACATTTGTTTTGAAGGAACTGATTTTAGAGAGGGAGGCAATTTACTCCACAATGTTCATCCTGAATAAGCAAGGCTTGATTTATAGAGATTATTATGGGGCCTGGGCAGAAACAGTCTATGGGTATGCCTGTTTTTATTGACAGCAAATTTTTCCACGATTTTCTTTGGGGCTTTCCCGTTTAATATAATGTACGTACATAGATACTTGTTGAACTGCAGTCTTTCTTTGAGTGGAAGAATATCTAGTTCTTTGTAGTTGGTGGTGGTCAGTGTATTAGGATTCAAACGGATAAGTTTCACAGCTGTTTTGTGCAGGCGGTTTATATGCTTTAGGTTTGTTTCACTTGCACTATCCCATAAAGTAGAAACATAATTTATAAGAGATAGAATATGGGAATTTTGGGAATTAAGGAATTTTGCTTCAGCGCGAGGCATGAAGATCCATAGAACAAAGAAGGGATGTGAGAGGTCTCATCCGGATGGACAGCAGCGCACTGCATCAGCAGATAAGACGTTGGAAGACCAAGGCCAGGATTCAAACCACAGTGCCAAGGACAACCAAGCTGTCGACTCGGATGACGAACTTGCACAGGCCCTCGATGCCAGGCGCCAGAAGCTCAACCTGCCAAAAGCAAGTGCAACTGATGAGTGGCAGAAACTGGATAGAAAAATTGTCCAAAGACTCGAGACTCTGATAGGGAAAAGCACACTAGAACACAAACTAGCCACATATGGGGACATCATATACGCCACCTGTAGGGATACCTATGGAGTAAAACAGCCAAAAGAGAAAACGCCTCCAAAGAAATCCAGACGCCAAGAAGAGATAGACAGGATCAGGGTCACAAAGAAAAACCTCAGAAAGCAAATGAAAACTGCACTGCCAATTGAGAAACAAGGTTTGCAGAAACTTTGGAAAGATCTGAAAGCAAGACACAGTGCCCTCAGCAAAGCAGAAGCAGCGAGGAAGAAGAAGAGCAGAAAGAAGAAAACCTACGATCGCTTCTTCAAGGACCCCTTCCAGTTTGCCAGAACACTCTTTGAGCAACCAAAATCGGGAACCCTGAAAGTGGACAAAGATGTTCTTGAGCAGCATCTCAGGAAAACTTACTCTGGCCCACAGAGCAAAGCACCACTCAACATCCAAGGCTTGGTAACGCCAGCCGACCCTGAGAAACCCTTCAATGACAAGCCACCAACGCTGGAAGAAATACAAAATGTGGTCAGCAAAGCCAGAGCCAAATCATCACCAGGGCCAAATGGAGTACCATACCAGCTGTACAAGAAATGTCCCAAAGTGCTGCAGTGGCTCCACAAGCTGCTGAGATCAGCATGGAGAAACAAGAAAATCAACAGTGAGTGGATGAAAGCTGATGGGGTGTACATCCCCAAAGAGCAAAACTCAAGTGACATTGGCCAGTTCAGACCAATATCCCTACTGAACGTTGAAGGCAAAATCTTCTTCTCTGTCATGGCAGCAAGGATGACCAAGTACCTCATGGAAAACAAGTACTTGGATGTGTCAGTCCAGAAAGGAGGCATCCCAGGCGTGTCCGGCTGTGTTGAACATGCCACAATGATTTGGGATGCAATCCAAAGAGCAAAAACAGAAAAGAAAGACCTGGATGTAGTGTGGCTTGATCTGGCAAATGCATATGGATCTGTACCCCACGAGATGATACAGCAGGCTCTCGAGATGTACCATGTGCCAGAGAGCATCCGCGACATGCTCAAGATGTACTTCAACGGCTTCTCAATGCGGTTCTCTACCCAGGATTACACAACAACATGGATCAACCTGGAAGTGGGTATCGCAATGGGCTGTGCAATTTCTCCAATACTGTTTGTGTTGGCAATGGAAGTCATCTTGAAAGCAGCAACCAGGAACACAAGCCAAACGGACCTCGGTGATGGATACAAGATGCCCCCTCTCAAGGCCTTCATGGACGATACAACAGTGGTCTCATCCAAAGAAAGTGAGACACGGCATGTCTTGGAAAGACTGGACAACATTGTCGCCTCAGCAAGGATGAAATTCAAGCCCAAGAAATCACGGAGTCTGTCACTGAGAAAAGGGAAAGTAGCTGAATCCGTGGTCTTCAGTGTCGCCAACCAAGCTATTCCAACAGTCACAGAGGAACCTGTCAAGAGCCTTGGGAGGTGGTATGATGACACCCTGAAGGACACACAAAGAGCCAAAGAAACCAAAAAGATGGCGGAAGAAGGCTTGGAGACCATTGACCAGTGTGGTCTCCCTGGCAAATACAAGGTGTGGTGTCTGCAGTTCATGCTGATCCCAAAACTACTATGGCCGCTAATGATATATGAGATCTGCACCAGCACGGTAGAGGCTATGGAAGCCAAAATCAACAAATTCACGAGGAAATGGCTTGGAGTTCCACCCTGTCTCACCGATATAGCGCTGTACTGTCGGCAAGCAAAATTAAAACTGCCACTGAAATCCATCCTAGAAGAATATAAAGCAGGAAAAATCAGACTTCAAAGCATGTTAGAGGACACAGACGACAAGGTGGTAGAAGAAATCAAACCCCTGCTGAAGACCGGCAGAAAATGGAAAGTCCAGGAGGTGATAAACTCTGCCAAAGAAAGTCTAAAGATCAGAGAGATAACAGGACACACACAGACCAACAGACAAGGACTAGGGTCAACAAAAACGGAATGGTGGTCAAAAGCAAAAGGAAATGCCAAACGGGACATGGTCATTCAAGAAATGAGGAAAGAAGAAGACCAAAAGAGACTCCAAAAAGCAGTCCAGCAGAGCCAACAAGGGCAATGGACAACATGGGAGAGTGCGCTCCAAAAAAGTCTCACCTGGAATGACATTTGGCACATGGCCCCTCTCAGGATCAGTTTCATTCTCAGATCCGCGTATGACCTGCTACCATCAAATGCAAACCTGGTGAAGTGGGGAAAAGCAGACGATCCTGCATGCCCCCTCTGCCGTGAAAAACAAACAGTGGAACATGTCCTCAGCTCATGCAAGGTAGCCTTAGCCCAAGGGA
>CM060340.1:42225486-42260486 GCA_030674155.1 Stramonita haemastoma
ACGAATTGTGCTTCGTAGTAGATGGTCAGGTTGAGGAAATGTGTGTGTTTTTTAAACGCGTTTTTGTAAGCAAAAGGAAACAAAAGTACGCGTTAATACCTCAGTACAAGACAGAAGACAGCATATAGCTTTTATATCAATCAAAATCTCAAAATCGACAGCCTGACCTCCACTTGTCTAAACTGGATTGTAGCGGTAAAGTTATCCTATATTTAAAACACTTTATTTGCCCGTAATAGCAGATTTCTCTGCGTGAAATTCAGGCTGCTCTTCCCGGGGAGAGCCTGTCGCCACAAGTGCAGCGCCTACCAATTATCACTTTTTTTAATAAACAGCCCTGGGGACTCCAACTCCCCGATTTTTGATGGTGTCTAGACACAACACCTGTGTGCATACTGGGGGGTTATATATAATTTTGTCATCCGCTCCTACCGGTACGCAATGGTCTGTTTTTCTGAAAGGCAGAACGGAGTTTTAACGTGTGCACAAGATGTTCTGCGGGCATTCGCACACGGGGCCTTGGTGTATAGTCTCATCCAAATGAGTAAGAAGCAGTGCGATTCATTTCGTGGTGGATGGTCATAATTCAGTGCCAATAAAAGAAGCAAAGACCAGATTTTATGATTTTGATATCAGTTAGAGGGTCTCAAATTACCCTACAAATATGCTGGCGTGTTGCTGCGCTTGCGACAAATCTGGTTAAAAGTCGGAGAGTGAGAGAGAAAGAAAGAGAGAGGAAGAGGAAGAAGAGTCGCCGGAGTTGCTGTTCTTTTCGCCCCGTCTTGCTGCTGTTGTTGCTGCTGCTGATGTAGATTGTGCTTCAGCCTCTGCGACGAATGGTAAGCTGTGTGTGTTTGCATGATTGTTAAAAAGTTAACTTTGACTTGTTTTCCATGCCATGTAATGCAAGTTAATGACATTTGCTTCCTTTGTTGTGTTTGTTTTCTACCCAAGACGACCGGATGTAAAAGAAATAGCCTTTGTTATGATTATTCTCAAACCCTCTCTAAATGAAATTTGTGTATTTGTCCTCTCTCTTTCTGTCACTATCTCTGTCTCTGTCTGTCTGTCTGTCTGTCTTTTTGTCTGTCTCTCTGATTATCTGTCTGTATGTTTATGCCTTTTGTTGTTCTCGTTGACTTCAATTTAATCGTCTGTTCATACTCAGACGAAGATGTCTTTTTGCTTCTGTATGTGAGTGTGTGTTTTTTTTCTGTGTCTGCCAGTATGTCTGGTCCCTATGTCTGTCTCTGTCTTCCAGCCTATTCGTGTGTCTGTAGGAATAGTGGATCCCCACTGTCAAACCATTGATGGGCGTTTTTCAACGACTGAAATCCAAAACAAAATTTCAACCTTTTCCATTTTTTTTGTAGTTTTACTCTTAGAAAATGGGAAAAAAGGGTACTTGCAGGCTGGCATTGGATGCTGTTGTTCGTTTATCTTTCATTTTTGCTTTTGCTTTGGTGTTTTTTTGTTTCTGTTTTTGTTGGGGGGGTTTTCTTCCTCGGCTACAGTTCCGACGTTTACCAATGGTGATATTTTTGCGCATGCGACCCTTTTTATCCCCTATTAAAGTTAGCCGCATTTTGACTTCAGGGGACGGTGTCTAAATACAACTGTGCATGCATTATTTTCAATGCTTTTTTTTTACATCCAGCCTTTGCCAAAAAAAAAATTCTGCTCCCATCGGGCCATATTGGCCTACTCTTTCGAAGAGTGGAAGATGTTTTCACGTATTCGCAACATATTCTGTGTGCGTCCACATACGGGACATCGGTTTATAGTCTCATCTGAAGGATTTCAGGGGAGTACAGTCAGTATTGATGTTAACTCCAGAGGTAAAATACCCTTGAGGTCTCGGTGATAGCTCGAACCCAGGTCGTCAGATCGCGAGTGTGACATCATTATAACCACTCGGCTATTCCGCCGGACTCTCCCCTAAAGCCATGAGAAAAGATCAAGGTAAGGTAAAGGTGTCCCATAACCTGTGTGGTCGTAGGGAAGCGAGGCGTCAGAGACCTCAGCTTCTCTAGGGACCAGCATATTGAGGGGGGCGCCCATCTCCTCTCCCGCTGCTTTACCTTCCCTGACCTTAAAGAGGGCAGGTAGCCATTGACAGCTGGGTGAACTATAATAAAGCCAAGACGCGCAAATGGTCACTCCATCCAAGTGGTTACCACGCTTGATGAGATCATATGGTTAAATTATTTGGCTAAAATAGGATATTATGAGTTATGAGTTATGATTGTCTTTATTGAGCATTTTTTCCTATTTTGAATTCTGGTATTATGTATTATATGTGCTCCCAATCATTTCCTCAGCGTAGAAAAACCTGTATGTCTGTCTGTCTGTCTGTCTGTCTGTCTGTCTGTCTGCTGTCTGTCTGTATGTATGTATGTATTAATATTTATGTATGTACGTATGCAAATGCAGTATGTATATTGTTTGTTTTTTGTATATATATATATATAATATATATATATATATATATATATATATATATATATATATATTATATTATTATATGTATGTATTATTATAGTATGATTAGTGTGTATTAATAAATTGCTGTGAAAAATGCAGAGAAACAAGTGCAGGTAACCACTTCCAACTTCTCAATTGTTTTGAAAAGGACTTACCAAAGATTCAATCGAAAAAATAAATAAATAAATCCCAGGGAATAATGTCTTTCAATGGCAGCATTTTAGACATTTATATATAAACATTTATATGTTAATTCGTTGTGTATGTTTGTATATATTTTGTTTAATTTATCTACTTTTCAAATTCATTTTCATTTGATTTTTGTATGTCTTTCAGTTCAGATCCGAGCTTTAATCTTAGCTGATTACCCCGTCTTAAACTGTACATTGTTGCACACTTTTAATACGTGTTTAAAATATGACGAGGTGACAGCCCCGATATGGCCTGTGCGGTCGGCGAGGCTCTAAGCAATATCATTGGATTAGATTGAACTTGTTTGTCTACTTTATATCTTTTCATTCATACATTCATTTGTTTTTTTAATTGTTAAAGTATTTGTTCATTCATTTGTTCCTTTAAAAAAAGACAACCTGTGTTGCTGCTTTACCAACCGCAAACCTATCCAGCCAGTGACACACTGAAATTCTTTCTTTCTCTCTGTATCTACCCATTCAACCAACCACGCACCCACCCACCCATTCATACATGCATCAATCCACCCACCCACCCACCCAAACACACCTACCCTCTCACCAACCCACTCACCCATCCACGCAGAACATCTTGCGCACACGTTAAATTCTGTTCCGCTTTTCATAAGAGTAGGCCATCGTGTGCCGGTGGGAAAAGATGACTAGATTTACAAAACTGCATGCACACGGGAACTGGATGTAAAAAAACACATGAATGCGTATTCCTTTATCCTCGATATAAAAGAATAAAAGAATAAATAAATGAAGAAAGAAAGAAAGAAAGAAAAAATAGAAAGATAGAAAGAGAGAAATGAATAAAAAATACAAAAATGAATAAATAAATAATTGAATTTCACTCTCTCTATCTCGATTGTTACAGACTACATTCCCACTAGCCTTCTCCCCCTCCTCCTCCTCCTCTTCCTGCCGCTGTCCATACCACCGGCCACAGCCGCGGCCATGAATAAATCAATAACCAACCAACCAAACAAATAAATAAATAAATAAATAAATAAATAAATAAATGTCACTCTCTCTATGTATCGATTGTTACAGACCACATTCCCGCTAAGCTTTCTCCCCTTCCTCCTCCTCTTCCTGCCGCTGTCCATACCACCGGCCACAGCCGCGGCCAGACAGGAGGTGTGCAGGTTCACTACATCGCCAAGAAAGGCGAACGCATCTGGCCCGACTACTACATCTGGAGGCGGTTCTTCAATGGCCCCGATATCTTCAACAGACCTGTATACGTGACGGAATCCAAAGATGACGTCGCGTGGACAGACATGACGCCGGACGTAGAAGAGGATGACTCCATACGTCCAGACGTGACTCAGAATGAAGATGACGCGTTACCGTCCCGCGCGTCACAAGGCGAAGAAGTTGCCGCCATATATTCAGACCTGATTCCGGAGGAAGATGACGCTATACGTTCAGACGTGACTCAGAACAAGGTGACGCCATACCGTCACGCGTGTCACAAGACGAAGATGACGCCATACAGTCACACGTGTCACAACACGAAAACGACAACTCCAGACGGTCACACGTGTCACAGAACCACCGCCACCACCGCACCACCACCGCGACAAAAATGAAAACGACGACGTCTCCGAAGAGGAAGAGGATGATGGCATTGACGTGAGTTGGATCGGCTTAGGTATGAATGTGGACGCCATTCTGAAACAAAACAAGAAGTACGACAGAGGTTCCAAAAGACCCTTAGATGAAACCGAACTGGAGTCCACTAAGCTGACCCCAGATTACCTGCGCAGTGTCGGCAAGAAACTCACGCCGGAACAAGTCGCGTACGCGAGGCGCAAGGTCAGAGAGCAGTTTGTGAATTACGGGCGCTGGGAAAAAATGGTGGAACGCAACGGCGGTATGGGAAAAGTGATGGGTCAAATCCATAAATTATGGGATGAATGGATTCGCTATTATGGTAAGTGTGTGTGTGTGGGGGGGGGGGGGGGGGGGGTAAGGTAATGGGGGTGGGGTAGGGGGTGAGTGGTGAGTAGGTGTGTGTCTCTGTGTGTGTATGTGTGTGTGCATGTGTGTGTGGATGAGTGGGGGTGGGGGGGGGGTTGGGGCGAGGTTGTGTGTGTGTGTGTGTGTGTGTGTGTGTGTGTGTGTGTGTGTGTGTGTGGTGTGTGTGTGTGTGTGTGTATGTGTGTGATTGGTTGTTTTGTGTGTGTGTGTTGTGTTGTGTTATGTAGTGATGTGTGTGTGTGTGTGTGTGTGTGTGTGTGTGTGTGTGTGTGTGTGTGTGTGTGTGAGTGGATGGGTGTGTACATGCGCGGGCGCGGTGTGTGTATAGGGGTGCGACGTTTATGTGTGTATGTGTGTGCACGCACGCGCGCGTATGTGTATGTCTACATGTATCTACGTGTATCTGCGTACACATGACTCTACGCACGTACATCCAACACTAAAACATCACTAAAACATAACAATAATTAAAAAAAAAACCCAACCCATCCAAAAGAATGAGACAGGATGTGTGTGGTATGTGCACGGTGGTGACCAGGAGGGGCCTATGCACCAGTGCAGTCGCTGCTGGCAGGAGGCTTCTTCAACAAGAACATTCGCAGAGTGATGGTGCACAACAGCCGCTACCCCGCCTCCACCTCCTACTACCAGGGCATGAACCAGTTCTCCCACCTGGTGAGGCAGTGAGTGAGGTGGTGTGTGAGTGAGTGAAGATGGGGTGGTGGTGGTGGTGGTGGTGGTGGTGGTGGTGGTGGTGGTGGTGGTGGTGAGGAGGAGGAGGAGAAGAAGGAAGAGGATAGTGGTGGTGGTGGTGGTTGTGGTGGTGGTGGTGGTGGTGGTGGTGGTGGTGATGATGATGATGATGATGATGATGATGATGTGTGGTGGTGGTGGTGGTGGTGGTGGTGGTGGTGGTGGTGGTAGCAGTAGCAGTGGTGGTGGGCTAACTTTTTCTTTTAAATGCCTCGGGTGCTAAAAACTGGAAAAAAAAATATATTTCAGTCGCTGGAAGAATTTCGCGCCAGCAAGAAAATGGACAAGCTCAAACACAACAGTCTCGTTCATATTCCTACCGACACCTGGGAACCGGGCCAGGAGAAGATCCCCCCCACTGTAGATTGGAGGGCGGAGGGTTTTCACACACCCGTACAGGACGAAGGAAACTGTGCAAGTTCTTGGGCCTTCAGTGCTGTAAGTCTGGTTTGGTTTGGTTGGGGAGGGAGTGGGGTTGGGATGTTGGATGTGTGTGAGTGTGTGTGTGTGTGTGTGTGTGTGCGTGCGCTAGTGTGTGTGTGTAGGTGTGTAAGTGTGTGTGTGAGCGCGCGTGTTTGTGTGTGTGTAAGTGTGTAAGAGTGTGAAATGTGTGTAATTGTGCATGTGGAGCTGGAGTGGGCGAGATTTGATTTATTTGATTTGTTCTTTTATATCAAGGATAATGGAATAAGCACTCTTGTGCTTTTTTACATCCAGTCCCCATGTGTATGCAGTTTTGCAAATGTAATCTGTTCCCGCCGGCACACGATGGCCTACTCTTACGAAAAGCGAAACAGGATTTAACGTGTGCGCAAGATGTTCTGCGTGCGTTCGCACACGGAGCCTCGGTTTATAGTCTCATCCGAAGGAACTTTTGGGGAGAGTGAGTCAGCAATGATGTTAACTCCAGGAGAAAAATCTCCTCGACCGGACTCGAACCTGACTCGAGAGTGAGTGAGTGAATGAGTGTGTGTGCATGTGTGCGTGAATTTGTGCGGGCGTGCGTGTGTGCGAGTGCTCATTCGCAAATGTGAGATCATTAAGATTTTTCCAGACTGTGTAAACTGCTGTTACTGTTATTGTTGTTATTGTTGTTGTTACTTTGCTAGCTGTTCTTATTGGGAGGGGATTGTTGTTGTTATACAGCTTTCTAAATATAGTTTAGCACTTCACGTGCGTATTCAAGACTTTGAAATGTTACAGTTATGCGCTGTTATTTGTTACGGCTCAATGATTATTCTCATCTACTTTTTTATGGATATGTTTTCTTTATTAGCTGTGTTTCAAAGTCAGTAAAATTAGATCGACCATTATCCTGTGAGATTTACAAAAAAATGTCCGGGCCATGATTTCAGCTGGGGCCATAGAAGGTCAGTACTTTCGGGAGACAGGCAAAGTATTGGATCTCTCGGAACAACAGGTTTTGGACTGTTCTCAGGTGAGCGGACATAATCATAGTCATCGTCATCGTCATCATCATCATCATCATCATCATCATCATCATCACATCATCATTCATCATCGTCATTGTCGTAGTCGTCGTCATCGTCATCGTCATCATCATCATCATCATCACCATCATCATTGTCGTAGTCGTCGTCATCGTCATCGTCATCGTCTATTATCATCTTTACCATCACAACCACTATCATTACCATCACCACCACCACCACCACCATTTCCACTACCACCACCATCGCCATTACCATTACCACAACCACCACCAACACCACCACCGCTATCATCATCACCACCACCACCACCATCATCACCATTATCATCACCACTACCGCAATTATCACCATCATCACCTCCCTCCCCACTATCACCACAACCCCCCCACCACCACCACCACCACCACCACCACACCACCACCACCACCACGCCATCACCACCACACCACCACCACCACCACCACCACCACCACCACCACCACTCCCACCCTCCTCCTCCTCTATCTCATCATCATCAGCATCAATCTGCTAATTAATCTTGACAGGTATTCTTCTCTTTCCTTCTCGTCTTCTTTCTATAGACAGTGACCTAAGAAACTATACTGTGGCACGGTATAGCCTAGTGGTCAGAACATTGCGCTCGCAATTTGACCATCCGGGTTCGATTCACGTTCGAGGGGATTTTTCTCCTGGGAGTTAACATCGGTGCTGACTCCTCTCTTCCCACAAGTCCTTCGGATGAGATTATAAACCGAGGCCCCGTGTGCTAATACACGCAGAACATCTTGCGCACATGTTAAATCCTGCTCCGCTTTTCATGAGACTAGGCCATTGTGTGCCGGTGGGAACAAATGTCAATATTTATAAAACTACATACACACGGGGACTGGATGTAAAAAAGCCAAAGTGCTTATTCCATTATAAACAAAGGTAAAAAGGTAAAAGTGTCTCATAACCTAGACTGTCGTAGGGGAGCGAGTTGTCAGAGACCTCAGCTTCTCTAGGGGCCAGCATGTTGAGGGCGGCACCCATCTCCTCTCCCTCGCTGCTTTACCTTCCCTGACCCTAAAGAGGGCAGGTACCCATTTACAGCTGGGTGAACAGGTGGAACTGTACTGAAGCCAAGGCGCGCAAACGGTCACCCATCCAACTGGTAACCACGCCCGACGCAGCTTAACTTTGACTGGGGGAATGCGAGCGATCTGATCACTGAGCTGTCCCGCCTCCAATTCCATTACACTCAATATAACAGAATGAATAGATGAATACATACATACATACATACATACATACATACATACATACATACATACATACATACATACATACATACATACATACATACATACAAATATATACATACATACATACATACATGCATACATACATGCATGAATGATGAATAAATTCATAAATAAATAACTAAATAAACTCTTAAATAAATAAATAGATAGATAAATAAATATATATAAATAAATAAATAGATAAATAAATAAACAAATAAATAAATTAATAAATAAATAAATAATTAATTAATTAATTAATTAATTATAATTAATTAACTAATTAATTAATAAACACTATGACTGTTGCTTTCAGGTGTACGGCACGTCAGGGTGTGATGGGGGATCAGTGGGCGCTGTCTATTATTACTCCATCATCAGCCATGAGGGCCTGGCCACTGAACAGGACTATCGCTATAACGCCACTATGGTCTGTGCGTGGTGTGTGTGTGTGTGTGTGTGTGTGTGTGTGTGTGTGTGTGTGTGTGTGTGTGTGTGTGTGTGTGTTGTATGTGGTGTGGGTGTGGGTGTGGGTGTGTTGTGTGTGTGTGTGTGTGTGTGTGTGTGTGTGTGTGTGTGTGTGTGTGTGTGTAGTGTGTGTGTGTGTGTGTGTGTGTGTGTGTGTGTGTGTGTGTGTGTGTGTGTGGTGTAAGTGTGTGTGTGTGTTTGTGTGTGTGTGTGAACATGAATTAACATATATGAATTTCTGTCTGTGTGTCAATTTGTCTTCCTGTATGTCTATCTGTTTCTTTATCTGTTCGTTCGTCTGCCTGTCCGCGCGCGCGCGCGCGCGCGCGCGCGCGGTGTGTGTGTGTGTGTGTGTGTGTGTGTGTGTGTGTGTGTGTGTGTGTGTGTGTGTGTGTGTGTGTGTGTGAACATGAATTAATACATGAATTTCTGTCTGTGTGTCAATTTGTCTTCCTGTATGTCTATCTGTTTCTTTACCTGTTTGTTCGTCTGCCTGTCCGTGTGTGTGTGTGTGTGTGTGTGTGTGTGTGTGTGTGTGTGTGTGTTGTGTGTGTGTGTGTGTGTGTATGTGTGTATGTGTGTATGTGCTATGTGTGTGTTTGTGAGTGTGTGTGTGTATATGTGTGTATATGTGTGTATGTGTGTGTGTGTTTATATACTCACATGTATGTATGTATGTATGTATGTAGGTATGTAGGTATGTAGGTATGTAGGTATGCATGTAGGTATGTATGTAGGTATGTATGTAGGTATGTATGTAGGTATGTAGGTATGTATGTAGGTATGCTTGTGTGTTCGTATGTTTGTCTTCCTGTGTGTCTGGGTGTAAATATCTATTGATATCTTTCTTGGGGGGATTCCAAGAGATTTTCTGGATATTCTTTCTCCCAGTTCATTAGACCATGAGTGGTGATCTGGGTTCTAGTCTTTCGGATGAGACGATAAACCAAGGTCACGTGTGTTGCACATAATTATTTAGCATGCGTAAAAGAACCCACGGCAACAAGGGAATTGCCCCTGGCAAAATTCTGTAGAAAAAGCCACTCTGATTGGGAAACAAAATATAGTTGCGTACAGGAAAAGAAAAAAATGTTGATGGTTGGTGCTGTTCTTGTGGCGATGCGCTCTACTCGGGAGAGCAGCCCGAATTTCATGCAGAGAAATCTGCTGTGACTCAAAGTGATATAAAAATGAACATGAAAAATGAAATAAAAAGTGAAATATTTTTTGGTAAAAATCGACAAAATATATTATATAAAAACAATTCTGAACAAGGAATTCCATCTTTTCTGTCCCTCTTTTTGTTTTTGCATTGCTCCTATTTTCAGTCAAAGAGAGAGATAGAAAAGAGATCATTTCTAGCACAGACTTTCCAGAAGGTGGAGGGATATTATTTACACTGACAGTGCCCCCCACCCACCCTGAAATCCCCAAAGTGGGTAACCAATTATGTAAAATATTATTGCTTTCTCTCCTTTTGATGTTGTTGACACCAACATAATAATTATTTTAAATGTTATTATTTTCTCTCTTTTTGTTGTTGTTGTTGACACCAGAACAAGAAATGCCGTATGCTGGCCCAAGACAAGTATGTTGCTTCTGTCCGGGGTTTTGCTGAGGTGGGGGCCGGGAAAGAGGAGGCACTGCAGTATGCTGTGGCCACAGTGGGACCTGTCTCCGCGGTCATTGATGCCACGTCTTCATCCTTCGTCCGCTACAGTGGGGGTAATGAAGCGGAAGAAGAAGTGTTTGAATTTGTACCTGGGCAGGATAGCCTAGTGGTCACAACATTGCGCTCGCAATTTGACGACCCAGGTTCGATTCCCGGTCGAGGAGATTTTTCCTCTGGAGTTAACAACATCATTGACTCTCCCAAAAGTCCTTTGGATGAAACTATAAACCGACGTCCGGTGTATTCTAGAAGATAACCTATTGATTTTCTATAGAAGATAGCTCATTGAGACATCATAGAAGATAACTTTGATATTATATTATAGATGCTTACACATTGATATATCATTGAAGCTAACCTAATAATATATCATAGAAGATAAGCTAATAATATATCATAGAAGCTAACCTAATGATATATAAGAGAGGATAACCTAATCATATATCATAGAAGATAACCTAATCATATATCATAGAAGATAACCTAATGATATATCACAGAGGATAACCTAATCATATATCATAGAAGATAACCTAATCATATATCATAGAAGATAACCTAATGATATATCACAGAGGATAACTTACTGATACATCATAGGAGATAACCTATTGATACATCGTAGAGGGTAACCTAACGATACATCACAGAAGATAATGATGTAGCATAACAGATATTTTATTGAGACATCATAGAAGAAAACCTATTGATATATCATAGAAGATGACATAATGATACATCACAGAAGATAATTTAATGATATATCATAAAATAGATTTTGTTAAGACATCATAGAAAATAGCATAATGATATATCATAGAAGGTAACCTAATAATATATCAGAGAAGATAACAGAATGATGTATCATAAAAAATATTATGAGACATCATAGAAGATAACCTAATGCTATATCCTACAAGACGCTCTACTAACATTATCCTGTGGTGTTGTGTAGGGGTGTACAATGAGGAGGACTGTATCAGCGGCCACGGCCGTCAGGCTGTGCTGATCATGGGATACGGCACCTTTCAGGGTCAGGACTACTGGCTGATCAAAAACAGGTACGGTAGAGAATGGGAATAGTTGGGATGAGTTCTGTATCATTATCATCATCATCGTTATTGTTTTTGTTTTCATTTTCATCATCATCGCCGTCGTCGTCATCATCATCATCATCATCAGCAGCAGCAGCAGCAGCAGCAGCAGCATCGTCGTCATCATCACCATCAACATCATCTTTGTCATTATGATTATGATTATTATTTTCATTCTTCTCGCCCTCCTCATCCTTCTCCTCCTCATCATCATCGTTATAGACGATACTCTAATGATATATGATAGAAGACATTTTATTGAGACGTCAAAATAGAAGATATCATCATCATCATCACCATCCTCCTCCTCCTCCTCCTCCTCCTCCTCCTCCTCTCCTCCTCCTCCTCCTCCTCTCCTCCTCTATCTACTTTGCCTCAATAGATGTACGACTTTTCATTTTGCATTCACGTGACTTCTTCCTGTTCACGATCACAAGAATTATAACTTCCTTTTGTCATCATCATCATCATCATCATCATCATCATCATCATCATCATCACGTGACTCACAACGTCACTTCCTGTTTCAGCTGGGGCCCTAACTGGGGAATGGGAGGCTACATGATGTTGGCCCGAGGCCTCAACATGTGCGGCATAGCAGACAAGGCCACCTTCCCTCTCATCTGATGACGTGTGTTGTTGCTTGTATTATCTATAGGCACTTGGTTTTTTTTTTAATTTTTAAGGCGGTTGAAATCATGTTAGTTAATTAAGGTAGTTGCAGTTTTTTGTTCCCCTTTTTTGTGCTTGTTTGTTTGTTAAGGGTGTTTTTGCTTTTCTTTTTTGTTGTTTTTGTGTGTGTGTTTTTTCCTTTAGATAAATGGCTTGATGAACAAAAAGCAAATCAATGCTTGTTAAATGTACCGTCTGGACATAAAAAATTGATTTGTTTTGATTTGATTTGACATCCTCCTGAAAAAAACACACCTAAAACAGTGTCCCAGTTTCCTGACAGAAAAGAAAATGTCGGATTTGCTATTTCGGGATGATAATTATATCCAACACTTCTGATCCTATTAATTTTCTTTCTTTTTTGTATTTTAAACCGTCATGTTTCGATGGCAGCTTAGACAGGTCACAAGAATATAAAGATTTAATCTAGGTTTCAACATGATCTATTCAACAGACATTCAACATAAGCACAGATCAATACAGCAGAGGAAAAGCAGCAAGCTACAAGTTAGTGTGACCCCCACCCCATGAGTAATTCACATCCTATGCTTGTGCAGATCAGTGTTCCGGATGAGACTATAAACCGAGGCTCCGTGTGTGAACGCACGCAGAACATCTTGCGCACACGTTCAATCCTGTTCCGCTTTTCATAAGAGTAGGCCATTGTTTGCCGGTGGGAACAGATGAGAAGATTTACAAAACTGCATACACACGGGGACTGGATGTGAAAACAGCATATGGGTGCTTATTCCATATCCTCAATATAAAAGAATTAATTAATAAATAAATGAATAAATAAGTGCTATCAAAATTTAATATTGGGTGAATGCAATTGATACTTCTAAGTTCTTAAAAGTTTCTTGCTGCAAGGTGCCACCGAGGGCAAAGCTTCAGTCACCGTCAGGATCTGTGACGAAAGCTCATCCAGGAGCCAAAACTCCAGTCAGGTCAGGCCAAAGGCATGGTTCTTACTTGTAAAAGTAATGCCTACAACGCTGTCACTGAAAGATTGTATTTTCTAGAGGTTTTGGGTTGTATTTTTATTTGAATTTTTAATCAACTATTTTCAAAATGGTGGAGAAGATGTCAGTGATTACTTGTGTTTGTTTTTTTCCGCCACTACTTTCTGATTAATAATATTTCTGAACTAGAAATCGAATAACCAGGTGCATTTCAATGAATGTTTGTATTGTAGCAAATGTTTGTTTACAAATGTCAGTCGTGTATTTTCTTGTAAAAAAAAATGTGTGTGTATACTAGTAGTGTACGCAGATTTCTTTTTAATGTTGTGGTGCCGCGTTTATGTTTGATACTTACTTTCTTGCGAAGGTTTGGGCTTCTGTGTGTTGTTTTTTTGTGTGTGTGTGTTGTGTGTGTGTGTTTTTTAAAGTGTCCATGACCATTCCTTTTTGTATATCTTGTTAGAGTAGATTAAAAAAAGAAAAAGAAAGAAGAACCTTCCCAAATGAAATGTTCTAAAGTATTTTAAATTAAACGAAACAGTCTTCTTGCTCATTACACGAAACTACTACCATTCTTTTTTTCCGTTTCTGTGATTGAGTTCCACGATTCATCAATTTTCAGCCTAAGCCCTTTTTCCTACCTTGAAGGTAGCCGCACTCCGACTTCGGGATGGTTGTCATTTAAATCATATTTTGCCTTACATCATTTCCGTGTATTTCAATGACAATCTTCCTCAAAAGTGAAACATATTGATGTAACCTGAAATCAAATCAATTCAGCCCTCCGCTCGTAAATAACGATTACTGTCATCGAATTGAATCGAGCTCCTGTTGTGCCTTATTATAAGATTTTTCTTAATGGTCTTTTTGCTTTATTTAGCTTGTCATTTTTGAAAAAAGATTCTACGAAGTTTGAAAAATATTTATCAGATAAAGCAGTCTTTATTTTTCATCGTTCCCTGGCTTGAGCTCCAAGGTTCACCAATGTTGAGAGCGTGCGTAGGCGACCTTTTATGGCCACCATGAAGGTAGCCACATTCCGCTTCGGGGATTATGAAAGGAACAAAATTGTTATCGTGTCTCATGTCAAAAGCCTATTGAAATTTAACTTTTGCTTTCGTTTGATTTGTTTTTTTTTAATTTTTGTCTTGTTTGGCTCGGTTTTGGCTTTTTTATTGGAAGGGGCGGGCTGCCAAAGTTATGTAGCATTAATTAACAATTGATTAAAACAATTAAGACACAGGTGAATATTTTTGTCACAACATAAGCACCTTAATAATTGTGATGTGCTCTAAATTAATTCCAATATCTTTCTGAAATAAACGTTTTCTTTCTTTTTCAATAATAGTGACTCTGTGTTGTTATTTAAAAAAAAAACATGTAAAAGGATCATGCACGCGCTCGTGCGAGTGCACGGAGACACACACACACCACACACAACACACACACACCACACACACACAACACACCACACACACACACACACACACACACACACACACACACACACACACACACACACACACACACACACACACACAACACACACACACACACACAACGGACACAACAACCACACGAGCGCAAACACATCCCCAGGAATAAAACGCATATCGAGAAGATGTGACGAAATGGCGGTTTGAGTCTCATCCTATGCCGACTTTTGCACAGTAACAGAGCCCACAGCACCATGAGAGCACTCTACTGTATGCATACACACTTTACTGCCATCTTTGATATGGGTGGTGCTGTTCTTGTGGCAACACCACACTTTCGAAGAGGGCAACCTTGCTTGAATATAGCCAGAACGAAAGTTTGTTCAGTGAACGTAACAATACATAGTATTTTACATAATAGTATTGAATGTAATAATATATGATATGGTGCAGCACAGCACAGTGCAGGGTCGTCGCTACATGCACACACGCTATTAAATACCACTCAAACACGGGCGCACTCACACATGCGCGTGCACATACACCTACACACCCTCAAGAATAAGACGCATATCGGGAAGATGTCACGATATGGCCGGTTTGGGTCCCATCCTACCCGGCTTTTTTTGCAGTAACAGAGCCCACGGCACCGAGAGAATGCTCTACTGTATGCATACACAGTACAGCATCTTTGATAGTGTGTGGTGCTGTTTTTGTGGCTACGGGATAGCCTAGTGGTCAGAACATTGTGCTCGCAATTTGACGACCCGGATTCGATTACCGTTCGAGGGGATTTTTCCCTGGAGTTAACATCAGTGCCGATCTCCACTCTCCCCAAAAGTCCGATGAACCTATCAACCGAGGCCCCGTGTGCGAACGCACGCAGAACATCTTGAGCACTCGTTAAATCCTGTCCACTTTTCGTAAGTGTAGGCCATTGTGTACCGGTGGAAACGGATGACAAAATTTACAAAACTGCATACACATGGGGACTTGAATGTAAAAAAGCACATGAGTGCTTATTCCATTATCCTTGATATAAAAGAATAAATAAGTCAATAAATAATCACAGACCCGAAGAGGGAAGTTTGGATGAATAAAGCTAGTCTGTCAAAACGAAATCTGGTACAGTGTATACAACAACACATAGTGTTACCCATAATATTAATGAGAATATACAGATTGATGCACCAGAGTGCAGTGAGGGTCGCTACTACACGCACGCACACAAAACATGCACACCTAACACAAGCCCGCGCACGCATGCGCGCAAACCAAATAAAAAGGCGCATATAAAAATCAATGTGACAAAATGGCGGTTTGAGTCACGTCCTACTCCGACACCGACAGTAACAGAGCACGGCACCAAGAGAGTGCTCTACTGTATGCATACACACTTTACTAGCATCTTTGATAAATGGGTGGCTCTCTTTCTTTGTGGCGTCACAAGAGTCCCGAGGGGTAACTTGGACTTTCAAGGGTGGTACTGTTCTTGTGGCAACAACACATCCCTGATAAAGGCAGCCTGATTCGTATAAAGCAAGACTGTCGGAACGAACACTGGTACAGTGTAGGAACAATACGTAGTATTACACATAGTATATACATAATATAATCTCTGCCTTGAATTAGCAAGTTGGGGATGGGACAGCATGGTAGTCAGAGTGATGGCTTGTATCTTCTGACGGGTTCGAATCTCTTTGAGGATTTTTCATCTGGAGTTAACATTAGTGCCGACTCCACTCCGCCCCGAAAGTCCTTTGTATAAGAAAATAAACCAGGTCCAGTGTGCGAACGCATGCAAAACACCTTGCGAACACGTTAAACCAGTTCTACTTTTTGGAAGAGTAGGTCATTGTGTGTCAGTGGGAACGGATGACAAATATTACAAACTACATGCACACAGATTCTGGATGTAAAAAAGCACATGAGTGCTTATTCCATTATCTTCGAAATAAAAGAATTAAAGTCTGTCGGGACGAAAGCTGGTACAGTGTATGCAACAATGCCCAGTATTATAGATAATTATGTAAATGTTCAGTCACATGAAAAGCAAATTGATCCTTCAAATGCATACTATTCAAATCTTTGAAAAACCCCACACACACACACACACACACACACACACACACACACACACACACACACACACACACACACACACACACACACACACACACACACACACCTGGAATACAATTGGGATAACACTTGCACCCGATAAATTTGAGACAGAGACATGGTGCCGGGAACAGAAACAGTCACAGACTAGTACCCAAGATGCCCGGATTGCTAGAATGTAGCGAACACACACACCTCCAGTTAAAAAAAAAAACTAACCCAAAAGTAAGCCCCCTCGAGTGTTTAAAGAAAAACCCAAACATAAACCATTCGTGACTAGCTGAACAACGCCTTCAATCTGAACGCTGCCTGTGTATGTGTTGTGTCGTAAAGGGTCAAGTCCTAAAGTGAACATGCTAAAGAAAGGTAAGAACTTCTTCCTCGGTTCTGAAACTTCCTTCGGGAACTTCATAAACTTCTCCTTTCCTTTATCAGATGGGCTGCCAGTGCACAGACTGCAAATTGCAAATCAAACGAATCTAATCTGAAATTCTTACTGTGAGCGTGCATATCAATAGAAGAAAAAATTTCCTCGCAAGGTGAGGGAGTTTTGTGTCGTTTTGAGTTTGCAGTTCTCGACTTGCTCTTATATAATTATATAGTTTCTTTTTCATTGCAATCATTTGCGGGTAGGGTTTTTCAAGCGTGTCGATAGAAAATGATATCCCTGGCAATTCAGAAATAGTTTCCAGTGACATTTATACCAGGTTTTTGCTGTTGAAGGTTTTACTCCAGTAAGGAACAGGAAACACATTAGCGACACAACACCAACGTGCAAATCATGCCTTATGTTGGGGTAGTATAGTTCAGGTGAGTTGATTTGGTTTTTTCTTTTCTTTTGTTTTTTGGTCATTTCAAACGACCTGACATGTGCATGCAGTGAGGACCGCTTGAACAGCTTGGAAAACAAACGCCGTGGAGTTTGGAACATCAACATAACGTTTTGGCTTTTGGCGTTTTTTTTTTATAAAGACTATAATGAAGAACAGTATGGTAAGTCTTATTTTTATTTATTTATTTATTCTTTATTTCCAGTATACTGGAATAAGCACTAGTTAGAAATAGCTAGCTACTTAGTAAACTAGGTCATTAGATACTGATTGATATTTTGATTCAGACTTGGGGAAGCAACACTGCTTTATAAATTTCTTGACAACTGCAGCCAAGAATTGATGATCTTGAGCGCAGGGAGTGATTCGATGCCTTCACAAACGGACCTGGGCTAAAAGTCTGATCTAGCCTAGTTGTCATAAACCAAGGAGGCCTAGTCAGTGGTGGTGCCAACTGAACGGCACAGCTGTGTCGTGAACAAAAATGGTGGATCGGTGGTCTAGGTGGTAACGCGCCTTGCCTAGAAAGCAAAAAGTCTGGGTCGGACTGTGCGGTGGTTCGTAACCCATTTGGGCCCAAAACTTTTTCCCCATCCATTAGACCCTGAGTGGTTGTCTGGATGCTAGTCTTTCGGATGAGACGATAAACCAAGGTCCCGTGTGTTACGTATTACTATTTAGCGCACGTAAAAGAACCCACGACAAGGGGGTTGATCCTGGCAAAATTCTGTAGAAAAAAGCCACTTTGATATGAAAACAAATACAGTTGCATGCAGGAAAAACAAAAAAGTGGGTAGGCGCTGCAATTGTGGCGACTTGCTCTCCGGGGAGAGAAGCCTGAATTTCACGAGAAAGATCTGCTGTGACATAAAGTGGTACAAAATACAAAAATGTTTGGTACTGTCACGAATAGGCATCCTTCACACACACACACACACACACACACACACACACACACACACACACACACACACACACACACACACACACACACACACACACACACACACACACACACACCACACACACACACACCACGCGCGCACATGCACGCACGCACACACGCACTCACCCACTCACCCAGCCAGACTTTCTAGGCACGATTGTTTTTGGTCATTACGTTAAAGCAAGATGTAAGGGAGGTTTGTAGAGTGAACTTAAGATCTTAACTCCTCCCCCCCCCCCCCCCAACCCCACCCCCTACACACACAAAGGCGTAAACCCTTACTCCGAGTATACTGCTTGAAATGGGAAAGATGTCCAGATGCTCTCCTTTTTCCTGCAGCTGGTTTTTCCGTATTGTCAGATACAGAGAGCTATAGAATTGGGAAATGGACAGATAGATTTTTTTGATAAACGATCTTAGTAGGCAGGCATCTTTACATCATAAGTGCAAATGGACATCTTGTTTTTAAGACGTGTTCATGCATTTATTTGCCGAAAGTTTTTGCACAGCAGTTTTGATATCATCACAAGAGAACTGGCAATGATTTAAATTGAAATGATGCGGTTTTGCCTGTAGTCTTCATGTTTGTGAAATTTAAGTCTATATAATTTTTTTTCCGTTCCTCAGTTAATACTCTGAGGTTCACTAAAAATGAATTTTGCGTATGCGACCGTTTTTACCCACCATTAAGGTAGCCGCATTCCAACTTCGAGAATGTCTAAACACGACACCTGTGTGCAAACGGTTGGAATAAAAATTATCATCTGTTCCGGCACAGAACAGCCTACTCTTCCCAATAGCGGGACGGGATAGCCTAGTGGTCAGAACATTGCACTCGCAATTTGACCACCCGAGTACGATTCCCGTTCGAGGAGATTTTTCTCCTGTAGTTAACATCAGTGCTAACTCCACTCTCCCCCAATGTCCTTCCGATGAGACTATAAACCGAGGCCCCGTGCAAGATGTTCTGCGAGGCCCACGCAGAACATCTTGCGCACACGTTAAATCATGTTCCGCTGTTCGTAAGAGTAGGCCATTGTTGCCGGTGGGAACAGATGACATTTACAAAACTGCATACACACGGGGACTGGATGTAAAAAAAGCAAAGAGTTCTTATCCCATTATCGTCGATATAAAAGAATAAAATAAAATCTATAAAATAAAATAAATAGCAGGCGGATTGAGTTATAACGTGTTGTTGTTGTAGTTCGGTTTCCATGTATCCACGCTTCCTGATATTAAACTTTTTTGTCAAAGCGGTTTAGTTTGTCTGACTCTACATATGTATGAGTTGTGTTGGGCTTTTTCTTGACAGAAAATGTGGACAAAAAATAAAGAAATAATTTGGTCTCTGAATACAATAACGTAACAACTCATGATTTATGTGTTAAAGACTTGATACTTTTAATCTTATGCTACAGCTCCTATCATTGATGTCCTTAAAGTTATCCATTATTGATAATTGGGGGATCGGTGGTTTAGCGTTTGATCCCCGTTTTTTCCCGAAACTTTAACCCATCCACTAGACTGTGAGTAGTGGTCTGCATGCAAGTCTGTATTTTATTTATTCATTTTATTTGCTTATTTATCTTATATCGAGGATAATGGAATAAGCAATCATAAGCTTTTTTTACATCCAGTCCCCATGTGTATGCAGTTTTGTAAATGTCATCTGTTCCCATCGGCACACGATGGCCTACTCTTACGAAAAGCGGAACAGGATTTAACGTTTGCGCAAGATGTTCTGCGTGCGTTCGCACACGGGTCTCGGTTTATAGTCTTACCGGAAAGACTGCTGGGGGGAGTGGAGTCAGCACTGATGTTAACTCCAGAGAAAAAATCCCCTCGACCGGGAATCTTTCCGATCAGAAGAAGAATGTCCTGCGTGCAACACGCATTCAGCGCGCGTAAAAGAACCCACGACACCAAGAAAGTGATCTCTAACAAAATTTTCTTTAGAAAAAAAAAGACTTTGATAGGGGAACTTAAAAACAGGAGATTTTTAATGAAAAGCACTCCCCTTGGAGAGAAAAGCCCGTAATTCATGCAGGTAAATATGCTGTGGCTGAAAGTGGTATTCAATTCAATTTGTAATTCATTGGAATTCAATTGAATTAAGAAGTTATTCTGCAATGATTAGCAACTGCTTTAGAAAATAAAGTAGTAAAAACTGTCATCGTTATAACATAGGTGTCAATTTTTTATACATTTGAGTTTGTTTGTTTTTTACATCGCTGTATGATTTTTCACCTTCCCTATAAACTTACATTTTCTTTTTGTTCAGGTAAAACTGGTGACCAGGCGACCTGCCCTGACAATCTGTCCACACCAACTCCACACGCACAGTGAGGGAGGCCGACATCACAGACACCAGAGGAAGAGCTGGTTTGTGACAGGAAGGACCAGACAAACCTCAACATCAGGACCAGACAAACCTCAACCTGAGATGTCTGCAGCAGCATCAACTAACGGAGGAAGATCAGCACTCAGCTCTTCAGCCTTCCTCCCCTACCATCATCATGGCCACAGATTCCAGAGAAAAGGTATGTAAAACAAGGCATCGCCTTTGAAAATAATTTTCTGAATTCTGTTGAAAAAAGATAAAAGAAAAATCAGCCATCATCTTTTTTCAGATGATTACGTGTAGTTTCATTCAGGTTACTAGATGTGTTTCTGAAACGGTATTTGAAAAGTTACGCATTTTTCTTAAACAGACGGCGCCAAAGAGGAGTTGAAAATAAACAAATGTAAAGAAATAATTTGGGCAATCTTATAAAAGTAGACCCGTTTTCATTAACGCTCCACCATACGAGTCGCATTGCACCATAGGTCAATTCTTAGTTATTGACATTTTATGAATCTGAAATAAAATGGCTATACAATACAAAAAAAAAGATTGAAAAGATGACAATTCTGTTAAAAGTTATCACAACTTGAAATGTTAGACTGCAGAAAATGACAAAAAGAGGAATTGACTATAGGCGGTGAGATAAATAAGGCACGTGCCCTAAAGTGCATCTTTCCCTTTCCTGTGCTGAAATGTAAAAGTGCATCTCTTTGCATGCACATTTAGGTGAATGCAGGCATTTTCACAAGGCCTTGCCAAATTGCTTATTTTATACATATGTTTAATATAATAAAGAAATCAGTATTGAGATTGCTTTTCATGTCAACACAAAAGACAGAGTGCCAAACAAAATGGAAGCAATCAGTTTTTAAGAGTTAACAATTTTTCTTTTTGCAAAATCAAAAGCATTTTACAATGCATTGACGATAAAATTTCAAATAGGCTAGTACCAAACTTTTTGCGGCAGTAGTTGATATATAATTTTCTTGCCCCTCTTGCTGGTGGCCCCAGGGCGGCCTGACATTGATAGTCTCCATAATAAAATGGACTTTTGACCCTGAGAATGCGGCACATTTTTTTCATGGCTTGGGCAGAGAGATTGAAATGATCAGGGCGAGAACAGTAGGATTGGAACATCACAGAAGATGCAGCAAAAAATTGTTCGAACTCTGTACCCACTTGTAAATTCTTCAGATAAGACTCTGAACTCGAGTTCTGTGTGCGAATGTGTGCAGAACATCTTGAACACATGTCAGAAGTTAGTTTTTATTCATAGAACTTCTTGCACATACATCAGTTGATATTATCTTGGATTATCTGACGCACACACATGTCAGGAGACCTTTTGGCAGGACATCTTACACACTCGTCAGAAGACTTTTTTATCCCCATATTTCTAAAGGATCTGCTTAAAAAGATGATAAAAAGACAGAATCATGGAATTAGTTATAAATAGAGAAAACCCATAATAAAAAAAATGTATCTTTTTAGCGACTAGGATCATGGAACAAAGTATTATAAAGATAACCATAATTGTAAAAAAAAAAAAATAATAAAAAAGAAATCATCGACCACTCAGTTTTGCCATGGGTATTGTGATATAGATCGATAGTAGCCAGTTGCTCGTGTTTTCTTTTCCCCAGGTCTTCTCCACTCCTCCTGGACCTGCCCACTGCAGGCTGTGAAGACACCAGCAGCACGATGCTGGAGCACAGGGCCCAGTGGACTTGTCCTCACCCACATGACTTAACTTGACTTATGTAAGACCGATAGGGAGGACGGGTAATAACCGGAGACATGGAGCAATGCTTGAACACAACCCTGAAGGTCGAACTTCTGAAGGGCAATATGCTGCGTAGAAGTCCCTTAAGGGCAAACTCCTGGAAAAACTAGCCCCTAAAGGGCAAACTCCTGGAAAGAAACGAGCCCCTAAAGGGCAGCATTCTGCCAGAAAAGCCATAAGGGCAGCATCCTGCAAAACAAGCCCCTGAAGGGCAGCATTCTGCCAGAAAAGCCATAAGGGTAGTATCCTGCAAAACAAGCCCCTGAAGGGCAAAATCCTGCATGGAACACAGGCCCCTGAAGGCAAAATCCTGCATGGAACACAGGCCCCTGAAGGGCAGCACATGCAAAACAGGCCCCTGAAGGGCAGCATCATGCAAAACAGGCCCCAGAAGGGCAAATCCTGCATGCAAAACAGGCCCCTGAAGGGCAGCACATGCAAAACAGGCCCCTGAAGGGCAGCATCATGCAAAACAGGCCCCTGAAGGGCAAAATCCTGCATGCAAAACAGGCCCCTGAAGGGCAAAATCCTGCGTGCAAAACAGGCCCCTGAAGGGCACACTCCAGAAAAAACAGCCCCTGAAGGGCACACTCCAGAAAAACAGCCCCTGAAGGGCACACTCCAGAAAAACATGCCCCTGAAGGGCACACTCCAGAAAAACATGCCCCTGAAGGGCACACTCCTGAAAGACCAGCCCCTGAAGGGCATATCCAGTACAGAGCTTAGCATTGTTGCCCAGGGATCTAGGATCCGATCCCACTAGGCTGAACACCAAGTTGATAGAAGTTGGGGGCTTCCGCATCAGAATGGAGTCTACATTATCAGGGATCAAATGATGAGAGCAGTAAGGACTGGGGTCTCTGTGGACAGCTGATATTGGACATGCAGCAGCATGTGAAAGGTAAGAGATGCAAAGCCTCCTGCCATAAAACCGCTACCTTGCGTACTTCACACGTCTATTTGTACTGAGTACAACCTGTCCATGTGTGTCTGCATAATGTTCACAAATGCACCTCAGTCTTTCACATTTCCCAATCTCGAAACAAATTTTCCCCTGGAGTTTTAAGCAAGGCTCAATGATTGCAGATTTCAGAACTTTATAACGAGCCTTTGAACCTTACTCTGTGATCGCGAAGATTGGCAGACTAGATGTAGACATTGGCTTTGGTGTCCTAAACTGGCTCAGCTAGCAAAACCCTTGCACACAGTGCTCAAGGAGAAAGGACACATCCAGCCCTCAGACTTTGTTCAAGCATTTGCTCGACCTACCAGGTCCTTCCATCTCGCCCTGATTCCCTAAAAGTCTTAGCATAGATGTCAAAAGTCATGTGTGTCATCTTAGTTCTCTGGTCCTGTCTCTGACGTCGTGACTGCTACACGTATCAAGACCTCACAGAGGTAAGTGCACGTGCAATGTTTACTTCACTTTTGCTTTTGTTTTTCGTGGTACCACTGTGAAGTATTAGATATATGTTGAATCTTTCCGTGTTTTCATTTATTATTACCGAAAGCAGACAAAACTTCCAGACCTTTATAGTGCATTTAAAAAATATTTTACATGCCTGTATACACGATTTCTGAATTGTGATAAAAATGCGTCACTTTAGCTTTTTGTCATTTTTACCTGCGGGCACATAAATGAACAGAGTGTCACCTGTATTTCATTGAATAAGATATATATTTAATCCCTGATAAGGACGGGGACTGGATGTAAAAAAGCATGTGAGTGTTTATTCATTATCCTCAAAATATAACAATTTGATTTGATTTTGATTTCTCTCTCAGCACACGCGCGCGCTTGTGTGTGTGCGTGCATGCGTACGAGCGTGCGTGCGTGTGTGTGTGCGTGCGTGCGTGTGCGCACGCAGGCATTTAAGTTCAAAATCTTTTGATTTCTTTGTTGTAGACTCATTCTTTCATCGCCACGCCAAAGTCGGAAGCGCTGGGCCTGACTTGTCGGGGGCTTAACGGCAAACGCAACGCAATTTTTGCTGATAGGACAGACTTTAGATGCTGTCTGAGCGTTCGACAACGAAGCAGCAGAACCCTTCTATTATCAAGACTAATCCCATCCTAGGTACTTCAATGCCTGAGGACGCGGCACGAGCAAGTGGAAGCACCCAAAAAGGTAACACCAGTATATCATCTGTTGTTGTTGTTGGCTGTTCCATAGCTTAACATTCTGAGTAGTCAGGAATATGCACTCTGTTTCATTTGTTCTGTGTTGTGATCTCTCTCTCTCTCTCTCTCTCTCTCTCTCTCTCTCTCTCTCTCTCTCTCTCTCTCTCTCTCTCTCTCTCTCTCTCTCTCTCTCTCTCTCTCTCTCTCTCTCTCTCTCTCTCTCTCTCTCTCTCCTCCCTCCCCCTCTCTCTCCTCCCTCCTCTCTCCCTCCCTCCTCTCTCCCTCTCTCTCCCTCCCTCCCTCCTCTCCCTCCCTCCCTCCCTCCTCTCCCTCTCCTCTCTCTCTCTCCACACACCATACACACACAACACCACACCACACACACACACACACCACACACCACACACACACACACACACACACACACACCACACACACACACAACCACACACACACCACACACACACACACACACACACACACACACACAACAACGACACACATACAGCTCAGTCAAGGTTTCATGGCCCAGTGCTAAGGCTTCCAGTTCCTTGTGTACCTCTCAAACTTCTGCAGTGTCCACTGCGATGATCAGCTCTCCAGGGCTGTGGAGGTGACTTCGTTCTGAACTCCTCCAGGAGTCTTTCCAGGTAGCAGGGTGCAGCTTTGGTCTGTGGCATACTGCTGACCTGGCTGGATGTAGCAGGTCAGCATTCTAGCACAAAGAAATGGTTCGTAATGCGAGGGCAAGATGTTCACTTGAGCAGGGGAGCCCCACAAATGAACACGTTATTGTATTGGCCAAGAGAATTATCTTGTTTAATTAAAACCTTTTTCTTTATTCTTAAACACAGCTCTTTCTTTTTTTCAGGCCGACTGATCCATCGGAAAAACTACACTAGGAAAGCTACACCAGGAAAACTACACCAGGAAAAACTACACCAGGAAAACTACATGAAAAAGTACATGGAAAAACTACACCGGGAAAACTACACCAGGAAAAACTACATGGGAAAACTACACAGGAAAAACTACACCAGGAAAAACTACACCAGGAAAAACTACACCAGGAAAACTACACCAGGAAAAACTACACCAGGAAAACTACATGAAAAAGTACATGGAAAAACTACACCGGGAAAACTACACCTGGAAAAACTACATGGGAAAACTACACCGGGAAAACTACACCAGGAAAAACAACACCCGGAAAACTACACCAGGAAAAATTACACCAGGAAAACTACACCATGAAAACTACATTAAAAAGTACATGGAAAAACTACACCGAGAATACTACGCCAGGAAAAACTACATGGGAAAACTACACCGAGAATACTACACCAGGAAAAGTACATAAACTACACAAGGAAAACGACTCCAGGAAAACTTCACTAGGAAAACTACACCAGGAAACTTACGGAACACTTCACCATGGAACACTTCACCACGGAACACTTCACCACGGAACACTCCACTATGGAACACTTCACCTAGGAACTTTTCACCACGGAACACTTCACCACAGAACACTTCACCACGGAAAACTCCACTATGGAACACTTCACCTTGGAACATTTCACCATGCAATCCTGCACTGCCAAGCTACTCACTGTGGGATATCTGCCACAATCTTGCATGTCGGCAATGGAACTACAGAACTCCAGTAAGTAACGTTGTATTTTCTGTCTTACCTTTGTATTTTTTTTAATATTTTGTACCACTTTATGTCACAGCAAATGTCTCTGCGTGAAATTCGGGCTGCTCTTCCCGGGGAGAGCGCGTCGCCACAAGGGCAGCGCCTACCCATTTTTTTTCCTTTTTCCTGCATGCAACTGTATTTGTTTCCCTATCACAGTGGCTTTCTTCTACAGAATTTTGCCAGAGTCAACCCCCTTGTTGCCGTGGGTTCTTTTCCGTGCGCTAAATTGTTGTGTGTCGAGTTGTGCTGTGCTCTGCCCTGTCGAGTCGAGTCGGGTCGCGTCGTGCCGTTGCGGGTCGGGTCGGGTCGGGTTGGTCCAGGACGGGTCGCGTCGCATCGCATCATTTCGCTAAAAGTAAATTTAGTTATGGTAGTTGTATGTGCAAACATCAAGCTCATCTCCAAGAGGAGAGAGCATCACCACGGAGTATTAACTCCGATTCCTTTAAAAAAAAAAGAAGCAAAAAACAAAAAGCTGTCTACATGAGTATTTGTTTCCCTATAAACTCTCTCTCTCTCTCTCTCTCTCTCTCTCTCTCTCTCTCTCTCTCTCTCTCTCTCTCTCTCTCTCTCTCTCTCTCTCTCTCTCTCTCTCACTGTCTGCTGTCTGTCTGTCTCTCTGTCTCTGCCCCACTCTCTTTCTGTCTCTCTCTCTGTCTCTTTTTCTCTTTCCCTCTTTCACTCTCTCTCTCTCACCCCCTCTCTCTCTCACCCCCCCCCCCTCTCTCTCTCTCACTGTCTGCTGTCTGTCTGTCTGTCTGTCTCTGTCTCTCTCTTTCTGTATCTCTGTCTCTCTTTCTCTTTCTCTCTTTCACTCTTTCTCTCTCACTCCCCCCCTCTCTCTCTCTCCTCTCTCTCTCTCTCCTCTCTCTCTCTCTCTCTCCCTCTCCTCTCTCTCTCTCTCTCTCTCTCTCTCTCTCCCTCTCCCTCTCTCTCCTCTCTCTCTCTCTCTCTCTCTCTCTCTCTCTCTCTCTCTCTCTGTCTCTCTGTCTCTCTCTCTCTGTAGGCCTATCTCTGTATGTGCAGGCAGGTATTTATTTTGGAGTGTCAGTTTTCCTGTGCAGAAATCTTCTGTCATCTAGATTGTTCCTGTCCTCGGTACTTCAATGCCTGAGGATGCGGCACGGGCATGTGGAAGCACACAATGAGGTAAAACCAGTATGTCAGCTGTCGTTGTTGGGCAGTCCACAGCTTAACAATTACCCTGGTGCCCGTTTTCTTTGACATAACTACACATGCGCGCGCACACACACGCACGACGGGGGACGGGATAGCCTAGTGGTCAGAACATTGTGCTCGCAAATTGACGACCCAGGTTCGACTCGGGTATGGTTTCTGAATGCACTTGTATGCATGTGCGTTTTCAAAAAAAAAGAAAGCTATTTCAATAGAGCTCTCTCTCTCTCTCTCTCTGTCTCTCTCTGTCTCTCTCTGTCTCTCTCTCTCTCTCTCTCTCTCTCTCTCTCTCTCTCTCTCTCTCTCGCTCGCTCTCTCTCGCTCGCTCTCTCTCGCTCTCGCTCTCTCTCTCTCGCTCTCTCTCGCTTTCTCTCTCTCGCTTTCTCTCTCTCGCTTTCTCTCTCTCGCTTTCTGTCTCTCGCTCTCTCTCGCTCTCTCTCGCTCTCTCTCTCTCTCTCTCTCTCTCTCTCTCTCCTCTCTCTCTCTCTCTCTCTCTCTCTCTCTCTCTCTCTCTCTCTCTCTCTCTCTCTCTCTATATATATATATAATCGGTGTGGATGTGTGTCGGTGGGTGGTGGTGGGTGGGTGGGTGCACGCGCGTGCGCAGGCGTTTTAATTTGTAAACGTCTGAAATTTCCGTGCAGAATCCTGTCATCAAGACTGTCCCCTGAGGACGCGGCACGAGCACGCAGAATCACCTGATAAGGTAATGCCAGTGTGTGTGCTGTTGCTGTTGGGCATTCCACAGCTGAACATTTTGAGAGTACTCAAGAATACCCACCGTGTCTCATACATCATACGTAGGAATATCACTGACTGCACCGTAGGGGGACTTCTGAGTGAGAAGTTTGCCTATGTGGCTTTTTTCAAGTACCTCGCTACATAGGCAGCTGTATTCAGCCTTCAGATGATTTTGTCCTTTCTTGGAAAGTAGAATTCATGTTAAGACTTTGTCATGGATGAAAACAAACTCAACCTATAATATCAAAGCTGAACATTAATCGGCATGAGTTCTTCGCTTACATCTGTAACTCACAGCTAGCAGCCTGGACCATGCATGTTTTTTTTTTAGGTTTCCCCATTTATAGACTCACCCTGAAGACTTCGGAAGAGTGAAGTCAGGACTAGTATTACGGCGTAAGGGGGTGGGGGGAGGGGAGGGGCGGGGCGGTCGATTCTTTCGAGGGGGGGGGGGTTGAGTTGTACCTAGATAAAATTCAAGCTTTGTTCAATGTATAAATATAAAATTAGATCTCCGGTCAATGTGGGGCTACCTTAAAGTTAGTAAAAAAAAAAAAAAAAAAAACAACGGTCGGATACACAAAATCTCAGCATTGGTGAGCATGGGAAATCTAGCCGAAGAAGGATACAACAATATAACGAAATCAAAACCAGGAGTTTTTTTCTTCAACTTTTTTTTTTCTTTTTCAGGCTCCTCTGATGCCATGGAAGTACACCGCCAGTGAAGACCTGACCACTGAAGTCTACACCATGGATGGTTGCACCACAGAAAACACCATGCGCCATTCTACCATGGAAGGCTACGCTACATCAGAAAAACAATATCATGGAAGACTACGCAACACCATGGAAGACTACGCTACACCATGGAAGACTACGCGACACCATGGAAGACTACGCTACACCATGCAAGACTACGCTACACCATGCAAGACTACGCTACACCATGCAAGACTACGCTACACCATGCAAGACTACGCTACACCATGCAAGACTACGCTACACCATGCAAGACTTAAACCACGGAAAAAAACACCATGGAAAACTACGCTAAACCTCGGGAAAGAACACCATAGAAAACTGCGCTAAACCTCGGAAACACCAGCAAGGCAACTACGCTACACCAAGGAAAACACTGATGTTAACTGCAGAGGAAAACATCCCCTTGAACGGCATTTGAACCCGAGTCAGCAGATCCCGAGCGCAATGCGCAACGCTCAAACCAATCCGTCTATTCCGTCCCCCTACATAGATACAGTGAAATGGTCTGGTAATCACTCAACTCTGCCAGTTTTCTTCCCTACATTTTATCATGTCCTATTTAGTTGCAAGGATAAGTTGGAAAACGCAAACTGAAGTGGTATGGGCACGTCGCAAGATCAACAGGGCTTGCCAAGAGGATTCTGCAGGGAACTGTGCGAGGCGGGAGAAGGAGAGGCAGGCAGAGAAAGAGATGGGAGGACAACATCCGAGAGTGGACGGGCCTCAGGCTGAGTGACACCCTGAGAAATGTCGGGGACAGAGGGAAATGGAGAGAGCTGGTTGAGAGGTCTTCCGTGGCGCCCCTACGGTCTAAATAGACTACGGGATAGAAGAAGAAAACTTGAAGAAGAAAGGTTTAGAATTTAATATGAATATCTTTCATTCCTCTATAGTTTTTATTTTTATTTATTTTTTCCTTTTATATCGAGGATAATGGGATAAGCATTCATGTGCTTTTTTTTCATCCAGTCCCCGTGTGTATGCAGTTGTGTAAATATTGTCATCTGTTCCCACCGGCACACAATGGCCTACTCTTACGAAAAGCGGAACAGGATTTAACGTGTGCGCAAGATGTTCTTATAGTTGGTACCAAAGTATGTTATTTTCCCTCATTCCAAGCTGGTTGGCACAGAAGTAAAAGATTTCTTTCCCTGATTTCGAGTTGTTGTAAAGTTGCAAAATCTTGTCGTTCCATATCAGGTTAGTTGGTATCAACGTTTTCCTTATAGTAGGTTACCTGGAATTAAACAATAAAGTTTTTTCCTTCAAATTGAGTAAGCTGGTATCAAAGTTCAATGCTTTTTCCTTCAAACTAAATTATCTGGTCTCACAGACTGAGGTTCTTTCTTTTAAATTGAGTAAGCTTGTTTCAAAATGTAATATTCTTTGCTGTTTATTTAGATTAAAATGAATTATAAAGCCCTTTTCGTCATATCGAGTTTGTTGCTATCAAACGATAAGTTTTTTTGTTCATATTGAATTGGTTGATGCTAAAAGTATAGAGTTCTTTTTCGTATTTACCTTGTGGAATCAAGGTATAAAAATAATATTGTAATAATATATAGTTATTTAGTATCAAAGTTATTTCCTTCATACTGATTAAGTGTGAAACAATACATTTTTCTCTTCATATTGAACAAGGGGTTATGAAATAACAGAAATCTCTCCTTTTTTAGTTAGGTGGCTTCAAGGCATAACGATCATTCCTTCATTTTGAGTGAGTTTGTATCAGTGTAAAATTCTTTTCTTCAAATTGGGCTAGATTGTATACAAGTTAAACTTCTTTTCCCATATAATAGTCAGTTTGTATTTAAGTAAGAAACCATTTCGTCATACTCAAGTAACTGGTATCAAAGTATACAGGATTTTTTTTTTTTATATTGAGGTTCATATTTTCGTATCATTTTTTTCAGTATTAAAGCAAAAGCTATTTCCTCATATTTTACGAAGTACACAGTTATTTCTGTTGGTTACTATCAGTGTGTAGAGTTCTTTACTCATTTAGTCTGGTGGTATCAAGGTATAAAGCTTTTTCAACAGTATCGAGTAAGCTGCTTACAACAGATATAAAATTATTTTCTTTTTATTCAATCATTTTTTATCAAAGTATTAAGTTATTTAGCTTATATTGAGTAGTTGGTATATCAAAGTATAAACATCAGTCCTTCTTTCTTATTTGTATCGGAGTTTTCTTTTCTTTGACAACTTTTCTACATGTTGAGTTATGTGAACAGTATAAGTTTTTTCCTTCGTATTAGTAAGTTGGTATCAAAGTCCAAAGCCATTTCTTTTATATTGAGCAAGTTGCGTTTGAAATGTATAGTTTTTCCCCTTCCTAATCAGTTTTCTTTGTGTAAAATGTATGATGGTCTCCCCTTCATAGTGAAAGTTAGTATCAAGTCATGAAGTGTTTTTATATGTGAATTATTTGGTGTCCAAGCATAAAGTTTCTTTTGTTGATAATGAGTTAGTTGGTATCAATTTGATGTTTCTTTCTTTTGTATTAGTTCCTGTCCGAATTGTTTTCCATCTTTTGTATCGAGTTATTGCTATCAAAGTACAAAGTTCTCTTTTCTTTACCTCATTAGTTGGTACCAAAAAGTCAAAGTATAACGATCTTCCTCCATATTGAGCTAAGTTCCTGGTATTGAGTTTCTTTCTTGAAATTGTGCTAAGTAGCACTTATGTTTCTTTTTTAATCTTATTTTTTCGGTTTCAAAGTTAAAAATGCCATTTTCAAAATTATTAATATCCCAGACTATGGTGGTAATATATCTATTTTTCTTCAAATGTTGCTTATGTGTGGACGTTTTATGATCGTGAGGATTAGGTCCCAAACACAACTAACACACGTCACAAACACACACACACACACACACACACACACACGCACCACGCACGCACGCACGCACGCACGCACGCACCCCGCATGTGTCGCGCGCTCTCGCGCGCGCACCCCACACAACCCACCCCCAAAGAAATTTGTTCTGCTTTCATGTTTAAAAGAACATTGGTCCAAAAAGCTTCTACTGGCTTACAAGTCATTTGTTTCCCCGTCAAAATTGCAGAAAATTCTAAATCTAATTTCCGATCAGAAGTACTCTTACAAATAGAATATTAATGTAACGAAACTCCTGGAAATGTACACTCAGATTTAGACATTGTTTTTGCAAATCTTTGCCGTAGTCATTACTGGTAAAGCATCGCCTATTTCACTGAAGCAAATTATTTTACCTTGATTTTGCGGAGATCAGCTTAAAGAGAGAAAAAATATGCATAAGCCGAGTGCAGGATGCTTGAAGAAAGAGCAGTACTTTTCCCGATACTCCTTTTCCCTGATTGCTGTTCCCTGGAGCTGTCAACACTCCCCTAACCCTAGTTCTTGCCCCATGCCGCAAACCCTAACACTTCACCATTTTGATCCTAACTATTAACTCTTGACACGGATTCCTTAACTCTGACTCAGTTCTGCGGTATGGGGACACAGCTTATGAGGGAACAGCAGCACAGGGAAAGAGGGGTGTGGGGTTACTGACCGTTGGAAATATTTTACTCCGGAGAATACCGTATACCGTGACAGAGGAAGGATTAGCAAAAAAGAGATAACATGCTGAAAAAGAAGTGATGATAATATAGCATCCTTCTGCTTGCGTAGCACTGTTGCCTCAAGAATTTACTATTTTTAGAGTGGACCCTGCAGCCCTGTCAAAGCAGGATGACTTGCAACCCCACAGTTCATACATCGTATATCTCCGCTGGGACTATAATATACATCAATAACAGAAAAAGCCAGTCTTCAGCAAACCCTTGAAAATAGAGGCAAAGAATAAAATCACCCCTTTCATATTTCCTTGTTTTCTTCATCGGGGTATAAAGAGTTTTCCTTCATAATCATTTAGTTGGGGTTAACAGGCTCTTTCTATTATACTAAGTTAGATCTGTTGGAGGATAAAGTTCTTTTCTTTATGTTGAATGAGCTGATGCCAAAGTGTTAGGGTCTTTCTTTCATGCTGAATTGGTGTCCACGCATCCATCTTTTTCCCTATTATATTCAGGTTGCTGTATCAAAGCATAAAGTTTTCTTTTGAATTAAGTTGGTATCAAGGTATATAGTTTTGTTTTTAGATGTGATTGGCTTCTATCAATATGTTTTCTTTTGAATTTAAGTTTGGTATCAAGGTATATAGTTTTGTTTTTAGTATGTGATTGGCTTCTATCAATATGTTTCTTTTGAATTAAGTTGGTATCAAGGTATATAGTTTTGTTTTTAGTATGTGATTGGCTTCTATCAATATGTTTCTTTTGAATTAAGTTGGTATCAAGGTATATAGTTTTGTTTTTAGTATGTGATTGGCTTCTACCAATGTGTTTCTTTTGAATTAAGTTGGTATCAAGGTATATAGTTTTGTTCTCAGTATGTGATTGGCTTCTATCAATATGTTTCTTTTACACTGATTTAGATGGCATCACATTGAAAAGCTCTTTCCCTACCGTTGTTTTTATTGGTATCAAGGTGTGAAGCACCTTTCTGTCATAATTATTGAGTTAATGGGATAATAAAGCTTTCTTTGTATTGAACAAGATTTTACTAAGCTATAGTGTTGTTGTTGTTTTTCAAATTGAATTAGCTGTTATCAAAGTGTAAAGTTGTTTCCCCTTTACATTCAGTGTAATGCTATCAAAGTATAAAGTTCTTCCCTTCATATTAAATTTGCTGGTATCAAAATAATTGTGAAATTATTCCCTTTTTTGAGTTAGCTAGCATCAAAGTATAAAGTTCTTCTGTTCATATTGAGTTAGCTAGTACCAAAGCACAATGTTATTTTCTTCGTATTGATTTACTTGTAATTTAAGTATGAGTAGTTCCTTTCCTTTCGCGTTATTTGGTGTCAAACGGTAATATTTTTGCCATTTATACTCTTTTAATGTTGTCAATGTAAACTATTTTTTTACATAATGAGTTACCTGGAATCAAAATATAGAGTTATTAATTTCATTTTGAACTAGCTGCTATCAAAGTATAATGTTCTTTTCCTTAGGTTAGGTTAGTTGGTTCAGGTGTAAAAAGCTGTTTTTTTTAAATATTGGTTGGTGTCAAAAAGTCAAAATGCTCCTTGGAATGAGTGAGTTGATATCAAAGAAGTTCTTTCCTTCATACTGAGTTAGTTATTATTAGGTATAAAACTCTTCCCTTCATATTGAGTTGTCAGCCTAGTTTTCTTCTCAGTGAAATACGTTGCTTGAAACAACAGTTGTATGAGAGAACAATAGGAAAGAGTGGTTTGATTTACTGGCTAGCTGAAAATACTTTACTCTGGGGATAACCCACTTTAGGGATCCATTTTTACAAGAGAAAAAAACATGCAGAAAAATGATAGTTTTAAGGTAACTCTGGATAGTTGTAGTATGGACAAAAATGGCCTGCTGTAGTGGATGGAGTCCATGCATTGTTTTATCTTTGTCACTTTCCACGTGTAGGTTTTGCTTCAAATTAAACTAGTTTTATCTTCAAGATTTACTGTTCTTTCCAGTGTTGTGAGTTGGTGTCAAAAGTATAAAGCTTTTCTCTTCTTATTGAATTAGTTGGTATAAAGTATAAACTCTTTCATTCCTATTGAGTTGGTATCACAAAAAAACAATTTTTTAATACTTAAAGTTGGCCACTAAGTAAAGTTCCAATTTTTAATGACTATGTTTATACATAAATTTCCTTCCCTTTTAAGATTGGTTTATAAAGCTGTTGAAAAAGTTAAAGCTACTCTTATGACAGTTATTGATATCAAGAGATATTGTTTTCCAATCCAAAAGTGTTCACAGTTCTATAAATGATCATTCGTAAGAACAGTTTAACTTTTTTTTCTATTTCGCCAATCTCTTAAAAAGTGTTGGGGTGCACAGATAGTTTTGTTAGGCTCACTAGCAGTGATTGGGAAGGACGGTGGCAAGATGGTTAAACGTTCACCTGCCAGTATGTAAACCGTGAGTTTCTGGGTTCGTACCCAGCCTCGCCCTT
>CM060340.1:42272986-42295486 GCA_030674155.1 Stramonita haemastoma
TATGTTCATTCAAGGATGGCTACCCCCAAAGTCCTTCGGGTGAGACTATGAGACTATAAACCGAGGTTCCGAGTGCAAATGCACGCACAATATCCCATCCGAAGGACTTTTGGGGAGAGTGGGGTCAGCACTGGTATTCACTCCAGGGGAAAATTCCCTCGGATGGGAATCGAACCTGGGTCGTCAAATTGCGAGTGTGATGTTCTGACCGCTAAGCTATCCCGTCCCGTCGGGTTGGTGAGTGGTGTAAGTATAATATATACCGTGTTAAGTCATGGCAGAGTTCTCTGCGTGAAATTCGGGCTGCTCTCCCCGGGGATAGCGCGTCGCCACAAGAGCAGTGCCACACATTATTTTTTTCTTTTCCTGTCTGCATTTGTATTTGTTTCCTATCAGTGTGACTTCTTCTCTACAGAATGTGGCCAGGGACAACTCTCTTTTTGCTGTGGCTTCTTTTACGTGAACGGAATGAATATTGCACACTCGGTCTATCGTCTCATCCGAAAGACTGGCACCCAGACCACCACTCACAGTCAAGTGGATAGGGGAGAGGTCTCGGGCAGGAACGGGGATCAAACCACCACACACTTGACACCCGGACTTTTAGCTTTCTATGCAGGTCCGTTATCTCTAGACCACCGATCCATATATGACATAGATGACCCGCCAAGCGGCTCAATTGTGTTTGGTGTATTGATTGATTGATTGATTGATTGATTGATTGATTGATTGATTGATTGATTGATTGATTTCATTGATTTATTCTTTTATATCGAGGATAATAGAATAAGCACTCTCGTGCTTTTTTACGTCCAGTCTCCGTGTGTATGCAGTGTATAAATGCCATCAGTTCCCACCGGCACACGATGGCCTATTCCTACGAATAGCGGAACAGGATTTAACGTGTGCACTAGATGTTCTGCGTGCGTTCGCACACGGGCCTCGTTTTATAGTCTCATTCGAAGGACTTTTGGGGAGAGTGGAGTAAGCACTGATGTTAACTCCAGGGGAAAAATCTCCTCGACCGGAATCGAACCCAGGTCTTCAAATTGCCAGCGCAATGTTCTGACCACTAGGCTATCCGTCCCCCCCCCCCCCCCTGGTGTATGGGGACCGTGCACCGTAGTCAGCAGACTGTCCTGTCCACTGTGGTGCACTTATAGCTTTCTCTAAGGTCAGTCTTACATCGCCGGTCACTTCCTAGCCGTTATACTTTGGCTGCGTCAGAGGGGAGATAACAAAGGAAGCACGTAGCCGCCGCGCCAGTAATGGGGAATAACCTGTCACTGTGTGTGTTACATGTGTACACGTCGAGAGGTCATTTCCGCTGGTTATCTTCCTGGGTGTGACCGTGTTTTTATGTTCAAGAGGCTGAGTCGTAAAGAATGCTAATATTTTTTATTCGTTTATTTCGAGGATAATGGAAGAAGTAATCATATGCTTTTTTTTTACATCCAATCCCCCGGTGTATGCAGGTTTCTCGATTTTGTCACCACTTCTCACGGCACACAATGGTTTACTCTTCTAAAAAGCTGAAGTAGCTTTCACGTGTGCGCAAGATGTTCTGCGTGCGTTCGCACACGGGACCTCAGTTTATAGTCTCCTCCAAAGGACTTTTGGGGAGGGGGAAAGTGGAGTCGGCACTAATGTTAACTCTAGAGGAAAAGTCCTCTTGAGATTCGAACCCAGGTCAGCAGCAGATTACGAGGGCATCACTCTGACCACCAGGCTGTCCTGTCTCTCCCCTCCCCCCCCCCCCCCCCCCTGATTCCTTCTCTCTGTGCCTGAAGTTCTCGTCAGTCCAGAACACAATGTGGGAGAACAGCATCCCTTCACCGTGGTCAGAGAGCCCTGCCTGGGGAATGGTGAACTGCAGTTGGATAATTTCATCGAATGCGACCCTAGTGGTCAGAACATTGCGCTGGCAATTTGACGACACGAATTAGATTCCCGGTCGAGGAGATTTTTTCCTGGAGTTAACATCAGTGCTGACTCCACTCTCCCCAATAGTCTTTCCGATGAGACTGTAAACCGAGGCCCCGTGTGCGAACGCACGCAGAACTTCTTGCGCACACGTTAAATCCTGTTCCGGTTTTCGTAAGAGTAGGCCATAGAATGCCGGTGGGAACCGATGACAATATTTACTCAACTGCATACACGCAAGGACTGTATGAAAAAAGCACATGAGTACTTATTCTATTATCCTCGAGTAAATATATAAATAAATAAATAAATAAATAAATATATATATATATATATATATATATTAATGAATTTCATTGGACAAGAGGGGTCAGAAAAGTGCAGTTCTACAACTGTGATTGTCTTTCATGACGAAACAGGCGTTGCACAATCATTGTGTTCTCAGTGCAAGGCCTTTCCGTAAGATGACAAACCCATATGGTGTCCGCCCAGGCAACACTGACTTCCCTACTAGTAGTAAACACACACACCACGTACCACGCACGCATTCCCCCCTTCCCGCCCACACACACACACATACAAAAGCACACGTGAGTCATACAGTCATTGCGTCTGACAGTCATTTTTTTTTTCATTAATTCCTTTTTCAGTCCATTTTATTATTAGGGTTGTGGTAATAATGCTGTATTTAATATTTTGGGGTGTTTTTCTTGAATTTTGCTAGTTTGCTTGCTGTTTTATTTTGGCTTGTTGTTTTGTGTTGTTTTTTTTCCAAGACAACTGGCTTGATGAAAAAAAGCAAATTTACTGTTTACTCAATGTACTATCTGGAAATAAATTTTGACTTTCCTACACACACACACACACACACACACACACACACCACACACACACACACACACACACACACACACACACACACGCGCGCGCACACACACACACACACACACACACACACACACACACACACACACACACACACACACACAGAGGCAGAGAGGAAAAAAGTGGGCAGTGTCCTTAATACAGACCTACACACTCTTTCCATGAATGATTAAACCAAAATGTCATGTGGAAAAAAATAATCTTCCACGACCATAAATGGTACTACACAATGGAACAGAGCAGAACAGAATACGAATACGAATACGAAATTTTATTTACAGAGAGTAATAGATTAAGTACAATTACTTTTTTTTTTATCCAGTCCTCTAAAAGGGAATAAGTATAAAATCTCGATAGTATTGGGGTTTTGAATAAATACCACAGCTGCCTCAAAGTTGAAGCAGTTCGTGTAGTTACCTCATTAAGGAGAAAACAGTGATGATTCTACCAGTTCCGTGGTTACCGACCTGTTACATTACCGCCACGGGCACAGTAATGTAGGAGAGGCCATTGCAAGTGACCACCTGCCCGTTTCCAGGCAGGGGCCCCCTCGGCGATCACTACACCTGGAAAGGAGAGGCTATGTTTTGCGCATTCACTTTCCTTAGGGAGAGCGGGACGTTGTAGCACCAGACCTCAACCCTGCCACAGGGGTACAGTATCAAATACCATACCCCCACCCCTTACTGTGCCCGTAGCAACACCTTCCCGTGGTACCCCCTGTTCTCACTGAGCTTGCTACGTCATGGCGCGACCGAGTACCTGGCGGTATAACTGGGTCCGGGAGGAAAGCTGGCCCCCTTACGTGCGGCACGCATGGCCCACCGTCGTGTGGATACGCCCTGGTGCCCACGAACCAGCCTCCCAGCTATGGGCAAATAGCGAAGACTAAAATACCCTGCTGGCAGGCCTAAAGAACTGAGGGCTGGTGTATCCCTAATATATGGCTGGCTGAGCCTTCAACCACCAGTTGTAAATCTGCCTACGACCCGAGGACCTCGCTGTCACCGTCCCAGCTTGCTGGGCCATGGCAGATGAACCGCGAGTTTAAAGGGTGGGAACGGTACTGCGCGCACTGTCTTTCACCTTAAAAATCCTATGCGCAGGCCCAAGGACCAGTCCACGTCCCCCCCCTCATCCTCCCTTTTTCCTACTATCCCCAAGCCCTGTAGCGATGGGAAAGGGGCGAATGCGGCAGGTGAAAGATGTCACTGGAAGCTGCAGTTCCAATCCTGCATACAGGCGATTCAGGAGTATGGGTCGTCTGATTGTTGACCTGAGGATGACAACATCACCCGGCAGCACCCTGAATGACCAAGCAGCCCTCTTTAGGGGTAGCACTGCTTGCTCCACACGGAGAGGGGCCTAGAAAAGGTGGCCTAACGAAAGCTCATCCTCGTACCACCCAGTTGGCTAGCCGCGGTCAACGGGCATCTTTCCAAGCGGTCGAGCAACAACAAAGTCAAAATCAAGTGGCTCCACACCTGCCTCTAAAGGTGTGACAGGTCTCAAACTGGCATGCTGGAACATCAGAACCATGCTAGATACAGCAGATAGCAACCGTCCTGAACGACGCTCTGCTTTAGTTGCACACGAACTCTCGCGACTAAATATCGACATCGCGGCTCTTAGTGAAGTCCGCTTCCCAGATGTAGGTAGTCTCAAAGAACACGGCGCCGGTTACACCTTATACTGGTCAGGCAAGCCCCAATCCGAACGACGCCTTTCAGGTGTAGGCTTCATGATCAAGAACACCATTGCCTCAAAGCTGGAGAACTTACCAACAGGTCATTCAGACCGTATCATCTCCATGCGTCTGCCACTGGAGAACAAGCAGCACATCACTCTCTTCAGTGTGTATTCCCCGACTCTTCAAGCAGACCCTGCAGACAAGAACAAATTTTACTGTGACCTGCGCAGCCTGGTAAGAAACACCCCTGCAGACGACAAGGTCATTATCCTTGGGGATTTCAATGCTAGAGTTGGCCGAGATTCAGAAGCCTGGAAGGGAGTCCTGGGGAAACATGGAGTTGGGAATTGCAATGACAACGGGCGTCTCCTGCTAGAGTTCTGCACTGAACTGCAGTTAATCATCACTAACACAATCTTCCAGCAGAAGGACAGTCTAAAAACAACCTGGATGCATCCTCGGTCCAAACATTGGCACCTCATAGACTACGTCTTAGTGCGCCAGAAAGACCAAAGTGATGTCTTGCACACCAGAGTGATGCCCAGTGCAGAATGCCACACAGACCACCGCCTCGTGCGATGCAACCTCAGCCTTCACATCAAGCCAAAGTCAAAACGAGGAGGTCCCCCCAGAAAGAAACTCCAGGTTGGCAGCCTCAAGTTCGCTGAAGTGAAAGCTGAGCTACAGTCCAACCTCCAGTCAAAGCTGAAAGTCGAGGACTGCCCCTCTGACCCCTGTCCAGAAACGCTCTGGACCCGCCTAAAAACTGCCATCCTGCAGACCTCTGCAGAGGTCTTGGGCTTTCCCACCAAGAAGAACAAGGACTGGTTCGACGAAAATGACCAAGAAATACAAGATCTGCTGGCGAAGAAGAGAAGTGCCCACCAGGCTCACCTTGCACAACCATCTTGTCCAGCAAAGAAAGCTGCCTTTCGTCTTACATGCAGCAACCTCCAGCGCCAGCTTAGAGTTATCCAAAACGAGTGGTGGACTAACCTCGCCCAGAAAACTCAGCTCTGCGCTGACACAGGTGACTACAGAGGCTTCTACGAAGCTTTGAAGGCAGTCTATGGACCCTCTCACCAAGTGTTGAGTCCTTTGCGCAGCACTGACGGCCAGGCACTCCTCACAGACAAGATGTCCATATTGAACCGCTGGGCTGAACACTTTCAAACCCTCTTCAGCGCTGATCGCACTGTTGATGACACAGTGATCCACCAGATCCCACAGCAACCAGTGAAAGAAGAACTGGACGAAGCCCCAACCCTGGAAGAGGTAACTAAAGCCATAGAACAACTGAAGAGTGGGAAGGCTGCAGGCGTCGACGGTATTCCACCAGAATTATGGAAAAACGGGGGCAAACACTGCACTGCAAGCTCCATGAATTTTTTGTTTGCTGCTGGGAGCAGGGAAAGTTGCCACAAAACCTTCGTGATGCAATCATAATCACCCTTTACAAAAACAAAGGGGAAAAATCAGATTGCTCCAACTACAGGGGGATAACTCTTCTCTCCATCGCTGGCAAAATCCTTGCAAGAGTTCTCCTCAACAGACTAGTACCTGCTGTTGCAGAACACCACCTCCCTGAGAGCCAGTGCGGCTTCAGAGCTAACAGGGTACCACTGACATGGTCTTCGTGCTCAGACAACTTCAAGAAAAGTGCCGCGAACAGAACAAGGGACTGTACATCACCTTCGTTGATTTAACCAAGGCATTTGACACTGTGAGCAGGAAGGGCCTGTGGCAGATCATGGAGCGTCTTGGCTGTCCCCCAAAGTTTTCTCAACATGGTGATCCAGCTACATGAAGACCAGCGTGGCCAGGTCAGAAACAGCAACGACCTATCAGAGCCTTTCCCAATCACAAACGGGTGAAGCAGGGCTGCGTTCTTGCACCAACCCTCTTCACTATCTTCTTCAGCATGATGCTTCAGCGGGCCACAGAAGATCTTGATGACGAAGACGGAGTTTTCATACGCTACCGCACAGATGGCAGCCTATTCAACCTGCGGCGTCTTCAGGCCCACACCAAAACCCTGGAGCAACAAATTCGAGAGCTACTTTTTGCTGATGATGCTGCCCTTGTAGCCCACACAGAAACCGCCCTGCAGCATGTAACATCCTGTTTTGCAGAGGCAGCCCAGCTCTTCGGACTCGAAGTCAGTCTGAAGAAGACAGAGGTTCTCTACCAGCCCGCACCTCAGGTAGCGTACCACCCACCTCACATTACAATTGGTGAGACAGAACTGAAGACAGTCCAGCAGTTTACCTACCTGGGATGCACAATCTCCTCTGACGCAAAGATTGATAAAGATGTAGACAACAGACTGGCAAAGGCAAACGGTGCTTTTGGCAGACTCTACCACCGTGTCTGGAAAAACAAACACCTGAAGAAAGACACCAAGATCAGTGTCTACAGAGCCGTGGTACTGACCACCCTCCTGTACGGCTCTGAGTCATGGGTCACATACAGACACCACCTGCGAATTCTGGAACGCTTCCACCAACGCTGTCTCCGCTCCATCCTCGACATCCACTGGAGCGACTTCACCACGAATGCTGAGGTGCTGGAGCAAGCAGGGATCACCAGCATTGAGGCCATGTTGCTGAAAACGCAGCTACGCTGGGCAGGGCATGTCTCTAGAATGGAGGACCATCGCCTACCGAAGATGGTTCTCTACGGTGAACTTTCCACCGGACACCGCTACAGAGGCGCACCAAAGAAGAGATTTAAAGACTCTCTGAAGAAATCTCTGTCAGCCTGTCTCATAGACCATAACCAGTGGTCAGTCCTTGCTGCTGACCGGCAGGCCTGGCGACACACTGTGCATCAGTCGGTCTCCTCCTTTGAGGACAATCGCAGAGCGGCCCTTGAGGAGAGGCGAATGAGGAGGAAGAACCGCGTCCGCTCTACATCAACCCCAGAATCGACTTTCCCCTGCAGCCGCTGCGGCCGGGTTTGTTTGTCACGCATTGGACTGAACAGCCACCAGCGAGCCTGCACCAGACGTGGACAGTGCCCTTAATCTTCGTTCGCGAAGCCAAGCCATGACATTACCGCCATGGGTCTGACTATCATACAAGGATGAACCGGTGGTCTAGAAGTAACGCGCCTGCTTAGACAGCGAAAGGTCCGGGCTGGAAGTGTGCAATGGTTCGAACCCCTTTTGGGGCTCAAAACTTTTCCCCCCATCTCATTAAAGCATGAATGGTGGTCTAGGTGCTAGTCTTTCGGATGAGACGATAAACTGAGGTCCTGTGTAATACACAAAATTATTGAAAGAAGCCAAGGATAAACAAGGCAGATGTTCTTTGCAAAATTCTGTTTTATAAAAAAAAACCACTCTAAAAGGGAAACAAATGCAGTTGCAGACAGGAAAAGAAAAGAATGAATGGATGGCGCTGCTCTTGTGGCGACGCGTTCTGCTTGGGGAGAGCAGCTCAGATTTCACACAGAGATATCTGCCATGAGTTACTGTGGTGTAAAATGTAAAAAATGCAAATAATCAAGAGTTTCATAGAATCTGGGCTGTCTTTTCGGTGTCAGAGTAGAACACACACACACACACACACACACACACACACACACACACACACACACACACACACACGCACCACACACACACACACACACACACACACACACACACACACACACACACACACACACACACACACACACACACACACACACACACACACACACACACACAACACACACACACACACTAAAACAGGAAGGTCATTTGAAACCTTTTATTTTGGCTCAACTTTTGATCTGTATGGTATAAAGGTAGATTTGATTCAGAAAGTTGTATGCATATTTCTCCATGGGCGGTGGGGGGGGGGGGGGGTGGCAGGGGCCTATCAGTATAAATGGCACACCCACTTTCTGAAAATTCATTGCCAGAAACTCATCTCTTTTCTCTTTGTTCCTTTCTTCCTGCTGCTTCTTCTTCTATCTTTCTGCCTCTTGGCCCATTGTCCTACGTTCCTCAGAGAGATTTCAAATACAATTCTCTTCCTCGCAGAAGTCAGATGTGCTGCTGGGTCTAACTCGTCAAACGCTTATTTATTTATTTATTTATTTATTTATTTATTTATTTATTTATTTTATTTATTTATTCATTTATTTATTTATTCATTTATTTATATTTGTATTTAGTTTATTTGTATTTATTTTCATTTTTATTTATTTATTCTTTTCATATCGAGGATAATGGACTAAGCAATCATGTGCTTTTTTTACATTCAGTCCCCGTGTGTATGCAGTTTTGTAAATCTTGTCATCTGGTCCCACCGGCACGCGATAGCCTACTCTTACGAAAAGCGGAACAGGATTTAACGTGTGCGCAAGATGTTCTGCTTAACGGCAGCGCAACGTGTTTTCGCTCATATGACGAACAACAATAGTTGCTGTCTGATCTGAGCGTTCCATAAAGAAGAAAATACATATTCCCATTTTTAACAACAACAAAAAAGCATAAACAAGCCAGAGGCTTTTAGTGTGTATAAGAAATCTCTGATCTGTATTTTAGTAAACAAATGCACCCCCTTTCACTGATTCGATATTGATTGATTGATTGATTGATTGAGATTGATTGATTGATTGATGATTGATTGATTGATTGATTTGTTTGTTTATTTATTTGTTTATTGATTTATCTATTTATTTACTTATTCATTTACATCGAGGATAATGGAATAAGCGTTCCTGGGCTTTTTTAACATCCAGTTCCCGTGGATGTTCAGTGATGTTCTCCCTCCGTGACATCACTGGATACACTCAAAAGAGCTAGGATCCAGGCATTGGCACAAGACCGCCACAAGTCACCAGGGCAGCACCCTCACGACCACTGCTACTAAAGGGACCAGTGCAGAGCAGTGCAGTGGTGTCAATGTCAGATGATTTAGCTGGCATCCATCTGGTTGTTCTGGCCTACTGGTTTCAATCAACCCTAGGCTAAGTCGAACTGAAACCCAAAAGAGGGGTGGGGACAGGGGAGGAGAAAACGAAGCGTTGTTTTGTTTTTAATTCCTCACTGGTCTAAGCTACCGACCAAATTCTCTTGTGTTAACTAAGTTTAAAAAGCTTTCTGAATTTTTTTCATTTTTTTGGCTTCAGTTTTCATTTTGGTACACAAATAAATTTACCAGTAAATAATACAATGAAATTCAGACCATGTCTAATCTCAACAACGTCTTTGTACCCCTCTCTCTCTGTCCTGTCTCTGTCTCTGTCTGTCTGTCTGTCTCTATCTCTGTCTCTGTCTCTGTCTCTCTCTCTCTCTCTTTCTCTCTCTCTCTCCTCTCTCTCTTCTCTCCCTCCTCGTCCTCTCTCTCTCTCTCTCCTCTCTCTCTCTCTTCTCTCTCTCTCTCTTCTCTCTCCTCTCCTCTCCTCCTCTCTCTCTCCTCTCTCTCTCTCTCTCTCTCTCTTGGTCACTTCAGCAACAGCGAGTTTCTAGGGACACATAGAGTCACTAATATCCAGTCCTATCAGTCCTATCACAGCTGTACATCAATCTGCCTGTGTTCCTGACAGGAAAGCCCAACTTTGGCTGCACGAGTGGAGTCTGAGTGTGAGCTTAAGTGTAAACCCAAGGTCCTGCTCTAAATCTAAAGGTCAGATTAGAGAGACAGAGCGCTCGCTTTCCCCCAGTACAGTTAAGCAGCGTCAAGCGTGGTTACGAATTGGATGAGGTGACCGTTTGCGCGCATTCGCTACAGTACAGTTCCACCTGTTCACCCAGCTGTAAATGGGTACCTGCCCTCTGTAGGGTCAGGGAAGGTAAAGCAACGAGGGAGAAGAGATGGGCGCCGCCCTCAACCTGCTGGCCCCTAGAGAAGCTGACCTCTCGCTCCCCTACGAACACACAAGTTATGGGACACCTTTACCTTCTACCATAGTAGATTTGGAAACGAGATGGCTCACTGGTCAGAGAACTTGCTCTCTAATAACTTCATGCAAAGCTCTTTTTCCTGCTTCAAAATCACCAAACAATCTCTCGTGTTTGAAAATAGCAACAATAAGAACAACAAAAACATAGTAAAAAGCTTTAGCTCTGGGCATGAGAAGCTTGTGGTTTTGTTGTTATTGTTGTTGTTGCTGTTGTTGTTAAAAGTAACCGAATTGTAGGTGTGATTTGTCTGTAATTGTTAGAAAGTTTTCAGCACACACACACACACACACACATGCGCACACGCGCGCGCACACACACTCCACACACACACACACTCACACACACACGCACGCACACACACACACACACACACCACACACACACACACACACACACACACACACACACACACACACACACACACACACAACACACACACACACACACACACCACACACACACACACACACACACACACCACACACACATACACACACACAAGTTGACGACTCTGTAGGAAAAGCTGTTGCTGCGTAGGGCGAGTCGCTGATGACGTTTCTTGGCAGTGACAGACTGTCTCCTCTTGTGTCGTGATCCGGTTTGCTGATGGCGGTAAAGCGGGGTTTATTTCTTTATTATTATCATTATTTTACTCTTTTAATCGATGATAATGGGATAAGCACTCATGTGCTTTTTCATCCAGTCCCCGTGTGTATGCAGTTTTGTAAATGTCAACTGTTCCCACCGGCACACGATGGCCTACTCTTATACGAAAAGCGGAACAGGATTTAACGTGTGCAGCAAGATGTTCTACGTGAGTTCACACACGGTGCCTCGGTTTATAGTCTCATCCGAAGGACTTTTGGGGAGAGTGGAGTCAGCACTGATGTTAACTCTAGGAGAAAAATCTCTTCGACCGGAATCGAACCTGGGTCGTCAAATTGCCAGCGCAATGTTCTGGCCACTAGGCTATCCGTCCCCCCTTGAGTGGCCGTATTCTAGTAGCGGGCGTACCAGGCTCTCGTAGAGGCGACAAAGAGATCCTCTGAAGGAACGTGGAATGTTCGCCTGAGGATTCCCACTACTCTGAGATTCCACTCTCTGAGGATTCCCCTACTCTGAGGATTCCCACTACTCTTGCTATGGATTACCAACTACCTCTACTGAGGATTCCCACTACTCTGAGGATTCCCACTACTCTGAGGATTCCCACTATTTGAGGATTCCACTACTGAATTCCACTACTCTGAGGATTCCCACTACTCTGAGGATTCCACTACTCTGTTGGCCTTTGCTGTGCTTTTGGCGACCTGCTCTTTGAAGTTGATGCTGTCATCCACGAAGATGCCAAGGTCTTTCTCCACTTCATGTTCTTCTGATGACCAGTATTGTATACTTATCTGTATTCGGTATAGCCTAGTGGTCAGAACATTGCGCTCGCAATTTGACGACCCGGGTTCGATTCCCGGTCGAGGGAATTTTTCCTCTGGAGTTAACATCAGTGCTGACTCCACTCTCTCCAAAGTCCTTCGGATAAGACTATAAACCGAGACCGCGTGTGCGAACGCATGCAGAATATCTTGCGCACACATTAAATCCTGTTCCGCTTTTCGTAAGAGTAGGCTATCGTGTGCCGGTAGGAACAGGTGACACGATTTACAAAAACTGCACACAGACGGGGACTGGATGTAAAAAAAGCACAATATTGCTTATCCCACTATCCTCGATATAAAAGAATAAAATAAATACTGTATACTTCTCCAATGCCACCCCCCTAACTTTATACATATTTTCTACATCATTATGTGTAAACGTATTCAAGTCCAACATTTTCTTCATGTTATAGTTCCTATTTCTTATAAATTGCAAAGGTTTTTGTTTATTAAAAAACATCTACTTGTTATTATTGACCGTTTGTAGATTTTTTGAAAAATGTTCCTTATTTGTTTCCTTATAGTCCAATACCATACTAAAAGCTAAGCTGTCCCCTCCCCCCCCCCCCCCAACTTCTTCTAAGTACTTTGTTGCATAGGATGTTAAATCGTAACACACACACACACACACACACACACACACACACACACACACACACACACACACACACACACACACACACACACACACACACACCACATACATACATACACATACATACATACACACACACGCACACACACATACACACACACGCACACACATACACATACACATACACACACGAACACACGCACGCACACGCACGCAAGCACACGCATGCACGAGCTCACGCACGCACACACAGAGTTAGTATATTGTGAAGCTTAGATAAAAAAAAAGATATTTCCTCGTTTATTGTGTTCTATTTAAAGTAGATTAACATTGTCTTTGGAATGTTTTTGTACGTTTATTTTCTTTTTTTGTGAAGGCATAATGAAATTTGCTGTGTACGCTTAATCTTTTATCTTCAATAGATACTGTTTTGACTTCGCACACACACACAACACACACACACAGACACACTTACAGACACACAGACACACAGACACACAGACACACACACACAGACACACACACAGACACACACACACACACACACACACACACACACGCGCGCGCGCGCGCGCGCGCGCACGCGCTCGCGTCTGATATTACTATTTTAGTAGAAGGACGTTAAACTGAAGAACCAACATACACACACACACCACACACACACACACACACACACACACACCACACACACACACACACACACACACACACACACACACACACACACACACACACACACACACACACACACATACATACATTATCCTCGAATTAAAAGAATTAAATGAATAAACAAATAAATAGATAAATGAATAACGCTCGCACGCACACACACACACATCATCATTATCATCATCAAAAATCATCTTCATCATCATCACCATCTTCAGTCTTGTGCAATACTACTTTGGCAAACGGACTTGAACGAAAGCCCACAAGCATGTGAAAGACAGGAAGAACAAGAGAGACCACTGGGCGTTATGTCACACTGGAAAATAGAAATAAAATGGATCAACTGTCAGATTTATCAGAAAAAACAGCAGAAAACTTGAAAAAAACAGAGAGAAACTGCCGGGCTTTATAAAAAATTGAAACAACTATGGAGGTAAAAGTAAAAAGATAAAAGTGATCCATAACCTATGTGGTCGTAGGGAAATGAGGCATCACAGACCTCAGCTTCTCTAGGGGCCAGTATTACTGAGGGTGGCGCCCATCTCTCCTCCCTCAATACTTTACCTTCCCTGATCTTAAAGACGTTAGGTACTCATTTATACCTGGGTGGACTGGGGAACTGTACTTAAGCCAAGGAAAGCAAACGGTCACCCATTCAATTGATAACCACTCCCGATGCTGCTTAACCTTGGCTATGGGAATGCGAGTGCTCTGACCACTGAGCTATCCCGTCCCTAACTGTGGTGACTGCTTGTTCATAGAAACTGGAAAAACTACAGAAACTGCCAGATTTGGGACAAAGTACACAGAATAGAGAATCTACCAAAAACTCCCGGGAAACTGAAATGAATCAAGAAACTGGCAGATTGACGTAAAAAAACTGAAACCTACAGAGAAACTGGTGGATTGACGAAAATCTGAAACATACAGAGAAACTGGTAGATTGACGAAAATCTGAAACATACAGAGAAACTGGCAGATTGACGAAAATCTGAAACAGAGAAACTGGCAGATTGACGTAAAAAACTGAAACATACAGAGAAACTGGCAGAATGACGTAAAAAACTGAAACATACAGAGAAACTGGCAGATTGTAAGAGGCACTTAACAAATCGAAAAAAATATTATCACATTACATGAGAAACTTGAACAAATGAAAAAAAAAAACCACCACTAGATTAATAAATATAAAGCTAAAATGAATGACTACACTGCCAGTTTTGATTAAAAAAAAAACACTGAAAGAAATAAAGACAACAGCGGATTAACAAACACCTGAAACATATAAGCAAACAACCAGGTTCAAAAATAAAATCTGAAAAATTGTTTACAGGATTCTATGAAAAACTAAAACATGAAAAAAACTGTCGAATTGTATCATAAACTTATGATTGACCGAATTTTCTGAGAAACTGAAACATTCTTTTTTTCTGTTTTCTTTTCTTTTTTTTTCTCTGATCTTCGGCTAGATTACCCACGTTTAACCACCTGGTGAGATAGTTTGCTTACGCTACCGTTTAAAAACAAATTCCCCACGATTTAGGTAGCCGCATGCCGACTTCGAGGATTCTGAAACATACATTAATGGGTCTGATAAGAAACGAGCAGATAGGCAGCTCTGTTTTATGAGAAACGGGAAGGCTGCAGGGCGCAGGGGATTCCCGGATGCTGCAGTAACCAGGAAGAAAAGTGGTGATGTCACGAAAGCGTGTGTCTCCTTTCTCCGCTCTGTCCTTACACACAGAACGCGATAGGAACACACAGGGCTTGTTGTTTTCCTTGCTCCAGAGAAGTTCCCAAGGTAATGATGGTTTGTTCTTTTTTCCGCTTCTACCTTCTTGCATGCCTGTCTCCCCGACCCCCCCCCCCCCCCCCCGACCCCCCCTCTCTCTCTCTCTTTGTCTGTCTCTGTCTCTTTCTTTCTGCATGTCTGCGCCTGCCCCCCCCCTCTCCCTCTCCCTCTCTCTCTCTCTCCTCTCTCCTCTCTCTCTCTCTCTCTCTCTCTCTCTCTCCTCTCTCTCTCTCTCTCTCTCTCCTCTCTATGAGAGCGTACATAAGATTGATCTAAACATACAACTTTATAATTGCCAAATTATTATGAAGTTTTTGCTTCATTTGTGTTGCTTTCAAAATATTGTAAACCTCATGTCCTGGAATATGTCCTGGCACATGAAATTTCCGAGTCTCTCTCTCTCTTCTCTCTCTCTCTCTCTCTCTCTCTCTCTCTTCTCTCCTCTCTCTCCTCTCCTCTCTCTCTCTCTCTTCCTCTTCTCTCTCTCCTCTCTCTTCTCTCTCTCTCTCTCTCTCTCTCTCTCTCTCTCTCTCTCTCTCTCTCTCTCTCTCTCTCTCTCTCTCTCTCTCTCTCTTCTCTCTCTCTCTCTCTCTCTCTCTCTCTCTCTCTCTCTCTCTCTCCTTCTCTCTCTCCTCCCCTCTCTCTCTCTCTCTCTTCTCTCTCCCCCTCTCTCTCTCTCTCTCTCTCTCCTCTCTCTCTTCTCTCTCTCTCTCTCTCTCTCTCTCTCTCTCTCCCTCTCTCTCTCTCTCCCCTCTCTCTCTCTCCGTGTTGCTATTTACAAGTTATATTTAAATGTTTCACCACTTAAGAAAGATGTTTGTAGATATAGTGTTTGTGATCAAGAAACTTTCTGTCCATTTTGTGAAGCGAAACTTGAAAATGAAGCCCATTTTTTTTGTTCAAATGTTCAATGTACTCAGATTTAAGGGACACATTTTTAACCGAATGTATCAATATACCACTGTCAGTTTTATCTTACAACATGAAATAGAGAACACTGTCATTATCTATCCCGATATATCTTTCATTCTAATAACAGAAGGAATATTTTTTTATGTCAAATTATCATTTAATGATGGGTGTGTTAAAGTTTTGTATTTACAAGTATGAAAGTATTGGAAGTTTGTATTTTGACTGATATTGATTTTGATTTCTGCTAACTAAAGTATTAATGTAGTATAACATAAATGTGTATCAAACTCTATCCTTCTTCGAGATATGGCCATCACGATTATGAGCCTCAGAGAATCGATTTTTTTTGTTGATTTTTTTTATCACCTTTTGCATACCAATATACTTTTTTTCCTTCCCCTCAACTCCATGTATTGTGGTTTAAGGCCAGTGTACATATTACAATTGTTCAGAGTTCAGTTTTTGTCTGGCAATCCTACTTACTGCATCTGGCTTGGACCCCTGGTTTGATACGAGGGCTCCCAAGTATTTGAAGCAGAACAATCACAAATCTTCGTTTCGCAGATAATATTGACGGACCAGCAGGATCAGAACAAGACTTTGCCAGCCTAACAGAACACCTGAACAATGCCTCTAAAACATACGGCATGGAAATCAGTGCAGAAAGACAAAACTGATGACCAATAACGCCATGGGCACTAGCACTGATATCAGGGTCAATGACAAGAAGCTGGAAACAGTTCAAAGCTTCAAGTACTTGGGAGCCGTTGTGTCAGACAAGGGGTCCAAGCCCGAGGTAGTATGCAAGATTCCACAGACAATAGATAAAAAATATCTCACTCAGCTCCAAGATCAGACTATTGCGCTCCCTTGTCATATCCATATTCCTGTATGCCTGTGAGTCATGGACCCTGACTGGAGATTTGGAGAGAAGAGTACAGGTGGTAGAGATGGGATGCTTCCGGAGACTCCTTGGCATCTCCGACATAGACCATTTTAAGCAACGAAGACGTGCATAATAGAATCCAGTAAACCATTACTACGAAAATCGTATATCAGTTGTAAAGAAGCGTAAACTTAAATGGTGCGGGCATGTCACAAGATCAAAAGGACTTGCAAAAACAACACTGCAAGGCACTGTCCAAGGAGAATGAAAAAAAAGCAGACCAAGGAAGAGATGGGAGGACAACATCAGCGAATGGACAGGCCTAGAACTCAACAAAATTTTGAGAAAGGCAAAACAGGGAGAGGAATGGAGGGAGCTGGTTGTCAAGTTTTTTAGGGGTGCTCCCACTGTCACCAGACTAATAGATAGATAGATAGATAGATAGATAGATAGATAGATAGATAGATAGATAGACAGACAGACAGACAGACAGACAGACAGACAGACAGACAGACAGACAGACAGACAGACAGATAGACAGACAGATTAGATAGATAGATAGATAGATAGATAGATAGATAGATAGATAGATAGATAGATAGATAGATAGATAGATAGATAGATAGATAGATAGATAGATAGATAGATAGATAGATAGATAGATAGATAGATAGATAGATAATAGATAGATAGATAGATAGATAGATAGATAGATAGATAGATAGATAGTTAACATGTTTGCCTGCCAACAAGTAAACCGTGAAGTTCTGGGCTCGATTCCCAGCCTCGCCTTTCTTCCCAGCTTGACGAAAAAACATCGAACTGAATGTTAAAATCATTCGGATGAGACTATAAACCGAGGCCCCGTGTGCGAACGCACGCAGAACATCTTGTGCACACGTTAAACCCAGTTCCGCCTTCCGGAAGAGCAGGCCATTGTGTGCCGGTAGGAACGGATGACAAAATTATAATTAAAAAAAAAACAGCATGCACACGGGTGTTGTGTTTAGACACCATCCCTGAGGAGAAATCGAGAAGTTGGAGTCCCCAGATCGGCTCGGGCTGTGTGTGTGTGTGTGTGTGTGTGTGTGTGGTGTGTGTGTGTGTGTGTGTGTGTGTGTGTGTGTGTGTGTGTGTGTGTGTTGTGTGTGTGTGTGTGTGTGTGTGTGTGTGTGTGTGTGTGCGCACAATATAGATAGATAGATAGATAGATAGATAGATAGATAGATAGATAGATAGATAGATAGATAGATAGATAGATAGATAGATAGATAGATAGATAGATAGATAGATAGATAGATAGATAGATAGATAGATAGATAGATAGATAGATAGATAGATAGATAGATATGAAGGACGGTGGCAGTATGGTTAAGACGTTCGCCTGCCAATATGTAAACCGTGAGTTTCTGGGTTCGTACCCAGCCTCGCCCTTTCTTCCTAGTTTGACGAAAAAATCGAGGAAAAATCGGGGAGTTGGAGTCCCAGGGCGGCTTGGGGCTGTAGGCTATATGACAACGTTCTGGTGGCTCCTGCGACGGTACTGGAACCATTCGTATCGGTTATTGCCTTTCCAATGGATCATTCCAGTGCCGTGGAGAGGGGGCGTCTGCTGCATGGGTAACAGCTTGCCCTCCATACTTACCTACCCAGGCTTTGCGCTCTAAAGACTAGAGCGTAACTCCATAGTCTTCCGAGACTGATGGGTGCCTACTATATATATATATAATATATATATATATATAGATATATATATATATATATATATACATATATATATATGTGTGTGTGTGTGTGTGTGTGTGTGTGTGTGTGTGTGTGTGTGTGTGTGTGTGTGTGTGTGTGTGTGTGTGTGTGTGTGTGTGTGTGTGTGTGTGTGTGTGTGTAATTTTCAAAAATAATGCACTAGTGGCGAGGCGCTCTCCCGGGAGACCAACCCGAATTTCACGTAGAGAAATCTGCTGTGACATAACGTGGGGTAAAATAAAATAAAAATTGATAGATTCTAACTTATGCTTATGACCCTTATATCAAGCATATCCAAATCACAAAAAGATTATGTCTAGGGAAAATTGTGACAACCATGCATATCAAGAACGGATCAAATCATAACAGATTTTCGATATACATTTTGAATTAGCATTGTCTTTCTTTTATTACTCTCTAGACACACTGTGCTTACATTCATCATTTGGTGCTATGAGCAGATTTGGCAATGGTGCGTTGATACATTTTGTTATGGTATTTTTTCTATCAAGTTTTTGTATGTGTAACATTCCAAGAGAATGCGGACTTAATTTTCAACTTTCAATTTACAGAAAAGCCATATTTTTTTTTGGATCATTCTCACTATATTTCTATACGTCCTTATGAAGGGCAGAATGCTAAATCTTCCATTTGTAAAAGTTTATATACTGCTCTTTTACAACAATACTTTTAAACGATCTATAATTTTCATACATCTCTTGACCTCTTATAGTATCAGTTCATTCTTGAATGAACACATCTACGAGCTACTAGCCTTTGTTGAAACATACCCAGGAAAACTTTTATATCCCCAACACTTTGTTATGTCCAAACAATGTCAAAACCTGTTTTGCACAAAATTTCCCTTATATTTGAAATCCAGCATTTCAATTTCACTGTAACTACATGCAGTAAGAATTATACGTTATTCTAGTTTGATTCATTTGCAATAATTGTAACCAGTACTTGATGGTGCTTGTACAGAAGTTGACATACAGAGGATATCTGCCAAAATTGCCTTATACCATCTTGTAAGGTGTTCTGCTGGGCACTCCTAAGAAATGTTTTACATGCCACCAAATGGATTTTTGGGGGGTATGTTCTAGTCTGTTTGTGCCCCACATTTCTGATGAATACAATACAATTGGTGAAATCTTAGAATAAAAAAAATCTTGAAAAAAGTACGAACGTTCCTCTCTTCATACCTATGAAAGACTTTGTTTAACCGAACCATTGCCTTCCTAAGGGAAAAGCATTTCCATCCATTTCACATTACCAATTCTGTAAGTACACAAAGTCGCACTCAATGCCTTTTAGTTATCATCAACCCCATAATCATTTTTATAATTATCATTTGCATAATAACTGCCATCAGCATGGAGAGGCAAAGGCAAAATTCTTTTATTCGAGGATAATAGATAAGCACTCATGTGCTTTTTTACATCCAGTCCCCGCCCTTTTCAGGGAAAACATCAAGATAAAAAGATACTAAACAGTAAAACTATATGCAGTACCAAACAACATAGAGGAATAAGGACATTATACATAATAAGATAATAAAAATGCACACATTCAGAAGACGAAAATCAGAAGCCACAATAAAATGATTTTGATTATAAAAGAAAAGGAGAAGCGTTAATAGATAAAGAGCAACCAAAGAAACAATGAAATAAACAACTTAGCAACCAAGAAAAGTCCACCCAAAAATAATTAGCTACAACATTGTTACAACTCATAACAACAAAATGAACTCAGAAGGAACTAAAGATAACACAATGATTATAATGATGACAATAAGAATAGTATCAACAATAGTGATAATAGTATGATAATAATACACGTAAAACTCATTCCTACACGTAGGTTAAACACACACACACACACACATACACACACACACACACACACACACACCACACATACATACATACATACATACATACATACATACATACATACATACATACATACATACATACATACATACATACATACATACATACATACATATACGCAACTCACTCACTCATGTACGCTCGCAGGCAAATGCACATACAAATCACACACACACACACACACACACACACACACACACACACACACACACACACACACACACACACACACACACACACACACACACACACACACACACCACACACTTACTCACACTTATATTTATAAGCACATATCCACAGGCGCACATGCACTTGAGGTGGTAGGTTTTTTTGTTTTTTTTTCTTAAAAAAAAATTTTTAGTCATAGAAAAAAGAAGAATGATACAAGTCAAACAATCATATCAGGTAACAATATTATCCTTTCTTTTACATTCATACTTCATATAAAAAAAGAAGAAACAAAAGCAAACAGCAAAGTTAAAACAGAAAAAAAACAAGAACAAAACATGAAAAACTTGAGGTACGACCTATCAACAACAACAACAACAAAAAGTCATGCAAATCATAATATTTTAATACAAGGGGAGACGACAAATGAAAACACTTATCCACACCCTTCCCCCCCCTCCCCACACACACACACAACACCAAAACACACCCACCACACACACACACACACACACACACACACACACACACACACACACACACACACACACACACACACACACACACACACACACATACACACACACACACACACACACACCGACACACACAAGTTCGCGCTCATGTCATCAATAAACTTCATTTAAAAAGAGAGAGAGAGAGAGAGAGAGAGAGAGAGAGAGAGAGAGAGAGAGAGAGAGAGAGAGAGAGAGAGAGAGAGAGAGAGAGAGAGAGAGAGAGAGAGAGAGAGAGAGAGAGAGAGAGAGAGAGAGAGAGAGAGAGAGAGAGAGAGAGAGAGAGAGAGAGAGAGAGAGAGAGAGAGAGAGAGAGAGAGAGAGAGAGAGAGAGAGAGAGAGAGAGAGAGAGAGAGAGAGAGAGAGAGAGAGGAGAGAGAGAGAGAGAGAGAGAGAGAGAGAGAGAGAGAGAGAGAGAGAGAGAGAGAGAGAGAGAGAGAGAGAGAGAGAGAGAGAGAGGAGAGAGAGAGAGAGAGAGAGAGAGAGAGAGAGAGAGAGAGAGAGAGAGAGGAATAACTCAGTGACGAAGTTTCAATGACCAGTAAATGACGTATATCCTGACCTGCATTTCGTAATATGAAAATCCGTCATAACTGCTGACATCCGTGTCGCTTTTTGTAACAGAAATGATTATTTTTCTGATTAAGCTGTCCACTTTGTGATCTTAGTGTGGGTGACATAACGTGCCATCCTGGTTGTCAGAGAGATTGATTGATTGATTGATGATTCCGATTGATTTATTCATTGAACTCTTCTTTTCAATGTTTGCAGATGAGTATTGATATACTTTTATTTCATCCGGATCTTGCCCTGAGTAGGAGCTGCCGTTGTTTATTACAACAATAATTTGAAATGGACGTTTAAAAGAGAGATTTGATTTGATTGATTTATTTGATTTGATTGATTTATTCTTTTATATCGAGGATAATGGAATGAGCACTCTTGTCTTTTTTACATCCAGTCCCCGTGCGTATGCAATTTTGTAAATGTCATATTGTTCCCAGCGGCACACGATGACCTACTCTTACGAAAAGCGGAACAGGATTTAACGTGTGCGCAAGATATTCTGCGTGCGCTCGGTTTAAATTCTCATCCAAGGGCTTTGGAGAGAGAGAGAGAGAGAGAGAGGAGAGAGAGAGAGAGAGAGAGAGAGAGAGAGGAGAGGAGAGAGAGAGAGAGAGAAAGAGAGAGAGAGAGATGAGAGGATGAGAGATGAGAGAATGGGAGGAGAGAAGAGAGAATGAATGAATGAATGAATGAATGGATGGATGGATGATGGATGGATGGATGGATGGAGGGATGGATGAATGAATGAATGAATGAATGAATGAATGAATGAATGAATGATGAATGATGAATAACCTTTATTTTTCAAGGGTTACAGAATAAATATTCCATGCTTTTTTTCACCCGGCCCTTGCCCTGATTAGGGATGTAGATATTAAAAAACAAAGTGAGAGAGAGTGTGTGTATGTATGTGTGCTGT
>CM060340.1:42300486-42305486 GCA_030674155.1 Stramonita haemastoma
ACAGATGACAATATTTACAAACTGCATACACACGGGGACCGGATGAAAAAAGCACATGATTGCTTATTCTGTTATCCTCAATATAAAAGAATAAATAAATAAATAAATAAATACTGGAACCATTCGTATTGGTCATTACCTTTTCAATGGATCATTCCAGTGGCATGGAGAGGGGGGGGGGGGTCTGCTGCATGGGTAACAATTTGCCCTCCATACTTACTTACCCAGGCTTTGCGCTCTAAAGACTAGAGCGCAACTCCATAGTCTTCCTGTTGTTTTTTTTTATATAATTTTGTCGGCACACAATGGCCTGCTCTTCCGAAACGCAGAACAGGGCTTTAACGTGTGCGCTAGATGTTCTGCGTGCGTTCACACACGGGGCTTCGGTTTATAGTCTCATCTGAATGACTTTGACATTCAGTTCGAATTTTTTCGTCAAACTGGGAAGAAAGGGCGAGGCTGGGGGTCGAACTCCGAACCTCACGGTTTGCTTGTTGGCAGGCGAACGTCTTTACCATCCTGCCATTTTTCTATGTGTGTATTTGTGTGTATGCGCGAGTACGTGTGTGCGTGCATGTGTATGTGTCTGTGCATTCTTGCATGCATGTGTGTATGTTAATGTGATTTGAAAAGACATTCATATACACACATGCATACACACGGGCACGGATGACAAAATTTGCCAAATGCATACACACGGGGACTGGGCGTGAAAATGCAGATGAGTGTTTATTCGATTATCATCGAAATAAAAAAAATTAATATCACACACACATACACACACGCGCGCGCTTGCACACACGCACACAAGCACACACCCAACACACACACACACGTAAGTCACCTACTCTTGACAAGAAATTTGTATCTTTTTTTATCACAGCAAAATATTTGCCACAGACGTACACATAAAGTGTCCCCATTTCTTCAGAACGCAATTAAAGATTAATGATATATATATATTTTTAATTTTCACTGGCTAATGATATTTTCCTTTTTTGCAGGTGAACTAGGCGTCAACCACAGACACCACATCGTGTGCCGGTGGGAACACATGACAAGATTTACAAAACTGCATACACACGGGGGCTGGATGTAAAAAAAAGCACACGAGTGCTTATTCCATTACCCTTGATATAAAAGAAGAAAAAAAATAAAGAAGACATCATGCAAGGCTACAGCGATTTCACCACTACACAAAGCCCCAACACTCCAACACACAACACAACAAACCCCGATGCGAACATCACAGACTTGGTGACTACACAAACGTTTCTTCATCAACAGAACGCGGAGTTTTTAGCCTCCATTGTCCCTACTCTGTTCTACCTCAGCTTCGTGATGGTGGCGGGGCTGGCGGGAATTCCCTGGTGCTGGCCGTGTACTGGACGCGCTACAGCCGCAGTGTTGCCCGCACCCACATCCTGGCCATCAGCGTGTGTGCCCTGCTGACCGTGCTGCTCTCGCTGCCCGCAGAGCTACTGGAGGTCTGCTACTACTTCACCTACCGCGCCGCCTGGGGCTGCAAGTTCTCCAGAACCCTGAAAAGCTTTTTCAGTTTTCTGGCCGCAGGGATTCTGGTCACTGTGGCGCTGGAGCGCCACAAAAAGATGTGCGGGCCTTACTTGAAGTGTGTGCCGTCCATGACTGTTAGAGGCAGCCTGGTGGGTTGCGTGCTATTCTCCATCTTTATCTCCCTTCCTTTCACTTTTCTCTCCGGGCCTCAGACAGTCCGTTTCCCAGAGGTCAACATTTCAGGTTTTCGCTGTTCCACGGACGACGCTTACTCAGGCTCGGTGGTCTCCCATTTGCACAACCTGCTGATGGGGTTGACCTTCCTGACCTGTTTCTGCATCATCACGCTGTCCTACATCCGCATAGCGCAGCGCCTGTGGCAGCACCAGAGACACGTGGCGGCAGCCAAGAAAAGGGCAAGAGCGCAGTTTGTCAAGTCAGTGCGCGAAGCTGAACGACTGAGCGTCATGCCCTTGACTCACATTCACAGCCAAAAAGAAACCACCAAAAACATGAACGAAGGAGCAGACATCCCCCATGAAAACACAAACAACGAAGTACAAGGCACTACCCATAAGAACGCCGAATCCGAAATCGTTTCTCTGAGCTGTGAGTCAGAGCGGGAAGAGGAGACTGGTTCTCCACCCCTGCAGCAGCAGCAGCAGCACACCTGACAGTGCCTCAGTGGACCCGAGGCCGGTGTGATAGCGTGTCTAGCGAGGGCAGCAGCCTCCAGCCAGTGCAGGTCACTATGGAGACTTCACTGGACAGGGACAGCGGCGACACGGCAACATCGCTTTCCACCAGGGCCGGCAAGGCGGCCATCTTGAGCAAGGTGGCCGACAAGAGAGCGCAGACCTCGGCCAGAGAAAGCGGACTGTGGATTCACCCTGCCGTAGCAAGACTGCAGGCCTGTACTCACTTCCTCACTGCCAGGCAAAAACCAGAACCCAAGGAGAACGATGTGGACACGCCGGATAAAAATCACGGCGGTGCTGTGCCCCAACAAGAGGAAAAGAAGGCGACGAGCAAACCCAAGGTGATGCACCAGCAGAGAAAGATTCCCACAAGGACCACCTTCACCATGTTCATCCTCACCGCCATTTGTGTCTTTGTGAATTACTTCCCTTTTCTCATGATGGTGTCGCTGAGGGGGCAAAGGGAGACAATACTAGCGGTGATCGGCAAGAACGGTTATCACGTCTGTGTCCGGTCTTACTTCGTCCACATCGTCATCAACCCGCTGGTGCTCTGCTTCTGCTCGGGCAAATTCAGACGAGAGTGTCGGCAGTTTTTTCTGGAAAGGTTTTTAAATTAAAAGAGTGACAGTATGTAGATAAACTTGAACCCAAACAGGCGCACCCTGAGGTTAGTTCTGAAAAATCCTCCCTGGAAAAATTGTGAATTCAACAAAAATTGATGGTGTACTTTTTTGTTTCTTGTTTTGGTTCAAATCTAAACAGAATAGAATGTACTTGTGTTCAAAAGAAAGTCTATTTTTTATCAAACGTTCTTTATTTAGGTATCACCTCAGGTTTATGTGTGGTTATTCATAATGCACATCTTGTGAATTTGTATTGACTGATGGGATAAGTGCACTATAATGGAATGACGGATGACAGCTTAATTATAAAAAAGCAGCCAGCATACACACGGCGGCCGTGTTTAGACACAATCCCTGAGGAAAAGTCGGAGAGTCGTAGTCCCCAGGGCGGCTCGGGGCTGTATATGGCAACGTTCTGGCGGCTCCTGCAACGGCACTGGAACCATTCGTATCGGCGATTGTCATTCCGATGGACCATTCTGGTGACGTGTGTGTGTGGGGGGGGGGGATGTCTGTTGCATGGATAACAGCTTGCCCTCCATACTTACTTACCCAGACTTTGCGCTCTAGAGCCTAGAGCATAACTCAACATATGATTGTGATCATGCATAATTGTTTCGGTTTCATTGGAGAGACAGGCCTGGTATCAATCATTTTGATCTTGCCTTTGCTAAACTAGTTTTGCCAAATGAATTTGCCTCTAGGGTTTCAAATCAATGTTTACCTTTTTTGTCATTGCTTGCACAGTTTAAAAATAGCTTCTTTTGTTTCCGCGTATGAACACTTGCAATTCCCCGTGACTGCTTGTTTCATGAGTAAGAAAAACTTAATTGTCAATTTTGCGATTGCATATTCATGTTTGCCGCTGTGTTTTACTGCGTGATTTCCCCCCAAGGTTATAGCTGTGCATTTCTGATCTTTTCGGGCATGAACTGGGAACACTTTCTTCTTTTTTTCGCTTTTTGTTTTTGGTTTAGGCTATTGGTCATGCAAGCCTATCATTGCCCGCTGTGGCCTGTTTTGTTGTTGCGTCTATCAGTCTGTGACTGCAAGTTTCTGATGCCCATCACACCACACCAACACCTGTCCCGCAGTCCCGTGCACCGTGGGGGCACAACTGAAGATTCTGCAACCAGCCTCCTCCACTCCCCACGGTCCTCCGCCCTCCGTAACAGGTGCATCCTGCACCCTGCTATGCCCATAGAAACCTTTTTTTTCTATTTTATCATTGCGTACATGATTCTGTGATTGACAGTTTCGTTATGCCCATAGAAACATTTTTCTGTTTTGTTATTGTGTACATCATTTTGTGAGTGTAAGCTTGTACCCCCATACATTCTTTTTCTATTTTATCATTGCGTACATGATTCTGTGATTGAAAGTTTTGTTATGCCCATAGAAACTTTTTTTTCTGTTTTTTTCTCATTCGGATGAGACTATAAACCGAGATCCCGTGTGCGAACGCACGCAGAACATCTTGCGCACACGTTAAAATCCCGTTTCGCCTTTCGGAAGAGCAGGCCATCGTGTGCCGGTAGAAGCGGATGACAAAATTATCCAAAAAAAAGCCCAGCATGCACACAGGTGTCGTGTTTAGACACCATCCCTGAGGGGAAAAATACAATGGGGAGGCGCTGCACTTGTGGCGACGCGCTCTCTCCGGGGAGAGAGAGCAGCCCGAAATTCACGCAGAGAAATCTGCTGTGATATAAAGTGGTATAAAATAAAAGATAAAAAATAAAATAAAATTGTTATTGCTTGCATCATTCTGTGGTTGTAAGTTTTGTTACGCACATAGAAACCTTTTTTCTCCTGTTTTGTCATTGCTTCCACAGGTCTGTTGTTGCTGTTTCTATTCTAATCTTCAGTTCTGCCTGTATGTAGCTTTCTGTCATCCTGCTTGTTGATTTTCTGCCTTCCCAGTCCATTCTCTTTTCTTTTTTTCTCAAACTTATCTTTCAAACCATCATTGTTGTTTTTAATGTTTTGTTCTGACAGTCAGGTAGTGATGTTTGTAAACACTGGGATAGGTAAGAGATGTCCATTTTGCAGAGTCACTTGCCCATATATAACATTTCTCATGTATTTTCTGTGTATTAATGTCTTCGTTATTTTTTTTTTTCGCCTTTTTGTATTTTCATTTTTATCTCTTTTTTTGTAA
>CM060340.1:42307986-42320486 GCA_030674155.1 Stramonita haemastoma
AAAGAAGCAGGCGGTAAGTAAACGAACTGGTCATTGCAGGTGCACCTTCTCTCATTCTTTTAAATAAAAATAAAAATAAAACCCCACACATTTCCTGCAAAAATAAAAGCTAAATGTGAATGGCAGCGGGGCTGTAGCGCTCATTATATAACCTGCTGTTCCATGGAAAATTTAAGTGCAGGGTGTGCAAGATGCGTACTTACAAGGTTTTTTCTCACTCTCTTTTTATTTGTGTCGGTATGTGGATGGCAAAAGTCTGTATACCGAGCCGAGAACATCTCCAATTAACTACTTTTCAAAAGTATGTTAGGAAAAAATCGAAAAACTGCATTGAACATTTGTTTTTTTTAGTATTTTAAATCCGTTGGTACACGTTGCGCTAATGCGCGACGCTTTGAATTCCCTCCCCTGACCATGAAAAAACACTGTTGCCTTCTTTAAAACTACTAAATTTCATAACGGCTTGTCTCCCCATGCTCTTGGTTGCCTCCCTTACCAAAAACACTGTTGCCTTCTTTGTTCTTACTAAAATTCATAAAGGACTGTCGTTTCAGGGGAGTTAATTGAGGAAACTCACAAAATAACAACCCGATGAAGGGTTCTATCGTGCCTACCTTTGAATGAATAAATAAATAAATAAATAAATATATGTGTGTGTGTATTATTTATATATATTTTATATATATATATATATTCTATATATATATTATATTATATATAAAATATATATATATATATATATATATATGCGCACGTCGTGTGTGCGTGCGTGTGCGTGTGTTTGTGTGTTTGTGTGCGTGTGTGTGCGTGTACATTCGATTTTACTAAATCTATTAATCGTCATTGACTGCTTGTGTGTTGTATAGAACGAATGCAAGCGCTTTGATTTGTTTTTGCAAGATATAGCGCTATATAAATTCCATGTAATATTAGAGAGAGAGAGAGAGAGAGAGAAGAGAGGAGAGAGAGAGAGAGAGAGAGAGAGAGAGAAGCCCAGGAAAAGTGCCTGGAGTGTAGCCAGAGCACCAGCAGCATTGCAGTGACTTGGTACTTACTTAGGCTGCACTCCACTTTTAGATTCTAGGTCAAGTAGTAACTTTTATAGAGCACAAATCAGACCACAATTGTGACGCTCCATCACAAAATGAGTCGCTTAGCAGCTGACCTAATTTTCCGCTAGCATGCATTAAAGACAGGTGGGGGTCAAGTTGTTGACTTTAAGATTTTGATTGATTATAAAACGATAACCTTTATTGAAACCTTATAATAAAATATCGTGGCGTAATTTTGTTTTCTTTTGCCTTTAAACGTATTTCTAAAATATCAAAGCCCACAATGTGGCTACCTAATAGACTGCTTAACTTGTCAATTTCTCATTTTGTGATTTCCTGCGATCCATCATTTCTAGTTGTAATAGCTGTTGATAGAACTGTCAGATTGTCATCAGCTTTTTGCATTCTATAGCCCTGCTATTGCAACTTAAAATCATGTCAATAACTAAAAATTGACCTCAGGTGCAATGTGAATCCTTAGTAGTGGAGCGTCTCCGTTTTTTGTTTTGTTTTTCGCTGACTTCCGCAGAACCGTTAAAGTGTGCAAAAAATCACTGTGTAGTAGTTTTTGCAATTGGGGACATAGAGCAACACCAGGTATTCATAAGAAAGTAGGACACGATCAGCAAATGAGGATTCCTTGTGTTCCTACAGTGTTGACTCCACACATACACATTGTGGTTTGGAAGCTGGCAGACGACAAAGGACTGAGAGTGGTACAGTGTTTTACTGGGAAAAAATCCAACCTATTACCAGATTTCTCTAAAAACCACGTGTTTTTGATTTAGAGCTTATTTTTCCACAAAAAAGAGTTTTAAAAAATTGTATGTGGACGCTTTAATATGTTTTGGCGTGAATGCCTGTAGGAAAACAGAGGGGAAAAAATGACCCAAAAAATCACATATGGTACGAAGCTTGTATGATCATGGCGGTGTCTAGTACTTCCTGTAGCGCACACTCACTAGGCGTTTCCCGTTTTATCGCACATCCTGTTAGGAGCCTCTGTGCATGAGAGATACTGTCTGTTCAAAACGAGTTATCATCGCTGACCCTGTACGGCTGTTATAGTGGTTTGTTTGAGGGCTTGAGCTTGACAATGTAAAGCACTTAGAACCACAATAATTATATGCACTGAAAATACCAGCTGTTCATAGTCTCATGCAGATTGCGCATTGTTTAATTCGTGCAGGAATCTACATCATACAGGCAGGGTCACACGCACAGGCACCCACATACACACTTATTTATTTATTTATTTATTTATTTATTTTATTTATTTATTTATTTATTATTTTATATTTATTTATTCTTTTATATCGAGGATAAAAGAATAAGCAATCATGTGCTTTTTTTCATCCGGTCTCCGGTGTATGCAGTTTTGTAAATATTGTCATCTGATCCCACCGGCACACGATGGCCTACTCTTATGAAAACACACACACACACAGAGGCACACACATAGGCACATACACAAATAGGCACATACGCATAGGCACAAACACACAGGGGCACGCATATACATATAGGTACACACACATACGCACATGCACATAGGCACACACAAAGAGGCACACATATACATAGGACACACAAAAGGCACACTTACACGCACACACAGACACACAGACACACACACATTCACACACATAGGCATACACGTATACACATAATCACACACATACACACATAGGCACACACACACACACACACACACACACACACACACACACACACACATATCTCTCTCTCTCTCTCCTCATCTCTCTCTCACTCATCTTCTCTTCACTCTATATATATATATATATATATATATATATATATATATATATATATATATATATGTATATATATATACAAACACACATACAAACACACACACAACACATACACACACACCCACACACCACACACACACACACACACACACACACACACACACACACACACACACACACACACACACACACACACACACACTGGCAGATTATTACAGAAAATTATTATAAGCACTGTCGTGTTTTACACTGAGAGAAAGAGAGAGTAGAGAGATGAGAGAGAGAGAGAGAGTAGAGAGAGAGAGCATGAGATGGAGTGAATGAGAGAGAGAGAGAGAGACAGACAGACAGACAGACAGACAGACAGACAGACAGACAGACAGACAGACAGACAGCAGACAGACAGACAGACAGACAGACAGAGAGAGAGAGAGAGAGAGAGAGAGAGAGAGAGAGAGAGGGGGGGGGGGGCGTTGTGAAGAACCCAAAGCTAAAAATTACAAATCTCAAGAAGTACAAAAGAAAGATAAAAAGAAAAGGGAAATGGGGAGGGGGAGGGGGAGGTGGGGGAAAGGAGGAAGTAAAAGTAGTTGTAAAATGTTCCAGCTGTTTTATGGTTTGTTGTTAATATCGTTGTCATTTATTGTCAACTATTTTGACATTGGTATCTTTTTTTTTCTTCGTTTGAACGCTCAAACAGCAACTGTTATTGTCTGTCATATGCGCCAAAATGCGTGGGGCTGCCTTAAGCGCCTAGAAGTCAGGCCCAGCGCATTAGTCTCAGCGTGGAACGTTAGATTGTTGTTGTTGTTAATGTTTGTTGTTGTTGTGCGTTCCTTAGCTTAACATCCTAAGGATGTCCACAACTCCTCACATCTGCGCATCACTGTGAGATTGTAAAGACACACTGAAGAGAGTTTGCATGTATGACTGTTTTCAAATGTCTCACCACATAGCAGCCATACTTCGACTTCAGAGCATTGTTTTCCTCCTATGATGTCGAGTGCCGTGATTAAGCTAATAGCTTGTCAGGTTGCTGACGTTTAACATTACATCTCAAAACAACGAGGTGGGGGGTAGAGGGAGCTTAGCGGTTAGAGCGATGCACTCGGGATCTGATGCTCTGATCTGATGCTCGGGATCTGATGGCTCCTGATCTGATGGCTCCTGATCTGATGGCTCCTGATCTGATGGCTCCTGATCTGATGGCTCGGGATCTGATGGCTCCTGATCTGATGCTCCTGATCTGATGGCTCCTGATCTGATGGCTCGGATCTGATGGCTCCTGATCTGATGGCTCGGATCTGATGGCTCCTGATCTGATGGCTCCTGATCTGATGGCTCCTGATCTGATGGCTCGGGATCGAGTCACCACAGAGGCACCTGTCAGGGGATTTTTCCCCTAGAGTTAACAACAGTGCCGCCCAAAAGTCCTTCAGATAATACTATAAACTGAGATCCTCGTGTGTGAATGCACGCAGAAACATCTTTCGGACACGTTAAAAATCTGTTCCGCGTTTCGAAAAAGACCATTGTGCGCTAGTTGGAACGGATAGCAAAATCACCAAAAATGACCCCAAAACACAAACACAGTGGTGTGCTTAAACACCGTTTTGAAGTCGGGATGCGGCTATAGAAACGGTGAAAGAAAAAACCGTCGTATACGCAAAAATCTCAACAGTACTGAACCTCAGAGCTCTAGCTGGGGAAATGGAAAGAAAAAACAACCAAAACAAAAACAGAAAACCCCAACGAAACACCAACACAACAGAAAAACGCGAGAATGTAGGCCTTGGTACTTATCCGACATCAACAACTGACACAGCTTTTGACCTGAGCCAACATTGAAAGGAAAATCACGTCTGGCGTTATTGCACCCCCAAAGAGAGCGAAAGGGCACGGACTGAAATTTATTGGAACCTGCACTCCTCACCTCCCCCCCCCCCCCTCACCCCCTCCCTACATCTGCAAAGCCATGGCCTGAGTACTAGTCCTTACGATGAGACGAAAACCTAGTCCTTTGTGCTATACGCGCTGTGGGATAACCTAGTGGCCAGACATTATGCTCAGATCTGACGGCCCGGGTTCCCAGTCCGCCATGAAGATACACATTCCAGGTGATGTTCCCCTGAATAACCATAAGTGCCAACTTACCTCCCCCCCCCCCCCCACTGAAGTCTTTCAGATGAGACTGTAAACTTGTAAACTAAGGCCCTCTGTGTGAACGCACCCAAAACATCTTGCACACATTTTTAAAACCGTTCCCCATTTCACAAGAGTAGGCCATTGCATGCCAGTAGGAGCGGATGACAGCACGTTGAAAAACGTATCCACACAGATACGTGTTAGAATCATCCCAAAGTCGGAATGTGGCTACCTTACGGTGGGCAAAAACGGTCACAAAGCAAACTGTCACACTGGTGAATCTCAGGCGCTACCGGGAAATGAAAAAGTATGAAATGTAAGTTGCTATTCTCCTCCCCCCCCCCCCCCCCCCCCTCTCTCTCTCTCTCTTCTTGCTCCTGCTCCTCTCCTCCTCCTCCTCCTCCTCCTCCTCCTCCTCCTCCTCCTCCTCCTCCTCCTCCTCCTCCTCCTCCTCCTCTCTTCCTTCTCCTCCTCCTCCTCCTCTTCCCTTCTCCTCCTCCTCCTCTTCTCCTTCTCCTCTTCTTCTCTTCTTCTTCTTCTCTTCTTCTTTCTTCTTCTTCTTCTTCTTCTTCTTTCTTCTTCTTCTCTCTCTTCTTCTTCTTCTTCTTCTCTTCTTCTTCTTCTTCTTCTTCTCTCTTCTTCTTCTTCTTCTTCTTCTTTTCTTCTTCTTCTTCTTCTTCTTCTTCTTCTTCTTCTCTCTTCTTCTTCTTCTTCTTCTTCTTCTTCTTCTCTTCTTCTTTCTTCTTCTTCTCTTCTTTCTCTTTCTTTCTTCTTCTTCTTCTTCTTTCTTCTTCTTCTTCTTCTTGCTTCTCCTCTTCTTCTTTTACTGCTGCTGCTTGCTGCAATCTGCTGCTGCTAATAATGCTGCTGCTGATGACAACGACGGCAATAATGACGACCGTGGTTATGATGATGAGCACAATGATGACTCGATTTCGCAGAGTGGATAACTTAATCGATAATCATTATTACCCAATGCACAATCCCTGATCGAGGGGGAATAAAGCCAGGCACGCTTTCACTCACACTAATACTAGATGTGTGAATGACAATGCTTCATAAAAATCCCACTCCCACCTCCCCTTTTCCTCCCCCCCTCCCCCAGCTGTTTGAAATGGCTTTAGTGACCTGTTTTTTTATCCTGTTTGCTAGACAATAAACATGTACGCAAGCACAAAGGCATGTATTCATTCATACGCCCGCGTGCGCACGAGTTTTTATTAATTTTTTTATCGAGGATAATGGAATAAGTTCTCATAAGCTTTTTACATCCAGTCCCCGTGTGTATGCAGTTTTGTAAATATTGTCATCTGTTCCCACTGGCACACAGTGGCTTACTCTTAGGAGAAGTGGAGTCAGCACTGATGTCAACTACAGGCAAAATCCCCTCCAACGGGAATCGAACTCAGGTCGTCAAAATTGCGAGCGCAATCTTCCGACCACATACTAGGCTATCCTGCTCCACGCGCGCGCGCGCGTATGTGCTTGTGGTGTGTGTGTTGTGTGTGTGTGTGTGTGTGTGGTGGTGTGTGTGTGTGGTGTGCGTGTGCTGGTGTCGTGTGTGCGCTCGTGTGTGTGTGTGTGTGTGTGTTGTGTGTGTGTGTGTGTGTGTGTGTGTGTGTGTGTGTGTGTGGGGGGGGGGCGTCGATTAAGCGTCTATCCAATAAAAAAAGTGATTTTAGACAGTGTGCGCCTGTGTGAGTGCGTGTGAATGTGTGTTGTGCGCGGGCGCGTGCGTGCGTATGTGTGTGTGTGTCACATGTGTGAGTGCGGTTGTATGTGTGTGCATGTGTGTCTGTGCGCGCGCGTGCGCGCGCGAACGTGCACATATGTGTTATTACAAATCATAAGCATGTAAAAATTACATAAAGATTAATGCTTGAAATCATAATGACAACAAAGAATTACGTCATCACGGATGTAGACTATAATAAAAGCAATAACGATGATGACGATTTCTCAACAACAAAGAAACAAAACAAAACCCAACTTGATTACTGAACAAAATTTAACTTATTTTCATATCCAAAGCCAAGAGCTTTGCAAGTTATTGAAGTATGCAAAGAACCAAAGCCTATATTGTAGTGTTGCTATACTTTGACGTGTTATGTCGATCTTGTGCTCATCTGTAAGAAGTACTTGATTCAACAACAAACACTTGTCTTTTAAAGGATGCCGTACACACACGCACGCACATACGCACGCACACTCACACACACATACATACACACGCACACTCACTCACACACACACACACATACACACACATACACACACACACTTACGCACACACACGTACGCAGACACACACAAACACACGCACAGACACATTTTTCATCCTGTGTGCAAAGGCCAATATTATAATGTTGTTATGCATTCAGATACTATGTAGACAGTGATCTTATCCATAACAAGCTCTTAACACGACAACCTAACCCTCGTTCAAAGGAAAAAAGCCCGTTCTGCTATTGGTAAGAGGTTACCATGTACCGGTCGGTATGGATGACAAAATTTACAAAACTGCATACACACGGGGACTGGATCTAAAAAAGCATACGAGTGCTTATTTGATTATCCTCGACATAAAATAATAATTAAAAAATTAATTAAAGGACGAAAAACAATCGTCTGAAGCTGGTGTGCGGGTGTTTTACACACGCACGCACGCCGCGCGCGCGCGCGCGCGACCACACACCACACACACACACACACACACACACACACACACACACACACACACACACACACACACACACACACACACACTTTCATCGATTGTGTACTCAAAGTCTTACAGTGGTGCCCTTGTATGATAAGAAGCACAGAGTGAATCATCAGTTTGTGAGAGCCGTGGGGTGTTAGATCTACTGGGGAAAGCCCAGTAAAAGATAAAAGCGATAACAACGATCACGTTCATTATATATCAGCGTCCATATAATCAATATTGATGAGAATACAAAGACAAGCAGTTTCACACGGCAAGGACAGATGTTTTTTGTCAAAGCTTTTGCTAGTCATTTTTTTCATGACATGGTTTTTGTTGTTGTTTGTTTATTTTTTCATGTTTGCTTAATACGTATATGTACACACACAGACACAGACATAGACACACACACAGACACAGATACACAGAGACAGCCACACACACATACACACACACACACGCACGCGCACACACACCTCACACACACTCACTCACTCACTCACTCACACACAAGGCATACACACATGCAAAGCATAACAAATGTGACGCTCCACCACGAAATGAGTCGCTTAGCACCTCACTCACTTTTCCGCTAGGAGCCATTAAAGGCAGTTGGGATCAGATTGATTTAGAGATTTCGAATGATTATAAAATTATATTTATTGGTTTACCTTGTAAGGAAATATCAAGACAAAAATTCTGTTTCCTTTTATTTTTAAAAACGCATTTGAAAACACCCAAGCCCTCATTCTGGCTACCTATTACAACGCAAAACTGGTCACTTTCTCATATATTTTTGTCAATTCCTGCAGTCTGTCATTTCAATATTTAATAACTTTCTATAGAATTGTCCGATTTTCAATCTATGTTATGTATTGAATAGACTGTTTATTGCAGATTAACAACATATTACCAACTAAAAATTGGTGTCATGGGGAGAGAGGCATCAGCGACTTCAGCTTCTGTAGGGGCCAGCATGTTGAGGGTGGCACCCATCTCCTCTCCCCACTTTTTTTTTTTACCTTCCCTGAACCTTGAGAGGCAGATACTCATTAACAGCTGGTGAACTGGAAGACTGTACTGAAGGCAAGGCGCGCAAACGGTCACCCATCCAATTGGGAACCACGCTCGATGTTGCTTAACCTTAGCTTGGGGAAAGGAGTACTCTGACCACTGAGCTATTCTGTCCCCTGTCTCCTATAAAAATGTAATTTAAAAACTGTTCGAGGACAGAAATGGGAATTTGATCTTAACTCATTGGTCTTGATGATGGTTGTTATGATGATGATGATGATGATGATGATGATGATGATGATGATGATGATGATGATGATGATGATGATGTGATGATGATGATGATGATGATGATGATTAGTAGCAGCAGCAGCAGCAGCAGCAGCAGTTAGTAGTAGTAGTAGTAGTAGTAGTAGTAGTAGTAGTAGTAGTAGTAGTAGTAGTAGTGTAAAGTAGTTAGTAGTATGTAGCAGGAGCAACAGCAATAGTAGTAGCGGTAGCAACAGCAGCAGCAGTAGTAGTAGCAGCAGCAGTAGTAGTAGTAGTAGCAGCAGCAGTAGCAGTAGTAGTAGTAGTAGTAGTAGTAGTAGTAGTAGTAGTAGTAGTAGTAGTAGTAGTAGTAGTAGTAGTAGTAGTAGTAGCAGCAGCAGAAGTAGCAGTAGCAGCAGTAGTAGTAGTAGTAGTAGCAGCAGCAGTAGTAGTAGTAGTAGTCAGCTAGCAGAGTAAGCAGTGAGTAGTATAGTAGCAGTCGTAGTAGTAGTAGTAGTAGTAGTAGTAGTAGTAGTAGTAGTAGTAGCAGTAGATAGAGTGAGTAGTAGTAGTAGTAGTATTTAGTAGTAGTAGTAGTAGTAGTAGTAGTAGTAGTAGCAGCAGCAGCGATAGTCAGTAGCGTAGCAGCAGTAGCAGTAGTAGTAGTAGTAGATAGTGGTAGTAGTAGTAGTAGTAGTAGTAGTAGTAGTAGTAGTAGTAGTAGTAGTAGTAGTAGTAGCAGAGCAGCTAGCTAGTAGTAGTAGCGTGTAGCAGTAGTAGCAGTAGTGGTAGCAGTAGCAGTAGTAGTAGTAGTAGTAGTAGTAGTAGTAGTAGTAGTAGAGTAGTAGCAGTAGTAGTAGTTAGTAGTAGTAGTAGTAGTAGTAGTAGTAGTAGTAGTAGTAGTAGTAGTAGTAGTAGTAGTAGCAGCAGTAGCAGTAGTAGTAGCAGCAGCAGCAGCAGCAGTAGTAGTAGCAGTAGCAGTAGTATTGGTAACAGCAGCAGCAGTAGTAGTAGGAGCAGCAGCAGCAGCAGCAGCAGCAGCAGTAGTAGTAGTAGTAGTAGTAGAGCAGCAGCAGCAGCAGCAGTAGTAGTAGCAGTAGCAGTAGTATTGGTAACAGCAGCAGCAGTAGTAGTAGTAGCAGCAGCAGCAGTAGTAGTAGTTAGTAGTAGCAGTAGCAGTAGTATTGGTAACAGCAGCAGCAGCAGCAGTAGCAGCAGCAGCAGCAGCAGTAGAAGTAGCAGCAGCAGCAGCAGCTAGTAGTAGTAGCAGTAGTATTGGTAACAGCAGCAGCAGCAGTAGCAGCAGCAGCAGCAGCAGTAGTAGTAGCAGTAGCAGTAGTATTGGTAACAGCAGCAGCAGCAGTACAGCAGCAGCAGCAGCAGTAGCAGTAGTAGTAGCAGTAGCAGTAGTATTGGTAACAGCAGCAGTAGCAGTAGTAGTAGCAGTAGCAGTAGTATTGGTAACAGCAGCAGTAGCAGTAGGAGCAGCAGTAGCAGTAGCAGTAGTAGTGGTTCATCACACAGAAGGGAAAGAACACCAGGGAAATTAACAACAAGAGGAGAAGAAGAAGAAGAAGAAGAAGAAGAAGAAGAAGAAGAAGAAGAAGAAGAAGAAGAAGAAGAAGAATGAAGAAGAAGAAGAAGAAAGTGAAAAGGCTTTGTGTTTGCGCTGGCGATAGCAAATCAAAGGAAAGAAAGGCAAAACTTTAATGAAAGAAGAGAGAGAGAGAGAGAGAGAGAGAGAGAGAGAGAGAGAGGAGAGAGAGAGAGAGAGAGGAGAGAGAGAGAGAGAGAGAGAGAGACAGACAGAAGACAGAGACAGAAGACAGAGACAGAGACAGAGACGAGAGAGCACACACCTGTGTTTCCCCTGAGGCACCAGCTGTCCCCTGCAGAGCTTGGGTGTGATATCTAGCGACATGAACACACGGCAATCAACCCCGCCTCCTGGCCTTTAAAAACCACTCCCTGCCTACCCCAGCCATGCATTCCCAACGCGACCTTCAACCATGCTAGTTCACACTCACTGTTGGTTATGGTGAGATTTTATTAGTTTGCTTTCATTTCCTCCCGCATCCCCCCCACTCTTTGGGAGGTTTCCATTTGCTGCTTGCAGAACCTTCCATAACCGCTGTTCTATATAGTTTTTGAGAACTCCCGCTTCTTTTACACTGATTCTGCAGGTGAATATCAATAATTATATATCTACGCTAGGTGAAAGCCTTGAAGAGGTTAGGGGGGGAAATGTTTTTTTTTTTGGTGGCTTTGGTAGCGTTGTAAAGACTATTAGGAATTATAGGATAGGATCTTTGACGTGCATAACTGGATTTTATGATTGTATTTTTATTTTTATACCACTTTATGTCATAGCAGATTTCTCTGCGTTTCTTTCCCCGGGGAGAGCGCATCGCCACAAGTGCAGCGCCTACCCATTATTTTTTTTCCCCTCAGGGATGGTGTCTAAACACGACACCTGTGTGCAAGCTGTTTTTTTTTTTTAATTTTGTCATCCGCTCCTACCGGCACACGATGGCCTGCTCTTCCGAAAGGCGGAACGGGATTTTAACGTGTGCGCAATATGTTCTACGTGCGTTCGCACACGGGACCTCGGTTTGTAGTCTCATCCGAATGATGTAATCATACATAGAGATGTGGCGCGGTACTTACAGGCGTTGTATTGTATTCTTATGCATTGCATTGGGTTGTGTCGTGTTGTATTGTTTTGTATTTTATTGCATTCTGTTGTATTGTGTTGTGTTGTGTTGTATTGAATAATGTTGTATTACATTTTGTTGTATCGTATTGTATTGTACTGTACTGTACTGTATTGTATTGTACTGTACTGTATTGTATTGTATTGCATTGCATTGTATTGTATTGCATTGCATTGTATTGTATTGTTGTATGATTGTATTGTATTGTATTGTATTGTATTGTATTGTATTGTATTGTACTGCACTGCACTGCACTGCACTGCACTGCACTGCACTGCACTGTACTGTACTGTACTGTACTGTGTGTATTGTATTGTATTGTATTGTATTGTATTGTATTGTATTGTATTGTATTGTATTGTATTGTATTGTATTGTATTGTATTGTATTGTATTGTATTGTGTATCTCTTTAAATAAAAGCAGATTTCTTTGCGTTAAATCGGGGCTGCTCTCCCCGGGGAGAGCACGTTGCCATAAGAGCAGCGCCACCCATTGTTTTCTTCTTATACTGCCTGCATGTGTGTTTGTTTCCCTGCTGCTTTGTGTATGCACAGGACATAAAGTAGTATAAAGTAAAATAGAATAATTAAGTAAAATGTCAGGGGAGGTGGGAGCATCCTCCCCTTGTAGTGTTGCTGAAGATTGAACTCACAGCTTAACTTCAGGTTTTAAGGGGTACGGATAGCCTTGTGGTCAGAACATTGCACTGGCAATCTGACGACCCAGGTTCGAGTCCGGTCGAGGACATTTTTCTCCTGGAGTTAACATCATTGCTGACTCCACTCTCCCCAAAAGTCCTTCGGATGAGACTGTAAACCGAGGCCCCGTGTGCGAACGCACGCCGAA
>CM060340.1:42325486-42332986 GCA_030674155.1 Stramonita haemastoma
CCTAGTGGTTAGAGCGTTGTGACCCTCTTCTTAAGGCCCAGAATCAAATCCCATCAATGCTCCTGTCCGAAAAGACTTTTCCTCTGGAGTTTTCATCATTACGGACTCCATTTCCCGACAGTTTTTCAGATGAAACAATAAACAAAGGTCGCGCGTGTGGATACATGCAGAATGACTTGTGGCCACTTTAAAGCCCGTTACGCCATTTGGGAGAGTAGGCCTTTGCGTACCAGTAGGAACGGATGACAAAATGAACACAAAAACACAACCGCATGCACAGTGGTATCGTGTTTAGCCAGCCATCCCGGAAGACAGAATGTGGCTACCTACATTAATAGTGGGCAAACAAGGTCGCACAAGCAAAATATCATATTTGGTGAACCTCAGAGCTCTAGCCGAGGAACGAAAATAAGATATTAAAAATAAAGATTTTAAGCTGGTTTGTTTGTTTGTTACAGAATGCAAGAATGGCTCCCACTCTACTTGCTGAAAATATTGGAGGAAAGGATCAACAGCAACAGCAGCAGCAACAACAATAACAACAACAGCAACAACAAAGGATAGGGTCAATTACCAGCAGACTGTAATAAGTATTAAGTTTACGTCCAGAATATTTATTTGCACTATGCCACTTCAAATAAGACACGTGTGAGAAAATTGTTCATTCTGGAACAAACTAGAAACAATTCTATGATTTAAAAAAAAACACACGAAAAATAAGCAACAAAAAAGAGAGAAAAACCCCAACCCGAAGTATGTGGAAGAGAGTAGGAAGTTGATGGAAGATGATTCAGATTTCCGTTTTATCTAAGAGGATGACATTGGAATCAGTAAATTTAAATGTCAGATTAAACACTTATGCTGCTGAAAAGAGTGTCAGTACGTCTCTCTCTCTTGTGTGTGTGTGTGTGTGTGTGTGTGTGTGTGTGTGTGTGTGTGTGTGTGTGTGTGTGTGTGTGTGTGTGTGTGTGTGTATGTGTATGTGTTGTGTGTGTGTGTGTGTGTGTATGTGTGTGTGTGTATGTGTATGTGTATGTGTGTGTGTGTTGTGTGTGTGTGTGTGTGTGTGTGTGTGTGTGTGTGTGTGTGTGTGTGTGTGTGTGTGTGTGTGTGTGTGTGTGTGTGTGTGTGTGTGTGTTGTGGTGTGCTGGCGTCAGTCTGTCTACATCTTTGTCTATCTGTCTCAGTTTTTCTCTGTCTTTCTCTGCCCCTTTCTCTCTGTCTGTCTGTCTGTTTCTGTCTCCCTGTGTATGTCTCTATGTCTTTCTCAGTCTCTCACTCAGTCTCTCACTCTGTCTGTCTGTCTGTCTGTCTCTGTCTGTCTGTCTGTCTGTCTGTCTGTCTGTCTCTGTCTGTCTGTCTGTCTGTCTCTCTCTCTCTTCTCTCTCTCTCTCTCTCTCTCTCTCTCTCTCTCTCTCTCTCTCTCTCTCTCTCTCTCTCTCTCTCTCTCTCTCTCTCTCTCTCTCTCTCTCTCTCTCTCTCTCTCTCTCTCTCTCTCTCTCTCTCTCTCTCTCTCTCTCTCTCTCTCTCTCTCTCTCTCTCTCTCTCTCTAACAGATTCTATAAGTAATAACTAAAAATATTTGTTGATGTTGTCTGGATTTCGAGTTATTATGCATGTCTTCTTTTCTGTCCATCCTTATTAACATGACATTTATAATTAGCCCCCTTTGACTGATGGGCTTGTAGCTTTTGTCAAATAAATTCGTTCATTCATTCATTCATTCATTCATTCTCTCTCTCTCTCTCTGGACGGATAGCCTAGTGGTCAGAACATTGCGCTGGCAATTTGACGACCCGGGTTTGAGTCCCGTCGAGGAGATTTTTCTCCTGGAGTTAACATCAGTGCTGACTCCACTCTCCCCAAAAGTCCTTCAGATGAGACTTTAAACCGAGGCCCCGTGTGCGAACGCACGCAGTACATCTTTCGCACACGTTAAATCCTGTTCCGCTTTTCGTAAGAGCAGGCCATCGTGTGCCGGTGGAAACAGATGACATTTACAAAACTGCATACACAAGGGGGAACTCTGCCTAGGACGGTCCCAAGCCCGGCTGAAAAAGGAGGAGGGTTTGGTGTAGGGTTAGCTACCCCACCTTGTGAAAAATACTCTAGCTACAGAAACGTCAAATAGCAATTTAACAGACATCGCGGACCTGGGGAGGGATGGACCTCCAGCTGGAAGGTGTATGAAGTCGGGCGGTGAAAGCCAGAGTCATCTGGAAGCCGTCAGACCGAAGACCATCATCTCCACCAGGACCACCACATCCATCGGTACGTGGAACGTCAGGACCATGTACGAGACGGGGAAGACAGCGCAAGAAGCCGCAGAGATGAGGAAATTCAACCTCATCATCTTAGGAATCAGCGAAGCAAGATAGACTGGTTCCGGGCAGAAGCGACTGACTTCCGGGGAGCTGCTGCTGTTCTCGGGGCACGAGCGGGAAGATTCTGCACACACCCAGGGAGTCGCCCTGATGCTTTCCAAGCCAGCACAGGGAGCGCTCATCGGGTGGGAGGCGCACGGACCAAGGATCATGACAGCCATTTTCCGTACAAAGAAGAAGAGGATCAACTATGACATTATCTAGGGCTACGCCCCAACGAACGACAGCGAGGAGGAGGAGAAGGACGACTTTTATAACAGATTGCAGACCATCATACAAGACAGACCGAAGAGAAACATCATCTTCGTAATGGGCGACTTCAATGCCAAGATAGGTAGTGACAACCAGGGATACAAGGAGATCATGGGGTGGCATGGGCTAGGCGAGATGAACGACAACGGGGAGAGGTTCGCAGACCTGTGTGCCACAAGCAACCTGGTCATCGGAGGAAGTGTTTTCCCACACAGAAGGATACACAAGGCAACTTGGGTGTCTCCAGACCTGTCAATGGAGAACCAGATCGACCACATCTGCATCGTGAAGAAGTTTCGCCGCTCCTTGCAGGATGTACGCGTCAAGCGAGGAGCAGACGTTGCTTCGGATCACCATCTACTGTTGCCTAATTGAAGCAGAAGCTGAAGAGAAATTGGACGGGGGGATCCAGTCAACGCCAGCGTTACAACACCACCGCGCTGAAGGACAACAGGAAGCAAGAAGAGTTCAAGGTCACTCTATCCAACAAGTTCCAAGTCCTAGGAGAGCTGCTTGAAGAGGAGACGATAGAAGAGAGGTGGCAGAAAATGAAAGAGACAGTGACCTCAACATGTCAGGAAGTACTGGGCCCCAAATCATTCACACACAAGGAATGGATTTCAGCAGTACGCTAGAGAAAAAAGAAGAAAGAAGAGAAAAGAAATTAGCCGTCAACAGCAGCAGGACACGATCAGCAAAAGCAAAAGCCCAAGAGGAATACACAGAAGCAAATAGGGTTGTAAAGCGAAGCATTAAAGCAGATAAGCAAAACTACTTGGAGACATTGGCAAAAGAAGCAGAAGATGCAGCTCACCAGAACAGCACCAAGGACCTGTACTTCATCATCAAGAAGTTATCAGGGAAGTTTGCCAAGCCAGAGAGGCCAGTAAAAGACAAGAACGGAGGAGTAATAGCTGATGACGAAGGACAGAAGAACATGTGGATTGAGCACTTCCAGGAGTTACTCAACAGACCAGCTCCTACAAACCCACCAGAGATACCAACAGCCGCAAGCGACCTACCGATCAAGTGTAGTGCTCCCACAAAGGAAGAGATCCGCAGCGCCATCAAGCAATTGAAGAACGGCAAGTCTGCAGGACCTGACAACATCCAGCAGAAGCCCTAAAGGCCGACCTCGACACCAGTGTGGAGCTCCTCTACCCGCTCTTCGGCAAGATCTGGGAGGAAGAGGAAATACCAACAGAATGGAAAGAGGGTTACCTCATCAAGCTCCCCAAGAAAGGTGACCTCAGTTCCTGCTCCAACTACAGAGGGATAACGTTGTTGTCCATCCCAGGAAAGGTGTTTAACCGCATCCTGCTGAACCAGATGAAGGACGCAGTAGACCCGCATCTCCGTGACCAACAAGCTGGTTTCCGAAAGGAAAGATCATGCACGGATCAGATTGCAACACTGCGCATCATCCTGGAACAGTCCCTGGAATGGAATTCGCCACTATACATCAACTTCATAGACTATGAAAAGGCTTTTGACAGCGTCGACAGACAGACCCTCTGGAGACTACTGAGACACTACGGTGTGCCAGAGAAAATCACCAACATCATTAGGAAATCATATGAAGGAATGACCTGCAGAATAGTTCATGGCAGACAGCTCACCGACGCCTTTGAAGTAGATACCGGAGTAAGGCAAGGATGCTTACTATCTCATTTCCTGTTCCTGCTGGCCATCGACTGGGTCATGAAGACCTCAACGGACCAGAAACGTAATGGCATCCAATGGACACCTTAGAAACAGCTAGACGACCTTGACTTTGCGGATGACATGGCCCTTCTCTCCCACACCCAGTAACAGATGCAGGAAAAGACCAACATCGTTGTGGAGAACTCAGATAGACTGGGCCTCAACATCAACAGAGGAAAGAGCAAGGTACTCAAGACCAATGCAGCCAATGCGACACCCATCACAGTCCAAGGCGAAGCGCTGGAAGAGGTGGAAAGCTTCACATACCTCGGCAGCATCGTGGACACACAGGGAGGAACGGACGCAGACGTCAGAACCCGCACCGGTAAAGCAAGCGCAGCCTTCAAGCAGCTCAGAAACGTCTGGGGATCAAGCGACATCAGCATCGCCACCAAGACCAGGCTCTTCAACACCATCATCAAGCCAATACTAATGTATGGAGCAGAGACATGGAGAAACACCGTCACCACCATGAAGAAAATCCAGGTCTTCATCAACACCTGCCTCAGGAAGATCCTCAAGATACGCTGGCCAGACAAGATCAACAATGAAGAATTATGGCAAAGAACCAGACAACAGCCTGTTGAGAAAGAAATCCTACAGAGACGTTGGCGATGGATAGGACACACCCTAACGGAAACCTGTATCCAGCATCACAAGACAAGCTCTCACCTGGAATCCACAAGGGAAAAGAAAGAGAGGGCGGCCTAGAAATACCTAGCGCCGGGACCTGGACGCAGATGCGAAAAAGATGGGCAAGACGTGGGACAACTGGAACGCCTAGCCCAGAGCCGAGATGCCTGGAGACAGCTGGTTGGCGGCCTATGCCCCAGAAGGGACCACAGGCAAACATGACATGACATACACAAGGGAATGGATGTAAAAAAAACACAAGAGTACTTATTCCATTATCCTCGACATAAAAGAAAAAAAGAATAAATCAAATCTCTCTCTCTCTCTCTCTCTCCTCTCTCTCTCTCTCTCTCTCTCTCTCTCTCTCTCTCTCTCTCCTCTCTCTCTCTCTCTCTCTCTCTCTCTCTCTCTCTCTCTCCTCTCTCTCTCTCTCTCTCTCCTCTCTCTCTCTCTCTCTCTCTCTCTCTCTCTCTCTCCTCTCTCTCTCTCTCTCTCTCTCTCATCTCTCTCTCTCTCTCTCTCTCTCTCTCTCTCTCCCCCTCTCTCTCCCCCTCTCTCTCCCCCTCTCTCTCCCCTCTCTCTCCCCTCTCTCTCTTTACTGCAGATGAATTTGCCGAGAGATGTACCAGCGCAGGCAAGCGTTTCCTGCATGCCAACAAAAAGTGATAATATGACAAAACAATAACAACAACAACAGTAACAACAGAAAAACAACAACAACAACAACAACAACAGCAACAACAACAAGATAGTTTGTGCATAAAGTGAAAACTGAGCAGAAAAACTGACAGGAAAAACTCAGTTTCTGACGTGTTTTCAGCGTAGGCTGGAGCTGGGCCGTGACTGATGATGTCTGAACTCATCGTTGATGTTGAATTCCTCCTCATAGAGGATGGACCCTATGTACCTGAGTTTGCCAAGGAGACACGGGAAACTGCAGCGTGCCTTGGAGCTTTCCATCGTTCTGTAGGATTGCTAGTCTTGGAACTTTTAACAGCAGAAATTAATGTTTTTTGCAGAAAAGATCCCAAGCAAGTTGAGAACGCGAGGCTATTCCCGTGAGGGTGCCGGGGGCTTGTCTGCCCTTTTGGAAATTCTGTGCAAGGATATCCCTCTTTTCTATCCCTCTCTTTGTTTCTGCTTGTTCCTTTTCTTCTTGTCACCTCGTTCTCGTCTATTTTCTTCCTTCTTGGTCCATTTCTCTGCCTTTATTTCCAGAAAGACTTCAAAGGATAACAATTCTCTCCTATGCCGAGGTCGGATGTGCTGAGCTTGACTTGTTGGGCGCTTTCCGTTAGCGCAACGTATTTTCGCTCATATGACAGACAACAATATCTGCTGCCTGAGTTCCACGAAGAAGAGGAAGAATGTGAGGCTACGTACAGGAGAAATGTTGGCATATCTTTCCTGGACCATAATTATCATAAATATGAGCAAGCACAACATCCTTGTCTTTGCTTGATAATTGATTAAGCAAAATTGTCAGTCGGTTTATCTACAGGCATTGCAAACTGTAGTTTGCCTAGTTAAAAACAAAAAAATACAAGACACTTACAAATTTACAAAGGGTCTGGCTTTCGATCTCGGGAAGTTAAGATGATAAAAACACAAAAATGTTCAACAAGAAATGGTTTACAGCAATGTTTATGCATACAAAAGGCAGAGATGTTCCCATGGCTTTTGTGATTGTAAGCGAGCGAGGCATCAGAGACGTCAACTTATCCAGGGCCAGCATATTGCATGCGGCGCCCATCTCCTCTCCCTCGCTGCTTTACCTTCTCTGACCCTAAAGAGGGTAGGTATCTATTTACAGCTGGGCGAACTGGGGGACTGTATTGAAGCTAAGGCGCTCAAACGGTCACCCATCCAGTTGTTAACCACGTTCGATGCTGCTTAACATTGGCCGGGAGAAAGCGAGTGCTCTGACCACTGAGCTATCCCGTCCCAATATATCATATACCAACACCAATACTCTGTTATCTCAACAAACAGCCAAGAATCAAATGCACCTGCCCTTACACTCTCTCCAGTATCGGCTAACAACCCTCAACCAAAACATACGGAAGTGGCGTGTTATTAAATCGCTAACTTATATCTCAACTTATTCGTCATTACAACCAAGCCATGGAATGAATACTCCTGATGATAAAATAGTGATTCTATCATCCGGTTACAATTGGTATTTCACTGACTGATGCGGGTGGGTAGGGGGTCTAGAGGTATAACGCACCTGCCTAAATAGCGAGAACTGTGGATTCGATCTCCGTTTGTGCCAGAAATTCTACCGCCATCCGCTAGACCTTGAGTTCTGGTCTGGGTGCTAGTCTTTAGGATGAGGTTCCGTGTGCAACACTCATTGAGCGCACGTAAAAGAAACCACGGCAGCAATAGATTTATCTCTAGCAAAACTGTACAAAAGAGCCTCTCTGATATAGAGAAAAATACATATGCAGAAAGGGAAATATACAAAAATAACGGATGGCGCTGCTCTTGTGGCGACACGCTCTTCCAACGAGAGAACAACTCG
>CM060340.1:42340486-42347986 GCA_030674155.1 Stramonita haemastoma
CCAGACTGAAGCTTTGACCCATCTGCAGAGAACGTTACAAGCACTGGTGACAAAACTAATAGCCTACAATGGCGGATAACGTTCACAAACTGCCACTCTGGATGCCGCCACTAGGAATTCTCTACCACAGCGAGTTCTCTCACGTCACTGGTGACGAGCTCAAGAAGCAATGTCCCCCGATGTGTCATCACAGTGGACAGCAACAGCCGTGACGACATCTTCACGTGGGTCACCAGTCTCCCCGCCGTGACCAGCACTCTGGGTGTAGGTGACTCTGACAACGTCACTTCAGCCACCTCTGCAGCCTGGCTCCAGGACAACTCTTCCTGTGCCTGGAGGGAGAACTGCACCGAGGTAGATCTGGAGGCGTTAAACCTGGCCAACTTCGTGTCTCTGATGCCCACCATCGTCTACCTGGTGGTGCTGATGGCGGTGGGTCTGGTGGGTAACACAGTGGCCTTCCTCGTGTACTACCGAAGGTTCAAACCCAGCGCCACGCGCACTTACGTCCTGACCATGAGCGTGTGTGACTTTCTGGCCAACGCTCTGTCCTTGCCCAGCGAGATCATCGACATTCGCTTCACCTTCACCTTCGACTTCCCCTGGCCCTGCAAGAGCATCCGGTTCCTCAACAGCTTCCTGACCTTGACCTCGGCCTTTGTGCTGGTGGCTGTGGCCACGGACCGCTTCCAGAAGATCTGCATGCCGCTGGAGAAACAGCGCTCTTTGAGGACGATCCGAGTGTACGTGGGCATTTGCGTTCTGGCGTCAGTGGCCCTCTCCCTGGTCTACGGCGCTCTGAACGGCTCCTCGTCTGTGCCCACGGGCGTGGGGAACAGCACGGGCATCACGTGCTCCGTCAGTGACGAGTTTGTGGACACCGCCTTCCCGCTGGCCTACACGCTCATCATGGGCTGGCCTTCTTCAGCTGCGTGGGCATCATGACCATATCCTACATCTTCATCGCCCTGCGGCTGTGGCAGCACAGGAAGAACCAGGAGCGGGCGTCAGGGGCAGGTCAGGTCCTCAGAGCCACTCCTGTTCCCCGTGGGGGTCAGCCGCCTCGCGCTGTGGCGGACGACGCCAGCTCCGGGCCTGTCCGCGACTCCTCCCACCACTCTGAGGGCAAGACCTCTTCCAGCACTGAGCTGATCCCGCTGAGGAACGCCTCCCCGGCCACGAACATTGTGAAGCGTGGGAAGCAGCCTGCAGATGGGTCTGAGAAACAGGTGCTGCTCCTGTCCATTCAGAACTTCAAACTACGAAGGCCCGCTCTCCTCTGTGGAGGACTCTGACGAGGGCTGTTTCTCTGCCTGCAGCATGAACACCACGTGCACGTCTGGGGAGGTGTCCAAAGAAGGACATGGACAAGACAGTGAAGACCTGAACACTCCGTCTGCTCTTGACAGCGTCCACACCGAGACTGCTAAGGCAGAAGCAGAGAAGCAACACCAGCCTGCTGAAGCAGAGAAACACCAGCCTGCTGAAGCAGAGAAACACCAGCCTGCTGAAGCAGAGAAACACCAGCCTGCTGAAGCAGAGAAGCAACACCAGCCTCATGATTCAAAGCCGGCACCCACCCCTGCCAAGACAGAAGGTACAGATTCTGCACAGTGCACTGTTCCCGACACCAAGTCCCAAGAGAAGAGCGGCCCTGACCAACCCCAGACAGCCAGCTCCCTGCATGCCGGCAGCAGCAGCCCGGACAGAGACGACCCTGCCCAGCCAGAAGACCCCCACACCATCCTGCCCGCTGAAGACTCCCCTCCGTCCCACTCCCGCAACACAGGGGGCCGGTCCTCCTCCCTGCTCAAGTCTCTGCTGACGTCCAGAAGTGGCCACAGTGACGGGGGAGGGGCAGGGGCAAGTCCTCCTCTTCCCGCGTGCAGATCTGCAGGAAGCGGAGCACGGTGAAGGCCATCCCTTCCAGCACCACGCTCATGATGTTCGTGCTCACCGCCACCTTCATCGTCAACTACCTCCCCCACCTCGTCATCATCTTCATGCGCGCCATGTTCTCCGCGCAGTTCCAGCTGCTGTCTGGCGCCATGCTGAACGTGTACAACATCGGCCTGAGGTCCTACTTCATGAACTGCGCAGTCAACTCTCTGGTCTACGGCTTCTGCAGCGCGCGCTTCAGGCAAGAGTGTCGCCTTCTCTTTTCTAGAAAGTGATGTCTGGTTCTGTCTGTGTGGGGAGGGGGGGGATGAGTGTGTAAGGGGGTGTGGGTGTGTGGGTGTGGGGGGAGGGGGGTGGAAGGGGGTTGAGTTGTGTGGGCGTGTGGGTGGATGTGGGGTGGATGGGTGGATGTGTGTGTGTATGTGTGTGTAAGTGTGTGCGTGTGTGTATGTAGCTTTCTTCAATTTAACGTCTCTTCACTCATAGTGATATTAGACGAATGTGTGTGTATGTGCGTGTGTGTATGTGTGTGTGTGTTTGTGTGTATTTTATACTTTTATATTTTATATTCTATTCTTTTTTGTATCGAAGATAATGGAATAAGCACTAATGTGCTTTTTTACGTCCAGTCCCCGTCTGTATGCAGATTTGTAAATCTTGTCATCTGTTCCCACCGGCACACGATGGCCTTCTCTTACGAAAAGAGGAACAGGATTTAACGTGTGTGCAAGATGTTCTGCGAGCATTCGCATTCGGCTTATAATCTCACCCGAAAGACTTTTGGGGAGAGTGCAGTCAGCACTGATGTTAACTCCAGGGGAAAAATCCCCTCGAGCGGGAATCAAACCAGTGTCGTCAAATTGCGAGCGGTATGTTTTGACCACTAGGCTATGGCTTCCCGTGCTCGCGCGCATGTGTGTGTATGTATGTATGTATGTATGTATGTATGTATGTATGTATGTATGTATGTATGTATGTATGTTATGTATGTATGTATGTATGTATGTATGTATGTCTGTCTGTCTGTCTGTGTGTCTGTCTGTCTGTCTGTCTGTCTGTCTGTCTGTCTGTCTGTCTGTCTGTCTGTCTGTCTGTCTGTGTGTGTCTGTGTGTGCGTGTGTGTGTGTGCGTGTGTGTGGTGTGTGTGTGTGTGTGTGTGTTGTGTGTGTGTGTGTGTGTGTGTGTGTGTGGTGTGTGGAACGCGCGTGCGCGCCTGAATTCTCTTGTAGAGGAGTAAGGCATGAAATATCCAAATAAAGCAAACACCGAAACAAAGAAGAAAGCAACAACCAAAAGTGTAAGTCACCGACATCATCACCATCAGGTACCATGTGTCCTACCTACATTCAGACTTTTTGATGCAGTCAGTATTCAACACGTTCATTTGTTACATTACTATTATATTTTCATTGTATGGTTAGTTAGGGCAAGGGTTGGGCTTGCTTTTTTTTTTCTTTTGTTGTTGTTGTTTTGTTAGTTTTCGTGATGCATCTTTTTCATTAGTTATATTCAATATTCGGAATGTTAATGTGATGCTTACTGTTCTTTTAGGTTTGTTGATACATCTTTTTTTATCAGTTATATTCAATATTCATCACGGTGTTTTGTTAACTTGTTATTGTGTTATATCTGTTGATAGTTATATCTTTATCAGCCAGGCTCACATCATATACCTACACCCACTTTTTGTTTTGTTTTTCTGGATTTTCTAGTTTGACTTGCTTTGTTTTCTTGGTTGTTTTTTTTTTTGTAAATACAAAGCTATCCTTTTTGTAGCTTTAAAACTAGTACTAGGCTAAAGAAAAGAAAACCACCCCACACTTCTTTGAATTAAACACGCACACAAATGTGCACGCACGCATACACACACGCGCGCGCGCGGCGCGCACGCACACGCACACACAAACACACACAAACCTATATAATTTTTTTTAATCATTATTCCCTTTAGTGTGATTTCAAGTGTTCGATTTGGATAGGAAACTCTCTGGAGAGCTTAAGAGTGAAAAAGTGTTAAGATGTCATTACTGTTATATCATTTTTATGATGTTGTCATTGTTTGGCTAGTTAGGGCAAGGGTGGGGTTTGCTTGCTTTTTTTTCTCTTTTGTTGTTGTTTGTTGTTGTTGTTTGTATTTTTGTTGTTGTTTTTTGTTGTTGTTGTTTGTTTTTGTTGTTGTTGTTTTTTGGGGGGTAGGTTTCCTTTTTGGGGTTCCCAATATTTCTTGTTACAGCTTGATTTCTTCGGTTGATTCCTTTATCTTCTGTGATTTTGTTTACGGTTCCGTGCAGTAAACTTCTTTAAATGCTCCCTCTCACTCTCTACATTGCATATTAAGACCGGGAACGGTTTTTGAATGGGTCATCCTTGTTGACTGTGGTGCTTCTGCTGTAATATTTGCGTGATTCTGCTGTTGTTTGAATTGGTGTACTCTACTGCTACCTTTTTTTTATAGAGTATTGTTGTGCTGTCATTAGTTTTCCAATATGGTATTGTGCTGTCATGACTTTTTCGATTTATTATTGTTGTGTGATGCCGTTAAACATAAAGGTAAAGGAGTTCCATAACCTATGTCGTCGTAGGAGAGCAAGGCATCAGAGACCTCAGCTTTTCTAGGGACCAGTACATTGAGGGCGGCGCCCGTCTCCTCTCCCTCGCTGCTTTACCTTCCATGACCCTAAAGAGGGCAGGTACCCATTTACAGCTTGGTGGACTGAGGGACTGTACTGAAGCCAAGGCGCACAACGCTCGATGCAGCTTAACTTTGACTTGGGAAACGGGAGTGCTCTGACCACTGAGCTATCCCGCCCCGTCATTACTTTTTGATATATTTATTATTGCTGTACTGTCAATACTGGTGAGGTGGTTGTTGTGGTGTCGATGGTAGTGGAGAAAGTGGCTATCAAAAGTTTTTCATTCTTTTTACATCCAGTCCCCGTGTGTATGCAGTTGTGTAAATTTTGTCATCCGTTCCCACCGCGACACAATGGCCTACTCTTCCGAAAAGCGGAACGAGTTTTAACGTATGTGCAAGATGTTCTGCGTGCGTGCGCACACGGGAGCTCGGTTTACGGATCACGAGCGCATCACTCTAACCACCAGGCTATCTCGTCCCTTGAAGTTTTCAGTGGTGCTATTGTTGTCCTTATGATTGAAGTTGCTATTGCTGTGATTGTTTGTGATCTTATTGTTCATTTTGTTACTTTGGCTGTATTTATGATCATGGAGACGACAACGATGATGATGATGTTGAAGCTACAGCTGCTGATGATAATGACGACGACGACGACGACGACGATGATGATGATGATGATGATGATGATGATGATGGTGATGGTGATGGTGATGATGATGATGATGATGATGATGATGATGATGATGATGATGATGATGATGATGATGATGATGATAAAGAAGAGGAGGAAAAAAAGTGATGGGGTTGAAAGGGAATGGACAACACTTTTTTTCTTGTTGTTCTTGTTTTTGTTGTCCTTCTTCTTCTTCTTCTTCTTCTTCTTCTTCTTCTTCTTCTTCTTCTTCTTCTTCTTCTTCTTCTCTTCTTCTTCTTCTTCTTTCTTCTTCGCAATTCTTCGCAATTCTTCGCAATTCTTCTTCTTCCTTCTTCTTCTTCTTCTTCTTCTTCTTCTTCTTCTTCTTCTTCTTCTTCTTCTTTTCTTCTTCTTCTTCTTCGCAATTCTTCGCATTCTTCTTCTTCTTCTTTTTCTTCTTCTTCTTCTTCTTCTTCTTCTTCTTCTTCTTCTTCTTCTTCTTCTTCTTCTTCTTCTTCTTCTTCTTCTTCTTCGCAATTCTTCGCAATTCTTCGCAATTCTTCTTCTTTTCTTCTTCTTCTTTCTTCTTCTTCTCTTCTTCTTCTTCTTCTTCTTCTTCTCTTCTTCTTCTTCTTCTTTCTTCTTCTTCTTCGCAATTCTTCGCAATTCTTCGCAATTCTTCCTTCTTCTTCTTCTTTCTTCTTCTTCTTCTTCTTCTTCTTCTTCTTCTTCTTCTTCTTCTTCTTCTTCTTCGCATTCTTCGCATTCTTCGCAATTCTTCGCAATTCTTCTTCTTCTTCTTCTTCTTCTTCTTCTTCTTCTTCTTCTTCTTCTTCTTCCCTCTTCTTCGCAATTCTTCGCAATTCTTCTTCTTCTTCTTCTCTTCTTCTTCTTCTTCTTCTTCTTCTTCTTTCGTCTTTTCTTTCTTTCTTCTTTTTCCCTTCGCAATTCTCTTCTTCTTCTTCGCAATTCTTCTTCTTCGCAATTCTTCCTTCTTCTTCTTCGCAATTCTTCTTCTTCTTCGCAATTCTTCGCAATTCTTCTTCTTCGCAATTCTTCTTCTTCGCAATTCTTCTTCTTCTCTTCTTCTTCTTCTTCTTCTTCTTCTTCTTCTTCTTCTTCTTCTTCTTCTTCTCTTCTTCGCAATTCTTCGCAATTCTTCGCAATTCTTCGCAGTTCTTCTTCTGCGCAATTCTTCGCAATTCTTCTTCTTCGCAATTCTTCTTCTTCGCAATTCTTCTTCTTCTTCTTCTTCTTCTTCTTCTTCTTCTTCTTCTTCTTCTTCTTCTTCTTCTTCTTCTTCTTCTTCTTCCTCCTCCTCCTCCTCCTCCTCCTCCTCCTCCTCCTCCTCCTCCTCCTCCTCCTCCTCCTCCTCCTCCTCCTTCAACTCTTTTTTGTTTAATCGTTTTTCGATCTTTAATGTCTGTTCTCCTTTCTCTTCTGCTTTTTTTGTCTTTCATTTTTCGTTTCCTTGTTGTCATTTAGTGTAATCGTTGCCCGTACTATGAGTGCATAAGGAATGATCATCCTGCCTAGTTTGGTTTATTTTAGCCTTTTTCTACAAATGCTTTGGTCTTGAAGCAAAATCCCCAATAAAGATTTTTGCATTAAAGTTTTCCTTGAAAAAAATTTGAAAGAATCAGTGACTGACTGAATAAAATTAATGTGTGCATTCGCACATGTGTGTGTGTGTGTGTGTGTGTGTGTGTGTGTGTGTGTGTGTGTGTGTGTGTGTGTGTGTGTGTGTGTGTGTGTGTGTGTGTGTATGTGTGTGTGTGTGTGTGTGTGTGTGTGTGTGTGTGTGTGTGTGTGTGTGTGTGTGTGTGTGTGTGTGTGTGTTCTTCAGTTTAACGTCTATTCACATTAAGTGATTTTAGACAACAACAACAAAAAAATAATAATAAAAAACAAACAAAACAAAAAAACACCTGAACAAGAAAAATTGAAAAATAGCTGAAACCAATGCCAGATAACAAAGTTAAAATATAAAGCTAACTTTAACAAACTATAAATACTGAATTATCGGACTACTTATTAGTGCTAACACAATGTCCAACAAATGCGATGGTTCAGACAACAACTGGTCCAGTGATAAATTAGGCACAACAGGTAAAAGTGGTTTTAGATATCCACAAAGAAGAATATGACTGTTCGTGTGTATGTGTGTGTACATGTGTGTGTACATGTGTGTGTATGCGTGTGTGTGTGTGTGTGTGTGTTTGTGTGTGTGTGACTTTTGAATGCATTCTTTTTTTGCTTTTTTGCTTTTTTCGTTGCTTTTTCTTATTTGTTTAATTAATGTTAAAGTTGTCATGATCATGTTAGATAATAT
>CM060340.1:42350486-42355486 GCA_030674155.1 Stramonita haemastoma
TCTCTCTCTCTCTCTCTCTCTCTCTCTCTCTCTCTCTCTCTCTCTCTCTCTCTCTCTCTCTCCTCCCCTCTCTCTCTCTCTCTCTCTCTCTCTCTCTTCATCAAAACAAAATTCGAAATCAGTGTGGAAAGCTATTAATCAGCTAACCAGCAAATCATCATCAGTCCCCACTATTCAGAACATTTCTCCTGATCACCTAAATACCCATTTCACAACCATAACCGACTAATTGATAAAACAAAATAATGTTGAACAAAATTCTCTACAAAAACTTAAAACCTTTCGTAGATCCAAAAATATATATTCAAACATGAATATACCACCATTGAACACAGCTGAAGTTTATCAGACCCTCCAACGATTAAAACAAACTAGCAGTCGAGGTCCAGATGGTTTGGATGGAAAAATTATCAAAATCGCAGCACCAATTATAGCTGAAACACTCACTTATATCTATAACGTGTGTATTGCAAAGTGTTACTTCCCATCACAGTTCAAAGTGGCCAAAATCATTCCCTTTTATAAATCTGGTTACTCTTCAAACCCATGTAACCATAGGCTAATATCAATATTATCAATTATATCTAAACATATCCACAAATATCATAGCCAACATTTAGAACATTATGGTCTTTTAATTGATAACCAATCAGGATTTAGGAAAAATCATTCATGCCACACGGCTCTTACTAGCATTGTAGATACTTGGCACAGTAACATAAAAGATTTAAAAAATTGTGGAGCCCTCTTTGTAGACTTCGCCAAAGCGTTTGATGTCATTGATCACGAACTGCTATGCAGAAAACTATCGCTCTATGGAATAATCTAACAGTATGATGCTGATTAGATCATTCCTGCATAACAGACAACAATATATTTCAATCAACACCACAAAATCATGTACACTACCTGTAAAATATGGAATACCACAAGGGTCTGTTTTAGGCCCACTTTTATTTTCTATATATGTTAATGACCTTCCACTCTACATCGAAGAATCATGTGAACTTTTTTGTGATGACGCTACAATCCATACTAGTCACAACAGCCTGAACAAAATATCTACCTCATTACAAAATAGCGTTAATGCTTTAAGCAAATGGTGTGATTACAACCATATGTCACTTAACCCCCACAAAACCAAAATCATGCTTATTACAACAAGACAAAAAAGACAAAACATGACAACCAGACCTCCACCAATATCAATCAACTATGAAACTATTGAAGAAGTTGATATCCACAAACTTCTAGGTGTAATGATTGACAACAACCTTTCATGGATGACGCACATTAATAAATTATGCAAAACAGTTTCCAAACAAGTGAACCAATTATGCAAAATCAAACACTTTATCAACATACATGCCAGACAAGTATTCCTACATGCTTACATTTCATCTTCCATTAATTATTGTTCTACGCTTTTTGATACAGCCAGTGCCAATATCCTAAAACCTCTTAACAGCATGTACAAAAGAGCACTCAAAGCAGTTCTCTTAAAATCATCTACTTTAACTGAGACAGACTATGAAAAACTTGAGGTTCTTCCATTAAAAGATATGTTCACCATAAATAAAGGAATATTTATGCATAAAATCATGACAGGACTTGCTCCACAAACCCTCCAATCTAAATTCCATATGTCTTCCCGATACTCCATCAAAATTCAACTACCAAAACCTAGAATTGACCTGTTCAAATCAAGCCTTGCATACTCAGGTGGCTTACTCTGGAACATGCTTCCAGCACACGTTAAAACATCCCAGAGTAAAGAAACTTTCAAGAAAGCCATTTATACCCACCTCAAAAATACTTATTAATATGCTTACACAACAGACCCCTACTACATGTTTTGAATAGTATGTTTATAAACTGAGCACTTGTTCTATCTTATTCTATTTCATGCAGCTGGCTCTTACCCAGAATGAGTTTGCTATGGGCTTAAAGGGAGGACTGGGACCACAGGACCACACAGTCCAGCTTTGTCCTTTTCAGGATACAAGTTTTGCTAGTGTTGCTGGAACTACTTAACAATTACTGCAGGTGTCTTTACTCTGAAGGGGGGGGGGGGGATCCTCAGCTCGAGCTTCAGGTTCACTGATGGGGAGGTTTGTTGGATGTGACCGTTATTGCCCACCTTGAAGGTAGCAGCATTCCAACTTCGGATGTGTGCTGGGCATGTTCGTGTTTCCGTGACCCACTGAATGTTGACATGAATGACAGGATCTTTCACATGCATAATTATTTGATCTTCTGCTCGTATATATATGTACACGAAAGAAATCAAGGCACTGGCAGGTCTGGACTTGAAGTTGACCTGAGAGATGGTAAAAACAAAGTCCCTACCCTTAACGGGCAAGACGCTGCCGAGATTCGAAGCCACGTTCAACTTTGCGGTGTTTAATCCAGGGGAAACTACTAGGAAACTTAGACTTAGTAATCTTGTAAACATTGTTACCTCCTTTTAACTGAAAGTCGTGTTGAATCTTTTTCTTCTGGGCTTTTTTATTTGTGTTGTGGCCTACCCCATGGTAAAGCGATCTGTGTTCTGTGACATGTTTTATTTAATACTTTACTTAGTGTGCAGACAAACATTAGGTTTCAAAGTGCTTCGGTAAATCGGTGGTCTAGAGGTATCGGACCTGCTCAGAAAGCAAAAATTCCGGGTTTGAAGTGTGCTCGGTTTGATCCCCGTTTGGTCCCGAAACTTTTTCCCCCATCCACTAGATGGTGGGTGGTGGTCTGGGTGCTAGTCTTTTGGATGAGACATCGATAATAAACTGAGGTTCCGTATGCTATACATGTTCAGTACACGCAAAAGAACCCACAACAACAAGGGAAATGCTCCTTTCAAAATTATGCAGAAAAAAGCTACTGTGGTAGGGAAACAAATATAATTATGTGTAGTCAGGAAGAGAAAACATGGGTGGCGCTGTTCTTGTGGCGACGGGCTCTCCCTTCAGAGAGCAGCCTGAATTTCAGTAGAGAAATCTGATGTGACTTACAGTCATATTAACAAGACCCCTAGCTTAGAACATGACTTTGCTTTGAAATCAAGTCATTTCACCCAGTGGATTGGAGGGTGGGTATGTCTTGCCTTGCATGGCAAACATACTTATGTTTTCTTTTTTCTGTATTTCTTGTCTTGACTATATAAAAAAGAAACCTCCAAAAATGATAAAAAGCCTGCATAAAAGATATTTGTATTTTTGTATTTTGTACTTTGTACCACTTTATGTCACGGCAGATTTCTCTGCGTGAAATTCGGGCTGCTCTCCCCGGGGAGAGCGCGTCGCCACATGTGCAGCGCCTACCCTTTTTTTTTTCTTTTTCCTGCATGCAAGTGTATTTGTTTCCCTATCAGAGTGGCTTTTTTCTACAGAATTTTGCCAGGGACAACCCCCTTGTTGCCGTGGGTTCTTTTACGTGCGCTAAATAGTGATGTGTAACACACGGGACCTCGGTTTATCGTCTCATCCGAAAGACTAGCGCCCAGACCACCACTCATGGTCTAATGGATGGGGGAAAAGTTTTGGGTCCAAACGGGGTACGAACCACCGCACACTCCGACCCGGACTTTTTGCTGTTTAGGCAAGGCGCGTGACCACCTAGACCACCGATGAAATAGACAAAGCTAACTTTTCCTTATCCCATCTAACTTGTATGTTTTTATCATTTTGTGTAGGCGTGTTTGATTTTTAAAATAAGGCACAGCACTTGGTCACAGCAGAATTAATCAGCCACTTTTATAGCAACTCCATTCAGTTCTGAACAAGCATTTTCTCCTGCGGAGATACCGGGAACCCTTTCGGCATACATAGCATCCCCATCTTCTGGAAATTCTGTGCTAGAAATTTCTCCATTTCTATCACTCCTTTTCTTTCTGTCTTTCTCTTCACCTCTCTATCTTCTTACTTTCATGCCTACTTTCTGCCTACCCAGCCCATTCTCCTGCCTTTCTTCCTGCAAGGAGGGTTTTCCTAGTTTATAGGAAAGTGAGAGTTGTTATGCTAAGAGCTTGTCACAGTTGAAGACAAATATTTTAATGAAGGCTTCGACACTTTCCTTATATCAAAAACTGACAAAGCATAATTTCCAAAATAAATGATGGTATTGGTAAGTATGTACCCCACAGTCAGACTAAGTGAGTGAGTGATGGATGGATTGATTGATCAATTGATTGATAAAGGGATTGGTTCATTGATTAATTGATTGATTCGTTGGTCGAATGTTTGGTAGATAGGTTGATTGATTGATTGATGATAACTTTACCAAGGGTGACAAATCTGTATTCACATTTTTTTCTTCCAGCCCTTACCCAAAGAGAGAGAGAGAGGAACTTGAACTCTCCTTTGGTATCATTTTCTTGCTGTCAATGCTGTAGCTGATTCGTGAAGCACGTGCAACATGACAGTGTTCACCCCTAGAGGGGGGTGGGAACTGAGCTAGTTGTCCTGTAGTCTAAACTCTCTCACTTCCATCCAACATTCGACAAGCTGACGGTGACCAGTGCACAACTCTGTGTGTCCATTGTGGCTGCTCCGCCATTTTGACCTGAGCCTACACTACAGGTAAGTTGTGTTACTGTTTATGGTGCTGGTTTTGTTATTTTGTGTGTGTGGTTTTTATTGCAAGTAAGAAAAAGTCAGGAAATACATGCAAAATAGCACAATATTGTATTGTACCAAAACTAAAGTGGTGTAGATGATAGTAATGATGGGAAATGGTCAAACTGCTGACCACTGAACATTAATGGAAGAGGAAGAAGAAGCGTTGTTTTTCTTCATCGAACACTCAGACAAGTATTGTTGTTTGTCATTTGAGCGAAAATATGTTCCGCTTTCGTTAAGTGCCTCACAAGTCGGTTCCAGCGCGTTTGACTTTGGCTTTGGCTTTGGCGTAGGAGAGAGTAGTTATGTTTTACGTTTATCGGATAAAAAATCAGAATGGACCAAAAGAGTAAAACAAAGATGTGATGGGAAGAAAAGGAACAAGGC
>CM060340.1:42357986-42372986 GCA_030674155.1 Stramonita haemastoma
TCTATTTATCCTCTGTCTGTCTGTCTCCTTCAATTAGATGCTGTACACTACTGATCAGAGGCGATTTGTATTTTCAGAAAGTTTGCAGCCATCTTCAACCTACAAACACACAATGCCAGACTTACTCATGATTCGCAACGATCTTGCTTTGTGAGGTATGGTTTGGTAGTAGAGGGTAAGGAATGGATGACAAGAACATTGCAACGAAAAGTTTCAGGATTTTGCTTTCTTGGGGTCTGGTAAAATGTCAGTGCTTCATCTGAAGAATATGAATGGGTGCATCATCCCCAATCTTCAGTTTTTCTTGGACTCTGGTTTGCTGTGTCAGGTTAAGCGTTCATCATTGAGAGTTCATGAATGCAAAGCTTGCCAGTTGTCAGGCAGTTAGCGCTTCCTTGCTCAGGGTTTTTTTACAGATTTTACTTGTATACATTTTCCCTTTGCTCTAGTTTGGACTTTGCCCCATGTTAAAGTTCTGTGTCCTGGCTTTGGGTTTCGGTCTTTGTGTGTCCCGCCCCCACGCAGTTCCATTTTTTGTCCAGGTCCCAGTCTTTTTGTCCAATTCCAGGTTTTTCAGTTCTTTTTGTCCAGGTTTCCCGTCTTTGTGTCCAGGTTTTCCAGTTCTTTTTGTCCAGGTTCCAGTCTTTTTGTCCAGGTTCCGATCTTTTCTCCGGCTTTGGTTCAAGTTTCTGTATCTGGCTTTGTTTCAGTCCCTTAAGTCTGGCTTCAGTCTGTGTCCATGTTTTAGTCCATGTCTTCAGCTTTAACTTCAGTCTTTGTGTCCAGGTTTGTCTTTGTGTCCAGGTTTGTCTTTGTGTCCAGGTTTGTCTTTGTGTCCAGGTTTGTCTTTGTGCCCAGGTTTGTCTTTGTGTCAGGTTTGTCTTTGTGTCCGGTGTTTTGTGTTTGTTTGTGTCCAGGTTTGTCTTTGTGTCCAGGTTGTTTTTGTGTCCGGGTTTTTGTTTGTTTGTTGTCTCCATGTTTTGTTTTTTTTCGGTGTCTTTGTGTCGGTTTGTTTGTGTCCATTTGTTACAGCTTTTTCATTGTCAGCTGTTTTCAAATGATCACTGGCACCTACCCTCTGATTGCAATCAGTATTTCTTGCTCAAATAAAATTGGTATCAACTAAAACTAACTAAAAAAAAGGGTAAAATAACATCATAAACCTAAAGTAAAATCTAGGACAAGTAAAATGAGATAAAAATTAAGAGATAAAACAAAAAAGTAGGGTTTATTCTAAACTAAAATAAAATGAAATAAAACAAACTTAAAATAAAAATAAGGCATAGTCTAGACTAAAATATAAAAAAAACCACTAAAGCTAAATGAAGTAAATAGAAAAAAAAACAAATTTAAATAAAATGGGGAGAAAAAATAATACAAGAAATCTGAAGCAATCTGGGTACAGTGATCTATCTTCTCATCCGAACCCAACCACCCTCCCCCTCTCCACATGGCTTGGAAACTAGGGTCATGAGGCTATTGTGAACTTGTCATTTCTTTACTTTTCTGATGGGTTTCCTGAGGTCTGAAAATACCAGCATCTACTACAGCTTTAAGAGCGGCTTTCGTGAGGTATAGTGACTTCATTTCCCTCAATTCTGATGGTTTTCCTTGTGTCTGAAAATACCAGCGGCTTTGAGACAGTTTTCATGAGGTATTGTGACTGTCCGTCCCTTCCATTTCTTATAGGTATCCTAATGTCTGAAAATACCAGCACCACCAACAGTTTTCATGAGGTATTGTGAACGGAGCATCCCTTCCATTCCTAAGGCGTTTCCTTGTCCTTCCCTCCTTTATTAAACATGGGTCCTAACCTGGTGATGAGTCATTATGGTCATCTGAGACCTCACAGTGGGCAGTTCTCGATCATCACCTGGATCATGCGCATAGACCCTGCATCTTCGTAATACTTGCCGCAGAGTTGAGAGATTTTGTCATACATACAATCAATCAATTTTATTTCAATGTACATTGAGTAGCACATGCTTTTTCCATCAAGCCATCATCTAAAGAAAGAAAGAAAAAAATCAAACAATAGCAAATCAAATCCAAACAAAAAAAAGCCAACAAAAACAAAGCAAATCCGCAAACAATAAAGCAAAAAAGAAGAAGGAAAAAGCAAACAACATAACAACAACTTTACACTTATTGCTACATGATTCAAATTTAAAAAAACTGTCTGTATATAAAGCACTACTGTACAACAACAAAGAGAAAAAAAATAATAATAAAATAAATAATATAAATAAAAATATTAAAATCTACTCAAAGCTACACATATGCAATACACCACATCCCCACAACACCCGTACCTACACAAACACACAACCCACACACACAAACACACACACACCACACAACACACACACACGGTTGCGCTATCCTCAGCTTTATCGTAGTCATAACATTAAAGTCTTTAAATCATATAGTCAAAAAAAAAAGGATTCAGCTATTAACTTTTTCTCTTTTTAAAATATTTTAGTTCTGATTTTATTTTCTGTATCATTTTTTTACATGTATCATATTTTTGTTGGAAGTCTTATGATTAAGAGACTCAAGTTTGCATTCTTCTAGAAAACGAGTTATTACGATTTTTAGTTATAAAATCTTGTTTGGTTGCTGTAGACATAGCAGCTCCTTTAACTCAGGAAATTAAAGTATAATAATTATTGCTGGACAGTAAAGCCTCCTTGTTTAAAAATTAGTTGAAAAATATGTTGATATAGTATATTATTGATAGTACAACTTGTCTACTGTAGGTTTTTAATATTTTGCTCCATAAAGTAGCTGGACTCGAATTGACAATAAATTGGCGAAGGAGCATGGTAAATTCTGTCAGATGAAATTAAATCCTCATAATATCAGACCATATGAAACTAGAATGCTCGGTCTACTGATAACTTACTGCTTTCAGGGGCTCTGGGTCTGGAATCAAGTGCCAATGGCCCGAGGTGTGTGAGGACAGCCATCATGAACTGCCATCTCTGAAAACACCATAAGGTATCTGTAGCTGCTTCTATATGTTTTTTTCTGAGCTTTCTGATCTGATACTTTTGTCTGTGGAATTTGGTGTTGTAGCCCTCTTCTATTTCTGCCTGTTTTCATCTCGTTTCTCAGCCACAGGTTGGAGGTTCTCCAATGGTGAAATTTTTGGGTATGCGACCAATTTTGGGCAACTATTTAATGGCGCAGTGTTGAAGTGTAACCATTTCTCAGTGTTGCATTTTGATTAATCAAAGCCAAAGATGAATAGGATAGTTTTCAATAATACTTGTGAAGTTTTGTTAAAAATGGCACCATTTCATTTAAGAGTTTAGCTTATAAAGCAGAAGATAAAATGTGTGATACTGTTTTTTAAAGACTAATTGTGAGCTATTTTCTGTCCACATACAATTAAATAATTTAAGCATTTGAACAAAGGAAATATGTTTTTAAGAATAATTATGAATTAACTCTGTTTTGAGTGATATGATCCTAACATTTTTTATGGAAAGGTTACATAGGAAAAGCTTCAAGGAATCAATTTGTGTAAAGAACAATTGTGAATGTAGTCTGTTTCAAAGTAGTAAGATAAAGTCATCCTAGTATATGAGCTAACATTTTATTTTCCCAGTCACTGATGACTTCTTTACTGCTTACAGGAACAATTGGACAGGAAACCCAAGTGGCGAAGAACAGACACGCCATCCAGCACCACCTGTCGGTTACCAGCACATGATCAGGTAACGGGTTTGTATCCCAAACTTTCCCCCATCCACTAGACCGTGAGGGTGATCTGAGTGCTAGTGTTTGGGAAGAGAAGATCAACAGAGGTCATGTGTGCAGCAGCATTGAGCACAATAACAAACCCAGGCAGCAGAGTTGTCACTGGCAAAATGATGTAGTAAAAAGTCACTCTAAGGAAATAAATTTACATGCTGACAGGGAAAAAAATGGGTGACGCTGCTCTTGTGGTGATGTGCTGTCCCCCAAGGAGAGCAGCCCGAATTTCACGCAGAAAGTATGCGTGAGTTATAAAGGTATAGAAATACAAATACAACACATTAGCGACTATCCCTCTGTTTCAGCTTTTGTGTGTCTTGCATTTGTGTTTGTATTGTTTTAACCTAATACAAGATTCCAGCTACATCCAACACTCTTTTTAAGAATATTATTCATACTTTTCTAGGATTTAAACAAATCTGAGCACTCATTCAGACCCCAGATGCTAACTAAATGGACTTTTATAATATCGCTCGAAAAAGGTTATATCCGAGATATATGCCCTAATTTAAAGAGTTTAAATTCACACTCATGCATAGCACTAGCTTTTCTTACCATGTATTCAAAAGAAGAAATACTGTTTACATCACCATTCATAACCCTAGAATGACGCTGCATACATATAAAAATGCTCCCACACACACTCTCAACACACACCACTTCAACACACACACACACTCAACACACACACACACACACACACACACTCACACCGCACGCGCGGCGCACACACGCAACACGCGTGCGCAAAAAAAAACCACACCACACACACACACCAAATCATCCATCGCTAAAATTTCCCCATTTCTATCACTCCTTTCCTCTGTTTTTCCTTAAACTGTCCAGTTTTGACCTGTATTTTTTTCTACTTTCCCAGTCCATTCTTTTTGCCCCTAAGCAAATCTGACAATTTTCTCTTTTTTCAGATCTGATAACATTTTGAGGACATCTTTACAAAAAAGCACTACACTCAAGGAAAAGGACTTTTCAGCAACAAATGAAAAGAAAACTGTCAGCGGACTGGTTACGCCAAGCGCCTCCAAGGAACATGTTATGACTGTCCTGGTTGACCCTTATGGTTTGATCAGGGTGTTAATACAGGGAACGTCAGTACGGTTGGTCCAGAAGTGCCCAAAGTCATGTTTTTTAGAACAAAAAATTGCTGGATACATTTATAAAGCTCTCCCTGTGTCATTTTAACAATTCAGGTGGTAAAAAATGTCCGTAAAAACAGGCTAGCTTGAACTTGTTATAGATAAAAAGGTTTAGGAGTTTGAAACATTCAGTTTTGGCGCCATATTGGATTGTTTCCATAGTATCAGTGCAGAAAACTGAGTAATTCTTAGATTTTTATGCTTTACAAGTGATGCATAACTTTTAACATGGGCTTTTAAACAAAATTTCATCAGTTTCGACCCCCATATCCCACCTTTTTAAACCCTAGGTTTAATCTGTGTAGAGTTGCAAAATTTTTAATTGAGATCTAATAATTGACACTGTGATATCCCCCTCCCTCCCCATAAGGTCTCTGGGTGGAGGTTGTATAAACAAGATTGGATTATTTTTATGATTTTTGTTTTTGCCTTTAAATTTGTAATCAGTTAAAAGACACCCCCACCTTAATTTCCTCAGCTAGAGCTCGAGGTTTACCAACAGATTTCTGCATAATTATGTGACTGTTCTTGCCCACCTTTAAGGTAGCAGCAATCCGAATTCAGAGTTGTCTAAATTTCATCAATGAGTTTATTTCACAAATATTAGTTTTAATTTTTAGGGAGATGTGTGTAGTGATGTGTGGTGTGTGTGTGTGTGTATTTTTGTTTTGTGTTTTTTAAAAAAAATAGATTATTGTATTTATAAGTTGTTTTATGTTTGTTTTGTGTATATCGAGGATAATGGTAGTGTGTGCTTTTTTTTATGCGTCCGCGTGTGTGTGTGTGTGTATGTGTGTGTCTAGTGGTGGTTCGTTTTAACGCATACCACTAAGAAGTGTGGTGTGTGTGGTATGTGTGTGTGTGTGTGTGGGTGGGTGGTGTGTGTGTTTTCGTTTACGTACCTCTGTGATCTGTGTGTGTGTGTGTGTGTGTGTGTCTGTGTTGTGTGTCTGTGTTGTCTGTGTGAAGGGGATGGCTGTGGGGAGCTAGACATCAGATTGGAAGGGGAGGGAAGGGAGGGGAAAGTGTGTTAGGAGGAAAATGGATGCATATTTAGAGCAGTGGGGATAGAAAAGTCGGCTGACTAATATGTTTTTTTTTTTAGTCCTAGGCTACAGCTCCTAGGTTAAACAACAGTCAGAAGGTGCATAGGCAACCGTTTTTGCCAACCATTAAGGTAGCTGCATTCGACTTCGAGGATCTTATACGGTTTAATTTTTTTTTTTTTCTAATTCGGATGCAACTTGTTCAAGTGATGTCAAAACTTAATTCTTCTTTGATGATAGCAGAGTTTGGAATTTTCGCGACACCGAAGTCCAATGCATTGCCTCAGCTTTTTGATAGAACAGGTGACTGGTTAAAGCTTCAAAAAACGTTTAGCCGTTGTGGTCGGTAGAACACTAAATATGAAATAAATCCAGTGTGTCTATAGCACAGCTACATATCATTTCTTATTGCTATGTGCTCTTTAATTAGGAACCAAAATTCGTTTTCTACTAACATTCAGACCGACCACTGACAGACAACCCTTCCCTGTTGTTAACTAACGCTAATTCTAACACTAACCTCACTCTTAACCCTGGCCCCACATGTGGACACAAAAGGCAGGTAGACAAACATGGTATATGCTGACACACTGGCTAAACACTTTTCTCTTTTGGATTGAAAAGAATTTATTTGAATCGTTTATTAATAGTAAATGGATAAGCACAGAACTGCTTTTCAGCATGCTTTCAAAAACAAAACAAAACGCATTCGCGAACAGTAATGACCAAAGCTTTCAAGCACCAAAAAGGATTTTAAGATCATAACCAAATACAAATTTAATATTTATATGAAAAACTGATGGTTCCTTACCTAGAGCTTTCAAGTTCCTCAATGGTCAGATTTTTTCTTATGCAACCGTTTTTGCCCACCATGAAGGTAGCCGTATCCGACTGAAGGGACAGAAGAATAGATCATAGATACTACTGCTAGGGTTGGTAGGGGCAGGGGTGCTAGACTTTTAGGGAAAAGTGCTGATGGGGGGGTGGGGGATTGGTTTGAATGTTCAGGTTTATAAAATAGAGATGGGGAAAGATGTGATATGGGGATGAGTTTCTCGTATTTTTGAGATAATCATTTTTTGAAATGAGATATTCAAAATTCAATTCTCTAAAGTGTTCATACTCGGTTGTTTGCGGTTTTATATTTAGATAAATAAAAGTATTCATATTGTATTTTATTAGAACGGGGATAAGGGGAGGCAGTCAAACTATCATTAGGTTCAGGGGAGGTGGAGAGCATTTTGGGGAATAACTGAACACAAAAAGTAGAGTTAGCGGGTTTTAGAAAACATTCTTGGATAAAATCAAGGGAGACCATTTTAGAAAAAAAAGTTTGTTCAAAACCAGAAGTAGGGGTGCTGGTTTTAAAGTGAAGTGTGTGTGTGTGTGTGTGTGTGTGTGTGTGTGTGGTGTGTGTTGTGTGTGTGTGTGTGTGTGTGTTGTGTGTGTGTGTTGTGTGTGTTTGTTGTGTGTGGTGTGTTTGTAAATGTAATTTTGTAAGTATAATTTTTTTGTGTAAGTGTAATTGTGTGTATGTAAGTGTAATTTTGTGTAGTGTGTGTGTGTATGTTGTGTGTTTGCGTGCATGCGTGCGTTGTGCGTGAGTGTGTGTGTGTGTGTTTGTTTTATATGGATGTTGTAAAATAAGAATAATGCTTATTGGAAATAATAGTCACGAATTTGTTTTGTGTGTATGGTTTATAGAAACCTGTTAACCCTGGATTTGTAGCTGTACCAGAGATATGCCCGTTACCCAGGTCATGGCACTCCGGCCCATTGATAGACTGCTCCACCTGCATTCGAGCATTTAAAGCAATTTCACCATTTACTCTCCCCTTATGCTTTTGGTTTGGTTTGGGGTTTTTCGTGTGTTTTTTGTGGTTGGTTTATTTTATTTTTTCGGTTTTTTTTATTGTTAGACTTTTGGCCACATTAGAGTTTATGGTTTCATTGAGATAACTATTGCTTAAATGTTTTTGTGGGTGTTTTTAAACACTTTGTCGACTGGTTTTTGATGACGATGTAATTTGAAGATTCTCTGTCTCTCAATGACAAAAATTTAATAATTGAAAGGGCATGAAATTGGAAAACTACAGTTATTTGCAATAAATGTTTCTTACTTGTTAACAGGTGAACACCTAACGATTTAGTTTATGGTGAGCTTGGAAGATATCCATTGTATTTAAATTCTTAAGTAAGTGTATTACATATTGGTTAACAAGTGGCCTCAAATGTGTGAAAACAGACTGCCTACTCAAGCATATAACTTTTATATAAATTGGATGAGAGAGGAAACATAACATGGGTGACCAGTGTGGTGTTTGTGTGAAAATGGTTTTGCATTTGTGTGGCTAAATCAGGGTGTTGGATGTGTTAAGAGTTTTCTGGCCTCCTTTAAACAACGTCTTATAGATTGTAGATGGAAAACATTGGGAGAGCCACGTTCAAGATAGCTATAATTTTTCTTGTATAAACTGTTTAAAACAAATCATTTTATTGAAACATATTTAGATATGAATATGAAAAGTTTGTAAGATGTGCATTAACCAAGTTTCGACTTGGGTCACAGATATAATGGTTCATAATCAAGATACAAGAAAAATGACAAAAATATGACGTGTCCCATGTAATTAAATAGAGAGATAAGTAATTTTGTGCAATTCTGAGGACTTAGGATCGTACATTCAATAGTTTATAACGACAGCACTATTCGATTAGTTACACTTTGTCTCTACCATGTAACTGTAAGAAATGTTGCTCTGTACTTCTATAAGTCCTAAAAACGAAGAGGAAACGATATAATTTCGCTTTAGATTGTAAAATTATGTATGTTTTTTGAGGTATATCACTTTAGTGTAGAATGTATAACAAATACCAGTGATGTATACCCCTTCAAATGGGGCCATGGCCTTTTTTGAATAAATTACTGTCATTGTCATTCTCTCTCTCTCTCTCTCTCTCTCTCTCTTCTCTCTCTCTCTCTCTCTCTCTCTCTTCTCTCTCTCTCTCTCTCTCTCTCTCTCTCTCTCTCTCTCTCTCTCTCTCTCTCTCTCTCTCTCTCTCTCTCTCTCTCTCTCTCTCTCTCTCTCTCTCTCTCTCTCTCTCTCTCTCTCTCTCTCTCTCTCTCCTATTTTTATATATACTCTGTAAGTTGGAATGTATGAGATAGAGTTTTGCCTGAAATGAATTCTTTTGATAGATATTGACTTGACATGTTAAATTGATAATATCGTTTCAAAGAATTTTGTGTGAGTGTTTTGTCAGACTTTGTTATAGTATATTTTGCTGATGATGTAACACAAGATTCTTCTCTCTCTCTCTCTCTCTCTCTCTCTCTCCTCTCTCTCCTCTCTCTCTCTCTCTCTCTCTCTCCTCTCTCTCTCTCTCTCAGCTCCTTACCTATTTTTCCACTTTTATATATTATATCATAAACTTATCATTAGATAGAAAGGTTTTTTTTGATATCTTACTACTTTTTGAATACTTTAAACTCGTGTTCTTGAACACGACTTGCAAAATGTATTTTGGGCGTAACATCATAATGTTGTTGATCCAATGTTTGTTTGCCTTTTTTTTTCTATGGGGGGGGGGGGGGGGCGGTTTTTTTTATAGGGGAGGTTTCTTTTTTCTTTTTTTTTTTCGTTTTTTGGGGGGGGGTTGTCTGTTATTGGTTTTGGGTTTTTTTTTGTTTATTTTGTTAGGAGGGGGAGTTCATAATATTGTTTTAAAGTAAGAAAGGTTCGTGTCATGTTTTAATATACATATTTTTTTGTTCGGGCAGCTCTCTTCTCTGCTGTCACTTCTCAATTTTAATCTATTGATTTAATTATAACCTGTGTCTCTCCTGACATGAATGTCTGGTCGGTTAGGGATTTTGTGTTTGTTGAATACATTTATCTCTTTTGTCTTAAATAGGTATTCATGTACCCAGTGGGGATTATGCATATGTTGAATGTATACTTATCTCCTTTTTACAATCATAGGTTGAACTTCTATTCTTGGTGATGGTGATGTTATTTTTTTCCTTTTGTTGCTTTGTTTTATCTTTGCTTTAGGCTTTTCTCCTGTTTTGGTAGGGTCTCTTTTTTCTTTCTTTCTTTCTATTCCTTGATCGTGGCAAGGGCCGGGTGAAAAAAATGTATGTGCTTGCTCTTTTACCCTTGAAAAAAAAAATTAATTCATTCATTCCCCCTTTCCTTTCCTTTCCTCCTTTCCTTTCCATCTTCCACCTTCACATATGCTATCCTAGACTTATTATGGATAGCAGTGTTTTGTTCTTATGTTCAATTGAAATTGTATTCTTACCGTTTAAATATAGAGGTGTTTTATGTAGTTTTTTGTGTTTAAAGGGTTTTTATGATTTTATTTTACCTGTGGCATTTTCCTTTTTAACCTTCTTTGCTGGTTTCCCCTTATAGCCTAGTCTTTTGGAACTTACTTATTCGTATTCTTGAACACGATTTTAAAATGGTGTCCTTCAGTTCCATTAGGTCAATTTTTTTTCAAAATTTTGTGTTTGTTGTTGATTTTCTTGGTTGTGTGTTTTTCATGGGGTTTTTTTGGTGGTGGTGGTGGTTTTTTGGGGGGTTCGTTTTTTTATTTCATGTTGTGTGTGTGTGTGTGTGTGTGTGTGTGTGCGTGTGCGTGTGCGTGTGTGGTTTGTTATTTTGAATGTTTTAAAGAATGAATTTGTTTTTACAAATATCTGATATATAGGCCTACCATTTTCTTGGGGGGGGGGGGGGGGCTACTGCTTTCTCCGCTGTCTTCTAAGGTTTATTTGTGTGTTGTTGTTTGTTTTACGGGAGGGGGGGGGCTTTTTGTTATTTGTTTTTGTTTGGTTGGGGTTTTTGTTTTTTTCTTTTTTTTTCTTTTTATTCCTAGGGTTTTATTCTCTTTGATTTTAATCTTTTTGCCTTAAAGTGCATCTGTACAATGTTCAGGTCAGCTGTGGACTATGTATTTGTAAATAATCTTTTTCTTTTGTGTTAAATAAATATCAGTGTGTCCAGTTAGCAATTATGCGTTTTGTTGAATGTATCCCATTTTCTTTTAAATATGGGTTAAATTGCTATTGTTGGTGATGCTGGTTTGTAGGGGGGGGGGGGGGGTTACTAGTACCTTTTTTCCCTTAGTTTTATTCCCTGATCAGGGCAAGGGCCGGATGAATAAAGTGATGTAATACTTGCTCTTAACCCTTGAAAATAAAGGATTATTCATTTTTAAAGATTATTCATTTATTCATTCATTCTCTCCCAGCAGTCTTTGGTTTCCATTGTCAGCACAAATGTACTCTACAACTCTTTTGCTTGTTTTTTGTTGAATCTGGAAAGAAAAAAGTGGAGGAACAGATAGGTTGGATGCCCCACAGTGTAATTTTATGAAACAATCCAACATCGTTGATGAACAGTAAAAGGTGGAAAACAGAATCAAGGAAGAAATCGATGGGAAAAGATGTTAGAGGCCCCACAAAAAATCTTCTGTTAGCAAGACTAAAGTGACAATTTTCACATCAACTACTATTCATTGCTGCATGATTTATTGTCTGCTTTTTTCATTTTGTTCAACCTTTGTACTGTATCTGTTATGTTCATTTGCGCAATTGTTTCGTAAAATGTTGACCTTTTTCTCAAATGTGTGTATTCCAAAATTCCAGTGTAGCAAATGTTGTAAAATATGTATCCTAGCAGATCGTTGCCATGACACAGAGTGATACAGGCTTTTTTGTTTTTTGTTTTTTGTTTAGCCTTTCTATAGATGCTTTTGCTTTGGAGCTCTTAGGAAACGTGTATAAAAATAGAAAATGGTTTAGAATGGTTAACTTTTTACGAGTAGTTGTAAAAGACAAGTGACTGCAGTTGTGGGTTTTTTTTTAATTTTGCTTTGAATTTAGTACAAAAACCGTGTTTCATCAAGAAATGCTGGTGGACAGCTAGTTTTGTATTGAAAGAGTTTGCTTTTCTTTTTTTTTTCTTTTCCCCGTCGATCAAAGCTTTTTGTAGTGAAACGTTATTCCTGTATAGTTATCATGGATTTTATTACCAGGAGGCGAGGTTCCTTTTTATGTTTGAATTTTTGTTTATTTACTTTTTAAGTACTGAACGCAGAGTGAAGCAGTTACCACTGAATTTTCTTTTGGTATTTTTTTTTCTAATGTAGCATTTCCCATGAATTACATGCTGCATTTAAAATTATATTTCCAGTATTTTTTGTTGGCATTTGGTCTTTAAAATTCCTATTTGAGGCTTAGAATGTCTCCACTTTATCTGGGTAATTGTGTGACTGGTTTACTTGCATGTAACTATTCCAAACAATCCTGCATTTTTTACCTTCAAATGAAAGATATGTGCTGTAGCTTGTTGCCTTTATCTTTTTTTTTTCTTTTTTTTTTTTTTTTTTTACTGAAGTACATGGGTTAAAGGATATCCCTAACCTATCCTTTTTATGGGAAATTATTTATGCAATGTTTTTATGGTATCTGGCAGACTTAAGCTGTGCAGTTAATGCCCTTCACTTTGTGTGCTGTCCCTCCCCTTCCTATTTCCTATTATTCCAGAGTCAGATTGTGTGTACGTCATTTTAAGATATATTTGGGTTGAAGCTGCTTTTCATTTTCTATTTCCCTTAAAGGATTAAGAAGAACCCTCTTTGCCGGTAACATGTTAAATTGTTTGCTTTAATGTTAAATTTACTTTAATGTTGAAATATAAATATCCTTTTCTGTTTCAAATTCAGTCAAGCTTGTTCTTGAATCCCCACAGGAAAAGGTATGAGTAAACTGTTTACAACCCAATTCAATAATTATATGAGTAAACTGTTTACAAATCAATATTCAATATCAATTTCAATAATTATTAGATAAATTATGTATGAAATCTAAATTGACAGAGAGGGAAATGTTGCATGTTCTTTTTAGAGGACCAGTAAGATGCTTTCTGTAACCAGTGTTGCTTCAATTTTTCTTGTATTTCATGAGTTGCTTTTATTTTTTTCTGCGTTATATGTGTAACATACTTGTACAATTTCAACATTGACAGTGTTACACCTTTACATTAGTGGTGAGCACACACCAATGGCACTGGACTACCCACCTGACTTTTTCCTGATAAAAATACCAAGCTTTGTAATCTCCCTCTTTCTAAGACTTTGGTGGTCTGAGGTAACGCGCCTGCCTAGAAAGTGAAAAGTCGAAAAATTGGGATTGGAAGTGTGTGGTGATTCGATCCCCGTTTGGGCCCCAAACTTTTCCCTCGTCCATTAGACAATGGGTGGTGGAGTGAGTGCTAGTCTTTCGGATGAGACGATAAACCGAGGTCCCGTGTGAGGCGCATTATTATTTAGCTCAAGTAAAAAGCCCCACGGCAACAAGGGTTGTCCCTGGCAAAATTCTGTACAAAAAGCCACTCTGATAGGCAAACAAATGCAGTTGCATCCCGGAAAAGAAACAAAATAATGGGCGGCACCGTTCTTTTGGCGACGCACTATCTCCGGGGAGAGCAGCCCGAATTTCAAGCAGAGAAACTGCCGTGACTTAAAAGTTATTTAAAACTTTTTTTTGAAAGCTGATGTTTTCCGCTTATTCATTCAAGGTGCTTATACTTTCTGGCTGTAAAGATAATTAACATAGCTGGACTTCAGCTTTTTGTTACTTTGTTTTGAAAATATGTAAAATTGAACACGTCATTGTGGTCTGAGATATTTTCAAATCTGGTAGAATTCAAAATCAGAGAAAAAATCAGTTGGTCGGTCATTGTTAAGTTACTGCTGGTCAGAGCATTGGGAAAAGCCTACCTCCCCCTTCAGCCCCCAAAGAAAAGCTGGAGTTAGGGTTGGGTAGCCAGCTCGCAGCTAAAAGAAAAGAAAATGAGAAGCAAATTTAGTTATTTTAAACACAGCGTCAAAACTTGATGAAAGCTGGTGCGAAAGAAGTATGCAAATAAAAACTGAAACTTGACCAAGGTCTTTGTTCTGAGTTACATTCATGAATAATATGTGTTTACAAATGGGGAGTCAATGAGTACAAGATCTGATGCATATACACTCGTCTCTCTCTCTCTCTCTCTCTCTCTCTCTCTCTCTCTCTCTCTCTCTCTCTCTCTCTCTCTCTCTCTCTCTCTCTCTCTCTCTCTCTTCTCCTCTCTCCATGAAATCCACTTTTTATTTCAATGTAAAGCATTCGAAATTTTACGTAACAAACATGTTTCAACTGTAGTACACAAGTAAGTCCAGACATAGTTTCTATCCTGTTATCGATAATGAACATGTTGTCAAATCTCTAGCGAAGTGTATTGCAGAAGCACAAGAAAATAAGACGAAGCCAAGTGGGTACCAATTGTATTATGTCAGGACAAAATTAATTAATATCAAGAACAATGTGTGTTTCGAGCCAGATGTTACAGGTGTTGTTATATTTTGTATCATGAAATTTAATAGGATGTGTTCCGAACCAGTATCTATTTTTGTTTGCTTATATGTTGTTGTTGTTGTTGTTGTTGTTGTTGTTGTTTTCTTTCTTTGTATTTGATTTCAATGGGAATGACGCCAATACTTGTGTGTTAGAAATGAGAGTATCCTTTTTTTTCAGTAAACTTAGTTGTATTGTTCACATAAGTCACTTTTTATGTACGTTTCCATCACGGATATTTGTGTTACCTCCCTTGTCAAAAGGCCGAGATTGGCAATGACAATAAATTGTTAAAGCGTTAAAGCGTCTCCCCCTCTCCCCCAGCGGACAGATTCATCTTGTGTTCCGTTTTACGATTCTACCTTAAAGTTAAGGCACATATTTCCCTTAGCGTGAAGCCTATTGATGACGCGCCCACGAAACTCTTGTGTGTGTGTGTGTGTGTGTGTTGTGTGTGTGTGTGTGTGTGTTGTTTGTCTGTGTGTGTGCGTGTGTGTGTGTGTGTTGTGTGTGTATAAATCGTCATCCAGTTTTCTTTTCTTAGTTGTAATGCTATGTGGGTGTTTAGTTTTGTTTAAACTTTTTTTAAACAAAAAAATTTGACATAATCTCTATTGATAGTATTTTCCCCATA
>CM060340.1:42375486-42377986 GCA_030674155.1 Stramonita haemastoma
ATAAATAAAAACCAACAACAAACACAGCAAAATAAAATATAACACTTATTTTTCTAGCTTTTCCAGATTTTATATAAATAAAACCACAGCAACAATAAAACACAGAAGAATTAAAAAACAATAATAATTATAAAACGCTTACTATTATAGCTTTTTCATAATTTTGGAGAGTATTGTCACTAGTTTTCCCCCTTCCCAATCAAAGCAACACACAAGGGAGGTAGACGAGGTTACTCAAGCCGTTGATGGTTGCGTCCCTTGGATCATAAACACAGAAGAATTGTCTCATTTTCCAACCAGTTATGCAACTTTTTGTTGTTACTCTCTTTAACCACTTCAGATACCAGTGCATAGGAAAGTACATATGTAATTTGCCATCTATAGATAGCACATTGGCCATAACAGTATATAATCATGTCTATTTCATTTTCATAAATATTGTCTCTTGTGTACTTTTGTTTTGCTCTTCCTCTTTATACCCGTCATTCATTTTTGATATGCATGCTTTTTGTGTCTCTATAGCTCAAAAGAGTTAATGGGAATAAACTATTGTGAATTGTGAATAGTGAATTGTGAAATAGGCTTGATATCCCCAAATACAGAATGACAGAAGACACTCATCCTATCAATAATTTTGGGTGTATACTCCTTGACATGTGCAACTCAAACAATCTGTGTGTCTTTAATGATAGATTAGGTGCAGATAGCACATGTGGAAAAATAACAAATGTTAGAGATAAAAGTGTTATTGACTATGTAATTGGTGACATTGAATTAATGCCTAAAGTCTCTAGTTTTGAAGTATGTGATTTTGACCCCTTATTGTCAGATATCCACTGTCCATTATATACCAGCTTTGTTATGTGTGAAACCCCTCATGCTGAAGTACACCACATTCCTGTAACTAGCCCATCTGATGCTTCTGTACAGAAAACAACACAGCAAAAAATTGTATGGTGTAAAGAGAAGTTACATGAAAGTGGTGATGGAACCCTTTGTGTGAATGATGATGATTTATTGTGGTTGAATAATTTGGCTGACTCAGATTGTAATATCAGTGACATGTATAATGCAATGAAGAAAGTCATCTTTAACACTTGTGATAAAATGGTATGATAAAAGAAACATATCATCGGAAGAATATTCCCAAAGCACATGAAAAAAATAATAAGCCCTGGTTTGGCCAGACATGTAGACTTAGCAGAGAAAAATACAATAAAAAGAGAAATGCTTATATGAACAATAGAAATGATGAAAACCTCCAGTTAATGAAAACAGCTTTTAGACAATACAAAGCCACAGCAAGAAGAGCTGAAAAAAGACATAAGAGAGACATGATTGACAGTTTAAAAACAATGAAATCCCATGATCCCAAAAAATACTGGTCTATAATAAATAGAAAAAAACAAAATGCAGTGATAACACCCCCATTAAAGAAACTTGAAGAGCACTTCAAAGATCTCTGCAAAAACAATGTTGATATCCAGCAGAATCAAGCCCAGGATGAAGAAATTGACAGACTGTTAGGAGACTTAACTGAAACAGATGAAGCAAGAACAATACTAAATGCAAATTTCTCAATGGCAGAGCTCCGCGCTGTCATTAAAAAGTTAAGGAATAATAAAGCGCCTGGAATAGATGGAATTATTAATGAGACAATATGCTCTACTTTTGAACAGTTAAACCATTTCTGGTGCATACTGTTCAATAAGATTTTGGAAACAGGAGTATTCCCAGATGAATGGCTAACTGGTGTTATCATCCCTATTTATAAAAACAAAGGAGACAAAAGTGACCCAAACAATTACAGAGGAATCACTTTGTTATCGTGTAGTGCTAAATTCTTTACCGCTATACTTAATGAAAGGTTGTCAACATATACTGAGACTCTAAACATTCTCTCAGAAAATCAAGCTGGATTTAGACCTAATCATTCCACTACAGATCACATATTTGTTTTAAAATGTTTAAATGATCTCATAAGGAACAGGAAAAAGAAGCTATTCTGTGCTTTTGTGGACTATGAAAAGGCTTTCGACAAAGTGTGGCATAATGGTTTATGGATAAAACTTATAAGATCAGGTATTGGTGGCAAAGTTTTTAATGTAATTAGAAATATGTATAAAGGAATTGTCTCTTGTGTTTCTTCAAAGGGGTTGGTGTCAGAGGCATTTTCTGTCCACCAAGGTGTCCGACAAGGTGAAAACTTGTCCCCATTACTTTTTGCTCTTTATGTAAATGATTTAGAATCCTACCTGATTCAAAAAGGCTGCACTCCAGTTGACATAGGACTTGATTTTAATGACAGAATCTCAGAGTACCTAAAAGTGTTGTTGATATTATACGCCGATGATACTGTAATATTTGCTGACTCTGAGTAGAAACTTCAGAAAGCGCTCTATGAATTAGAGGCTTACTGCAGTGAATGGAAACTAAAAATCAATTGCTCCAAAACTAAAGTAATGACATTTTGTGGTAGAAAAACAAACAACCAGTATCC
>CM060340.1:42382986-42385486 GCA_030674155.1 Stramonita haemastoma
CTTCATGGAAAAATTCCCCAGAGCAGATAGTCTCTGTGGAGGTTGGAACAACAACATCATCAACAACACCACCACCAATAATTACAACAGCAGCAACAACAATGACAACAATAAAAATAACATCCATAGCGACAAGAGCAGCAGTACTCCACCACTAACACCTGTAGCAACAGCAACATGTACAGCAATATTAACACCACACAACCTCTATAACCACCTCACCAACACCACCAACACCACCACCAACACCACCAACACCAAAACCAACACCAACACCACACCACCACCACCACTACCACCCCCACCACCACGAACACCACCACCAACACCCCCACCACCACCACCACCACCACCACTACCACCCCCACCACCACGAACACCACCACCAACACCCCACACCACCACCACCACCACCACTACCACCCCCGCCACCACCACCACCACTACCACCCCCAACACCAACACCACCAACACCACCATCCCACCACCACCCCCACCACCACCACCACAACCAACACCAACAACACCAACATGTAAAACAGCGAACCTGCAAGGAGGCTGATGATGACACCAGAGATGACGGTGGTGAGAAAGCCGATGACAGCGAACCAGAAATAGGGTATGTCCCAGAACCTGAAGTCCTGCTCCTCAGAGCTGAAACAACCAGTTTTCATTCTGATGTATTTATTCATTATCTTCCTCAGAGCTGAAACAACCAGTTTTCATTCTGATGTATTTATTCATTAGCTTCCTCAGAGCTGAAACAACCAGTTTTCATTCTGATGTATCTTATTCATTATCTTCCTCAGAGCTGAAACAACAGTTTTCATTCTGATGTATGTATTCATTAGCTTCCTCAGAGCTGTAACAACCAGTTTTCATTCTGATGTATTATTTTATTTATTATTTTATTTTATTATTTTATTCCGCTTTATGTCACAGCAGATTTCTCTGCTTGAAATTCCGGTCTGCTCTAGCTCTCCCTGGGGAGAGCGCGGCGCCACAAGTGCAGCGCCTACCCATTATTATTTTTTTATATACATACAGCCCCGAGCCGCCCTTGGGACTCCAACTCCCCGATTTTTCCTCAGGGATGGTGTCTAAACACGATACCTGTGTGCATGCTGTTTTTTTTATATAATTTTGTCATCCGCTCCTACCGGCACACAATGGCCTGTTCTTCCGAAAGGCGGAAAGGGGTTTTAACGTGTGCGCAAGATGTTCTGCGTGTGTTCGCACACGGGTTTATAGTCTCATCCGAATGTATCCCCAAAGCTGGAATGCCGCTGCTTTGATGGCAAGCAAACGATTGCATGTTCAGCATTTTATCACTGGTCAGCTGTAGAGTTTTAGCTTAGGGATGAAAAAACAAAGCTTCTATTTCTTTGAAGATCTATGAATTTCAAAATACAGTGTTGTTGTTGATTTTGTGTGTTGTTTTTATTGTTGTTGTTGTTGTTTGTTATTTCTTCTTCTTCTTCTTCTTCTTCTTCTTCTTCTTCTTTCTTCTTCTTCTTCTTCTTCTTCTTCTTCTTCTTCACCACTACCACCACCACCACCACCACCACCACCACACCACACCACACACACATACACACACACAGCCCCCATCACCACATCACACCACACCACGCCACACCACATCATACCACACCACACCACATCAACCACACACATACACACACACACAAACAACACACACACACACACACACACACACACACCACACCACACCACACCACACCACACCACACCAACCCACACGCACACACACACACAAACAACACACACACCACCACCACCACCACCACTACCACACACAAATCCAAACAAACCTGTTTTGTAAAACACCGCGACAGTAGAATTGAACTGGCCACCCACAGAACTTAAAGCCGACAAGGTAAAACCCTGGTCAGGCAAGGCAGTGACCACTGAGCCATTGTCCACCGGGCAGTGCTGGACAGAGGCGGGTGGCAGGGTGGCGGTGGGTCTGCCGTTCAGGCTGGACCCGATACCCGAGGTGAGACTGGACAGCAGCCCCAACAACAGCCCTCCTATGGCTCCCTGCAGCATTGACATAGCACTGCAGGGAGGGAGGGAGGGATGGGTGTGTGTGTGGGTGGATGGGTGGTTTGGTAGGCGGGTGGATGGAAGGCTGATCGAAGGGTAGGGTGGGTGTGTGGATGGATGGATAAATGGATGGATGGATGTGTGGGTTGGTAGATGGATGCATGCATGCATGCATGCGTACGTGCGTGCGTGCATGCGTGGTGTGGATGGATGGATGGATGGATGGATGGATGTGATGGATGGATGGATGGATGGTATGTGAGTGGATGGATGGATGGATGGATGGATGGATGGAATGGATGATGGAGATGGATGGATGGGTGGATGGATGGGTTGGTGAGTGGGTGGGCGGAGGGATGGATGGATGGATGGATGTATCGAGGGATGCGTTCGTGCGTACGTGAGTGCGTGCGTGCGTGCGTGGATGAAG
>CM060340.1:42392986-42395486 GCA_030674155.1 Stramonita haemastoma
TACAGGGGACTGGCGAACCATTGACAACAACAACAACAGAAACAAATATAACAACAACAACAAGAGTAACAGACCATGTGGCGTGGCGTTGTGAGGGCAGGCACTGATTCTCTGATGGTGGACTGGTGGAACAGACAGGACAGCCAGATGACACAGGCACCACCACCACCAACACCACCACCACCAACAACACAACAACAACACAACAGCAACAACAACAACCAACATAACAGAAGGAGATACCGACAATGACGTGACTTGATGGACTGATGAAACTAGACAACAACAACAAACACACAACAGCAGGCAGCACCACACCACCACCACCACAACAACAACAACACAACAACAAAACAACAACAGACCAGATCCACGAACAGCATGATGACGTGCGTTGGTGGACTGATGGAAACATGACAACACCACAATACACAGCCCACAGCCCGCTACCACACCAACAAACGCCCTCAGGTCCACTCTGAAACCACAACACTATTGGTGTTATTGAAGGTGGTGGTGGTGTTGTTATTGGTGTTGTTGTTCTTGTTCTTATCTTAATTGTTGTTGCTGGTTTGGTGGGATGGTGGAGGGTGGGGTAGGTGGTATTATTGTTCTTGTTGTTGTTGTTTTGTGTTGTTGTGGTTCTTGTTCTTGTTGATCTTGTCGTCGTCGTCGTGTTGTTGTTTTTTGTGTGTTGCGAGAAATGAAGGGTGGCTATTAATGGTGAGTGATGGCGGTAGTAGTAGTTGTAGTAGTAGTAGTAGTGTTAGTAGTTTAGTAGTTGTAGTAGTAGTAGTAGTAGTTGTATGTAGTAGTGTGAGTAGTATTCAACCGCAGCTGTTAATGTTCAGTTCGCACTAATTGCAATAGTGCTGATTTATTGCATATTTCTGTCACACTCACGCACGCAAGCACCAACACATACACACACATACACACACATACACATACACACTCACCACCTCCCCACCACCACTGCCTCTACCACCACCAACAACAACACAACCACCACTACCACCACCACCACCAGCAACAACAACAACAATAACATTACCAAAACCCCTTCCACTATCATCACCACTATCACCACCACCACCACCACCAACACAACAACAACAACACAACCACCACCACCACACCACGAAAAATCCCATCACACAACAGACTAAGTGCATGTGCACTCACTCGTCGAAAATGACTCTGCCTCCTTCCGCGCCTTTTTCCCACAGTTGAGAGAATCCGCCAACGAAAGCAATTCCCTGCAGACAATTAAAAAAATCTAAGAAATAGTGCAATAGCTATGTCAGTAAGTCTTTGGCATTAGCATTACAACTGCTGCTGCTGCTGCTGCTGCTGCTGTTCGAACACAAAATAAGAAGTGTAAAGGCCAACTCTGTTTATGAAGGATTGGATCAGAGCTGGTGTAACACACATTTCTGACTTCATGGAAGATGGCCACATAACGAACTTTGCCTCTGTATGCGAGATTGTTGGTGTTGAACCTACTCAGAACTTTGAATATATAGTGCCATATGCACAGCATTAACTGCATGCCGAAGGATCTTAAACGTCAACCAGACAACTCAGGTAGAAATAAATAAGTCAAGTCTGAAATCTTTGGACACCTCGTCAGTTTCGTCTTTTTTTGATTGAAAATTAATTAACTCAACCGTTGTTGACTAAATTCTGGTTAATCAAGCTGGGTATTGAAACTCAGACCAGAACATGGCTCATAGTCAGAAACACAACTACATAAACTAGACTGCGATTACTCCACTGGAAAATTTCACACTATATATATATATATTGTTACTAACATATTGTTTAACAAGTTAGGCTTAGCTAATAGTGAACACTGCACATTAAGCACCGAGGAGAGAGACTACACTGAACATTCTTTCTATGAGTATAAAAGGATATATCAGATCAGGAAATATGCCGAACAAAATACTAAATAAATTTAACATAGCCATTAAGCTAACATTACCGAATGCACTATTCGTTTTCATGGATACGAAAAAAAAAGCTGGTAAGCAGTAAATCAAATTACTAACCATGATAGCTAAGTGTACAATAAAAACCCGTTCCACCTTTAGGAAGATCAGGCCATTGTGTGCGGTAGGAGCGGATGACAACAACACAAAATCCACTATGCACACAGGTGTTGTGTTTTAGACACAATCTATCTATCTATCTATCTATCTATCTATCTATCTATCTATCTATCTATCTATCTATCTATCTATCTATCTATCTATCTAATCTATCACTTAGTCTGGCGACCGTGGGCGGCACCCATGAAGACTTGACAACCAGCTCCCTCCATTCCTCTCTCTGTTCTGCCTTTCTCAGGGTTTTGTTAAGTTCTAGGCCTGTACATTCGCTGATGTTGTCCTCCCATCTCTTCTTTGGTCTGCCTCTTTTTCTTCCTCCTTTGACAGTGCCTTGCAGTATTGTTTTTGCTAGTCCTTTTGATCTTGTGACATGCCCTTAGACATAA
>CM060340.1:42402986-42405486 GCA_030674155.1 Stramonita haemastoma
GCACCACGGTGACGGTGCCCACCACGTAGGCCAGGCACATGCCCAGGTAGAAGTAGACCACCATGGTGCCCGTGGCGTAGATGTCGGAGGGCACGCCGATGAGCGTGATGGCGGACTGGAAGGTGATGAACAGAGACAGGCTGACAGGCACCAGCCCCATGCTCCGGCCTCCTACCAGGTAATCCTCCTGGAGAAACCAGGATAAGGGGTGAGGTGAGGAGGAGGAGGAGGAGGGAGGTAGAGGGGGAGGAGGGGGTGGAGGGTGGAAGTGGAGGAGGAGGAGGAGGAGGAGGAGGAGGAAGGTGATGAAGAGGGACAGGCTGACGGGCACCAGGCCCATGCTCTTGCCCCCAACCAGATAATCCTCCTGAGGTGGAGAAACCAGGGTAAAGGTGAGAGGAGGAGGAGGTGGGGAAGGGGGAGGAGGAGGAAGGGGGAGGAGGTGGGGGAGGAGGAAGGTGATGAAGAGAGACAGGCTGACAGGTACCAGTCCCATGCTCCGGCCTCCTACCAGGTAATCCTCCTGAGGTGGAGCAAGCAGGTTATCAATGAGTGGGTGAGAGGAGGTGGAGGAGAGAAGAGGAGGCTTCCTACCAGGTAATTCTCTTGACAGGAGCAACCACGATAAGTGTGAGAGGAGGAGGACAAGGCGACCTCCTCCCAGATAATCTTCCTGACATGGACAACCAGGGTAAAGACGAGTAGAGGAGGAGGATAGGAGGAGAAGGAAGGAGGAGAGAAAGGAAGGAGGAGGAGGAGGAGAAGAAGGCCTCCTACTAGATTATTAGCCTCTGGTTGTTCAGGGTATTTTTTAAACCTCTGGTTGTAGAGGGTATTTTTTAAACCTCTGGTTGTTGAGGGTATTTTTTAAGCCTCTGGTTGTTGAGGGTATTTTTTAAGCCTCTGGTTGTTGAGGGTATTTTTTAAACCTCTGGTTGTTGAGGGTATTTTTTAAACCTCTGGTTGTTGAGGGTATTTTTTAAACCTCTGGTTGTTGAGGGTATTCCTTTCCAAGTTGTTCTTTCATTCGCCTACGTGGTTTCGAGGGATGCCAGCCAGAGGGTGCGATTTATTTATTTATTTATTTATTCATTTCTTTATTCATTAACCTATACGTCTATTTCGAGGATAGTGGAATAAGCACTCGTGTGCTTTTTCTTACCTTCAGTCCCTGTGTGCATGCAGTTTTGTAAATCTTGTCATTCGTTTCCACCGACACACAATGGCCTACTCTTCCGAAAAGTGGAACGGGTTTTAACGTGTGCGCTAGATGTTCTGCGAGCCTTCGCACATGGGGCCTTGTGTTACACAGTGACCTGTGTATGAGAAAAAAACAAGACATATGGACAGAATTTTTTTTTTGTATTTTGTACCAAATTTTTTTTTAGTTTTGTATTTTGTTTGTATTTTATACCACTTTATTTCACAGCAGATTTCTCTGCGTGAAATTCAGGCTGCTCTCCCCGGGGAGACCGCGTCGCCACATGTGCAGTGCCTACCCACTTTTTTTTCTTTTTCCTGTATGCGACTATTTCTTTCCTTATCATAATGGTTTTTTTCTACAGAATTTTGCCAGGGTCAACCCGCTTGTTGCCGTGGGTTCTTGTACGTGCACTAAATAGTGATGTGTAACACACGGGACCTCGGTTTATCGTCTCATCTGAAAGACTAGCGCCCAGACCACCTCTCAGAGTCTAATGGATGGGGGAATAGTTTTGGGCCCAAACGGGGTTTGAACCACCGCACACTCCGACCCGGACTTTTTTGCTTTCTAGGCAAGGCGCGTTACCACCTAGACCACCGATTCACCCGCTGGTCAAAATCAATAGGAGATGATAGGTCTCTCTTTGTAAGCAGCCACGGCTGAGGGTTGGCCATTAGTCCCGGTGTCATATGGATATGGTTTATTGCCGCTGGGTCAATAAGTAGACAATGATCCCTCCAGATGGTTCAGTACTTCTTTTATGATCATTGACGCTGGGGAGGTGGTGTGCATAATCCCCTCCCTGACCAATGCCTAAACACTGATGGATCAATTAGCCACCACTAGATATATATAATGGGTAGGCGCTGCACTTGTGGCGACGCGCTCTCCCTGGGGAGAGCAGCCCGAATTTCACGCAGAGAAATCTGCTGTGACATAAAGTGGTATAAACTAAAATAAATAAAATAAAGCAACATCAGCTGAACATCGCCCTGATCTTGAAGACCTTTAGAAATCCTTTGGCGAGTAGCACTGGGGGATGACATGGAGGAAAACACTAGACTATCGTTTATCACTTAGTTTTAGGAACAAGTAGTTTATAGTCTAAAATCACTTTTAAGTAAAAAGACAGTAAAATTGAAGACCAACAAGTAGTTTAGAACAGAACAAAAACTTATAGGAACCAACAATCGCCACCTTAGTTATTTGCTAGAGCGAATGTATGTGTTGTGTAACACATTAAAATGCGTATATAGTCTCGACCGAAGGATTTACGTGGGGAGTGGAGTCAGCCCT
>CM060340.1:42407986-42410486 GCA_030674155.1 Stramonita haemastoma
ACACACACACACACACACACACACACACACACACATATATACACACACAGACACGCACACAGACACACACACACACACTCGCACACGCACACACACGCGCGCGCGCAAGCAAGCACGCACGTACACATACACGCATACACACACGCGCGCACACAGAGAGACACACACAGACACACAGACACACAGACACACACACACACACATGACAGATGATATTTACAAAACTGCATTCACATGGGGACTGGATATATAAAAAAAAAGCACAAGAGTGCTTATCCCATTATCCTCGATATAAAATAAAAGAAAAAAAGAAGAAAAAATAAAGGAAACACACACACACACACACACACACACACACACACACACACACACACACACACACACACACACACATACACACACACACACACACACACACACACACACACACACACACACACACACACACACACACACACACACACACACACACACACCACAATTGACAATATTATTCCCTTACAAACGTCAGAAACGGTTGTTTGCTTGTTTTGTTGTTTTCTCTTTCAGAATAACATAATTATGTGCCGTGTATGTTTCCATAAGATGTTATGAATGTGTATTTACTTATCTAATGGGAGGGACGCAGCTAGTGTTTCCATATCAGATTTACATAGGTGCAGACAAGTGCACAATGTGCCTTTGTGCCATTGTTTGATGTGATTACAATCATGATAAACAATGTGGTGTGCAAATGTCTCTGTCTATCTAGCTCTGTCTAGGTCTCCCTCACTCTGTCTGTTGTCTGTCTGTCTGTTTCTCTCTCTCTGTCTCTGTCTCTGTCTCTCTCTCTCTCTCTCTCTCTCTCTCTCTCTCTCTCTCTCTCTCTCTCTCTCTCTCTCTCTCTCTCTCTCTCTCTCTCTCTTTCTTCACAGTTATTAATCATTAGGTTGCATAATTCCTTATTACATACAGAATCATGTGAGGGGAGTTTTCCATGTCCTTCTTTATCGATTTGCTTTTGCTAGTTTATTCAGGAGCACAAACTGAACAGCTTCCACTTGCGCTCTCTATGTTGCGTCCTCACCCCAGTGATTTTTTCGTCAAACTGGGAAGAAAGGACGAGGCTGGGAATGGAACCCAGAACCTCACGGTTTTCGTGTTGGCAGGTGGACGTCTTAACCATCCTGCCACCTTCCTTCTACTTTCTCCATAGACATTATGAGTACATACACACATATTTTATTTTTTTACGTGGAAGGGTACTTCCCTCAGGTATAATCAGTGTTTAGTATCTGCCTGCAATCCCATGGTTAGTTTAGATGAAAAGGGTTTTTATACTATTTTTTAAAATCTCTCATTATTATTATAATACGTTATCACAGTGTCTATGTTCAATATTTTTAAAATCAAAAACAAAATTAGACGTTTTTATTGTTTGTAAATTCTAGAAAAAGTGTAACCGCGACAGCTTTGCTAGGAGTCTGCTTCTGCAAGTACATTTTAAGAAGTTCTACTATTCAGAATTCTGATTTAAAAGAACTTACATTAAAATCTGATATCAATTTTCCCAAGGGAGCCAAATCCATACAATCACTGACAACAATCAGCTCATACACTTCTGATCTGTTCATTTCTTCAGGAATGAACATCAGAAGTGTAGCTCCACGAACAGCTTTTTCTACCATTCCAAAGTGGGAACTAAACAAAGCTGAATTTGATATTGATTATACTCAGAAAAGAAGAAAGCCCTGCTGTAGCTGCTATAGCTAGAGCTCATATTGACTGAAACTATAGTGATTATCTTAAAGTTTTCATTGACATTCTGTAGCTGAAAGTGGGCAGGCTGGATCTGCTTTTGTAGTTCCAACATTGAAAATTGAAAAATCCTGTCATATAGGCAAAGGGCTTTCTATATTTACTACAGAACTTATAGCTGTGTTAGTGGTTTTACCAATGAATATGTAAAAATTGTTGTTTCTCGTGGATTCTAAATCTATTTTGTAAGCGCTACAAACGTTTAGCACAAAGGTAAGAGGAGAATTAATTATTGAAATTACTCACCTTGCACACTTTTTTTTCTTTACGAGGTACTACCATTGCCTTTTGCTGGAATCCATCACATTGTCGAATTCATGGAAACGAATGGGCTGACAGTTCCGCAAAAGTTGCTGCAATGGACATTGATGCTGAAGATACAACACCTCTAAATCTTCCACTTAGTCTTCAGGATGGCAACCATTTACTGGAGAAAGCTTGTTGGAACCATGTTGATAATTTTCGAAAGCATTCTTCGAGCATAGAGTTTTTGAGATGTGACAGAGTGTGCCATTGTTATAACAGACTGTTGAGAAGCCTGGTATATAGATTTAGATTGGATGCTTTTAGAACTAGATTCTGTAAACAAAACATGTATAATATGTGGTTCTGATTTATCACCCAGGCATGTAGTCTTCACTGTGAACTACCTTAACTGTATATTCATAATACAGTTTTCATTAATGTCATATGAAGTAATATA
>CM060340.1:42420486-42422986 GCA_030674155.1 Stramonita haemastoma
ATCAGCACTACTACCTATTAGCTATGGGGTACCACAAGGCTCAGTATTGGGACCTCTCTTGTTTTCAATCTTTGTAAATGACTTACCCTGTTTTATTCAATGTAGCTGTGAAATGTTTGCTGACGATACCACTCTACTTTGTAGTGATTCAGACCCTTGCAGCTTATCTCGCAAACTTCAATTTAGCATTGACAAATTGATTACTTGGACTCAGTTAAACCATATGTCCTTAAATGCACAAAAAACAAAGTGCATGTATGTATCAGCAAGACAGAAAAGACAAAAAATGAGAGATAAGTTCCTGCCTCTGTTACTTGATAGCAGAATAATTGAAGAAGTTGACTCTCATAAAAATAAGACAGAAAACTGCCTCACTAGACCTCATCACATCTATATCCGTCACTAACAAACTTCTTTCTGACCATTCTGCCATTCTCTTCTCTCTAAACATCGTTAAGCCTATCAAAAAGAAAAGGTGCATCACCCGTCGCAATCTCAAGGCCATTGATATTCCAACTTTCTCTTCTCAAGCTGCCGAACGCCTATCAGAAACCCCTGAACATACTGATCCTTCTAAACATTACAATACCGTTCTTAGCCAACTGCTTGACGAGCATGCACCCCCTACTGACCATTTTCTGCCTGATCGGCCCTGTGCTCCATGGTACACTCACGATATCCTGATCGCAAAACGCAAACGCCGACAACTAGAGCGGCAGTGGCGAAAGACAAAAACCGAAATAAACAAACAGCTCTTTCGAAAACAAATTAATAAAGTTAAAACCTTAATCCATTCAGCAAAGACAAAATACTATTCCGCTCAAGTTCTTGATGCCACGTCTATGAAATCCCTTTTTTCCCTCACCTCAACTCTTCTTGGATCTACAAAGGCAAGCCCTCTTCCTACTGTCCATAGCCACTCTGAACTTCCTGCAATATTTTCTTCTTTCTTCTCTGACAAAGTCCGCAACATCCGTTCCAAACTGGATCAAACTTCTTTCCAACCTGTGCCTCCTGATCCCCAATTTACAGGCACTCCTCTTCTTTTCTTCTGTCCAACAACCGAGAAAGAAATTCTGACTATTCTCAGAGAAATGACCATAAAATCATGCGATCTCGATCCTGTACCTGCTTCCCTTTTCACTCAGTGCATTCCACAACTTACACCTACGATCACGAAAATAGTAAATTCATCACTTCTTTCAGGAAATTTTCCACCAGCTCTCAAAACCGCTATAGTCACACCTCTACTAAAAAAGCACGATCTCGATCCTAACATTCTGAAGAACTATAGACCTGTTTCTAACCTACCTTTTATCTCAAAAGTCCTTGAAAAAGTCGTTCTCAGACAACTCAACAGCCACCTTCATTCCAACAGCCTCCTTCCGCCTTTCCAGTCTGCCTATCGCGCCAACCACACCACTGAAACCACCCTAGTTCACACCTTTAATACGCTTCTACACGCTTCTGACACAGGAAAAATATCCCTTCTCACTCTTCTCGATCTATCTGCAGCTTTCGACACTATAGACCATTCAATTCTTCTCTCCCGTCTTCAAAAAACGTTTGGCATCACAGGCACAGCTCTCACATGGTTTCATTCATACCTTACCGATCGATTCCAAACAGTTGCAGTTAACAAGATTCATTCCAAACCTGTCAAACTGGAATGTGGAGTCCCACAGGGATTAGTTCTGGGCCCTGTTCTTTTCACTCTATACACTGCTCCATTGTCACATATAATAAACCGTCACCAAATCAACTACCATTTCTATGCCGATGACTCTCAGATTCTAAGCTGTGATACTCCTGAAAATCTGCCTTTTCTCTTGATAAATATGTCCTACTGCCTTGAAGATATCCAAAACTGGATGTTACAGAATAAGTTACAGCTAAATGCAGATAAAACTGAAGCCATGCTAGTAGGCACCAAACACAAACTTTCTTCCATTACTACAGCTTCTTTAGAATTCGGTAATACTTCAGTCACTCTTTCCACTGCTGTAAAGTATCTAGGGGTTGTTATCGACAACACACTATCCATGCAAAAATTCATCACCCAGACCTGCCAGTCATGCTACTATCAATTAAAACGTATTAGCGCAATTCGAAAGTACCTGTCCACTGATGCAACATCTAAACTCATCACGTCTCTGATTCTTTCATGTCTGGACTATTGCAATTCTCTTTTGGCTGGTCTGCCAGCATCATCTATCCACTCCCTTCAACGTATACAAAACTCCGCAGCTCGACTGGTCCTCAGAAAGAAAAAATCTGAGCACATTACTCCTCTCTTGCAATCTCTCCACTGGCTGCCTGTGCCACAGAGAGTAAACTATAAGATCAGTACTCTCTGTTATAAATGTCTTCACAAAACAGCACCCTCCTACCTCTGTGAATGTCTTTACCCGTACACTCCTTCTCGTTCCCTCCGCTCTGCTGCAGATACCTGCGCTTACAAATACCTAGATTCAATCAATCCACTGCTGGCTGTCGCTCT
>CM060340.1:42432986-42435486 GCA_030674155.1 Stramonita haemastoma
GAAACAAAAATACAGTTGCAGATGGGAACAGAAAAAAATGTGCTGGCGCTGCTCTTGTGGCGACGCACTCTCCCCGGGGAGAGCAGCCTGAATTTCACACAGATAAATCTCCTCTGACTGAAAAGTAATGTAAAATGTAAAAAAAAAATGTAATATAAAAACCACCTTTGTAACTACTGCTGCTGCTGCGACTACTACAACTATTACAACTGCTACTGCTGCTGCTGCTGCTGCTGCTGCTGCTGCTGCTGCTGCTGCTGCTGCTGCTGCTGCTGCTGCTGCTGCTGCTGCTGCTGCTACTACTACTACTACTACTACTACTACTTCTACTACTACTTCTACTACTACTACTCTTCTAAACGCAGATAAAACCGAAGCCATGCTTGTAGGGACCAAATACAAACTGTCTTCCATCACAACAACTTCAGTAGAATTTGGCAATACGACAGTCCCTCTATCCTTTGCTGTCAAGTATCTAGGTGTCGTTATCTACAACACACTCTCCATGCAAAAATTCATCACCCAGACCTGTCAGTCATGCTACTATCAACTATGGCGTATCAGTGCAATTCGACAGTACCTGTCCACTGATGCAACATCCAAACTTGTCACTTCTCTTATTCTTTCACATATGGACTATTGCAATTCTTTTTTGGCTGGTCTGCCAGCATCGTCTATCCATTCCTTTCAAAGTATATACAACCCTGCAGCTCGACTGGTCCTCAGAAAGAAAAAATCTGAGCACATTACCTTTATCTTGCAATCTCTCCACTGGCTGCCCGTACCAGAGAGTAATCTACAAGATCAATACACTCTGTTACAAATGTCTCCACAAAACAGCACCCTCTTACCTCTGCGAATGTTTTCACCTGTACACACCTTCTCGTTCCCTCCGCTCGGCTGCAGATACCTTATCCTTCAGAATACCGAGATTCAACCTATCTACCGTTGGCCGCCGCTCTTTCTCTATTTCTGGTCCATCGATCTGTAATAACCTCCTCTCTGTCCCTACCGCAAAAGCCTGCACATGACACTTTGAAGTCCAACCTCAAGACACACTTGTTTCAAACCTAAGATTTTCGCGTTCTGTTTCCATGTGCTATCTGTCCCTGCCTTCAACATCTGAAATCCCCATTTGCCCTGCCAAAGTGTTTAACCTATATAAGAGTGTGTGTGGTGTGCGTGCGTGCGTGCGTGCGTGTGTGCGTGCGCGCACGCGCCTGTGCTTGCGTGCCTGTGTGTGTACATTCGAATTTGCTAAAACTATTAATCTTCATTGATTGCTTGTGTGTTGTATAGGTCGAATGCAAGCGCTTTGATTTCTTTTTGGGAGATATAACGCTAAATAAATTCCACGTATTGTTGTTGTTATTATTATCATTATTATTATTGTTGTTGTTATTGCTATTATCAATCCTCCTCCTCCTCCTCCTCCTCCTCCTACTCCTACTACTACTACTACTACTACTACTACTACTAGTACTACTAGTACTACTACTACTACTACTACTACTACTACTACTACTACTACTACTGCTGCTGCTGCTGCTGCTGCTACTACTACTAGTACTACTAGTACTACTACTGCTACTCCTCCTCCTCCTCCTCCTCTTCCTCCTCCTCCTCCTCCTCCTCCTCCTCCTACTACTACTACTACTACTACTACTACTACTACTACTACTACTACTACTACTACTACTACTACTACTGCTGCTGCTGCTGCTGCTGCTGCTGCTACTACTACTACTACTACTACTACTACTACTACTACTACTACTACTACTACTACTCCTACTCCTACTCCTACTCCTACTACTACTCCTACTACTTCTACTACTATTCCTACTACTACTACTACTACTACTACTACTACAACTACTACTACTCCTACTACTCCGACTTCTCCTACTACTACTCCTACTCCGGCCTACTAATACTTCTACGACAGCTGCTGCGTCCCAACACTGAAGGTACTATCAGCTATCCCTGCTGACTACACTGCTGTACACTGCAGTGTGGTGTTTTCTGGTAGGGTACACAAGAGAGACAGCCGCCTAGTCCAGCAGTAAAGTATCTGACGCGCTCACTGCCGCTCGTACATCGTAATAATCCTTTCAAGCGCTCGAGTTCTTATTTTGTTGTTGTTGCTTTCTTATTCTTTCTTTCTTTTCTTTTCTTTTCTTTTCTTTTCTTTTCTTTTCTTTTCTTTTTTTATTTTGTTTCTTTCTTTATTGCTTTTCGTCTTTCTTTCTTTATTGCTTTCCTTCTCTTTTTCTTTCTTTCTTTCTTTCTTTCTTTCTTTCTTTCTTTCTTTCTTATTACTTTTCGTCTTTCTTTCTTTATTGCTTTCCTTCTCCTTTTTTTCTTTCTTTATTTTGTTTCTTTCTTTATTGCTTTCTTTCTTTCTTTATTGCTTTACTTCTTTCATGCTTGCTTGCTTTCTTTCTTTTTTTCTTTCTTTATTGCTTTATTTGTTTCTTTCTTTCTTGCCTCAGATGCT
>CM060340.1:42440486-42442986 GCA_030674155.1 Stramonita haemastoma
TTGTCCAACCCCAACCCCTCCCCTTGTGTCCAACCCCAACCCCTCCCCTTGTCCAACCCCAACCCCTCCCCTTGTCCAACCCCAACCCCTCCCCTTGTCCAACCCCAACCCCTCCCCTTGTCCAACCCCAACCCCTCCCCTTGTCCAACCCCAACCCCTCCCCTTGTCCAACCCCAACCCCTCCCCTTGTCCAACCCCAACCCCTCCCCTCCCCATCCCCATCCCTAACTCTATCCCACAACCAAAAAAATAAATAAATAAAGCCCTAAAACCTTTGGTTATGAATTCTTCCTTTGAGGTGTCGCAGCTGCCATCATCGATTGGATAAGTTTAAACATCAAGGATTCCGCTCTTGCACGCTTAGTGCTTGACAGAGTTGGGGGGAAGGGGGACAGGATAGCCTGGTGGTCAGAGGGATGCACTGGTCATCTGCTAACCTGGGTTCGAATCCTGTTCAAAAGGATTTTTCCTATGGAGTTAACATCAGTGCTGATTCCACTACCCCCAAAAGTCCTTCGGATGAGACTATAAACCGAGGTCCCGTGTGTGATCGCACACAGAACATCTTGCGCACACGTTGAAACCCGTTCCGCTTTTCAGGATAGGTCATTGTGTGCCGGTGGGAACGGATGACAAAATTTATAAACCTGCATACACAAAGGGGACACGAGTGCTTTTTCCGTTATCCTAGAAATGGTGGATTTTTTTAAACCACCACCAGGACCTCTGGTGAGGGCTCATCCAGGAGCCGAAACTCGAGTCAGGTCAGACCAAAGGCATGGTTCTTACTCAAAAATGCCTAAAATGCTGCCACTGAAAGACATTATTCCCTAGAATTTATTTTTTGAATCTTTGGTAAGTCATTTTCAAAATGATTGAGAAGTTGGTACCTGCACTTGTTTTTCCTCCACTACTTTTTCCTCAACTATCCTAGAAATAAAAGAAAAAAGTAAAGAATAAACAGGCAGAAAACAATTCTAGAGCTAGACAGACAATCTGACAATCTATCTCTACTACAAGTGGATGCAAGAAGGTAGTAGTTGTTTTCTACGTTTTTATATCATTTCTATCTCTCTATCTATCTCTCTATCTCTCTATCTATCTATCTATCTATCTATCTATCTATCTATCTATCTATCTATCTATCTATCTGCATATCTGTATATCTATCTATCTATCTATCTATCTATCTATCTATCTATCTATCTATCTATCTATCTATCTATCTATCTATCTATCTATCCATCCCTTAGTTTGGCGACCGTGGGGGCACCCGTGAATACTTGACAACCAGTTTTCCCTATTCCTCTCTCCGTTCTGCCTTTCTCAAAATTTAGCTGAGTCCATTCGCTGATGTTGTCCTCCCATCTCTTCCTTGGTCTGCATCTTTTTCTTGCTCCTTTGACAGTGCCTTGCAGTATTGTTTTCGCTAGTCTATTTGATCTCGTTGCATGCCCGTACCATTTAAGTTTACGCTTCTTTACGATTGATAGAACGTTTTCGTACGGACCAGCGGTTTGCTGGATTCTGTTATATCTATTCTGTTATCTCAATTATGTTCATTTTTATATTTTTATGTATTTTTGCGATGTCCCACAGGACAACATTTTCAACTTCCTGAGAGTATCAGGCTTTTCTCGTCTGATATGAGTGAAAGTGTCGTAACTAGTCACTAAGCTAAATAGAAGACTGTTTTAAGGAATCCAGTTTTGGGTTTCTATCTCACCTAACGTGTCTTCATGATGTAGTTTCCCCCCCTGCCCTGTGGCCATCCTGAATTGACCCATATTATGGCTGACCAGGGCGTTGATACAAGGAACAATAGTAGAGTAGGCTTGAAACCCTGTTTTAATATGTATATAGTTGCACAGTTTTAATCTGAGATTTAGATTTTGAGAAAGCGACAGCCCTGATATGGCTTTGTGGTCGGCGGGGCTGTACACAAGATTGGATTGGAATGTTTCAATGTCGTAGCCTATCAAGGGGAGGGGATAGCTCAGTAGTCAGAGCACTAAGCTAAGGTTAAGCAGCATTGAGCGTGGTTACCACTTGGATGGGTGACCTTTTCCACGCCTTGGCTTCAGTACAGTCCCCCAGTTCACCCAGCTGTAAATAAGTACCTTCCCTTTTTAGGGTCAGGGAAGGTAAAGCAGCGAGGGAGGGGAGATGGGCGCCGCCCTCAATATGCTGGCCCCTAGAGAAGCTGAGGTCTCTGATGCCTCGCTCCCTTACGACCACACAGGTTATGGAACACCTTTACCTTTTCATGTAGGGTCATTGTTCCGCTGAGACTATAACTATGATGCAAGGCTACCACACTGCACTTCAGAACAGAGAGTGGCGTGTTCCAGTAATGCCGTCATTGCTGGGTGCTGACACCGTCCCCCTGTGACTGCATACACTGAAGTGAGGCCCAATCTCTTCTTTTTCTTCTTTTATATCGAGGATAATGGAATAAGCCTTCTGTGCTTTTTTACATCCAGTCCTCGTGTGTATGCAG
>CM060340.1:42447986-42510486 GCA_030674155.1 Stramonita haemastoma
ACGCTACACTACACCACACTACACTACACTACACTACACTACGCTACACTACACTTCACTGGACTACACTACACTATACCTACACTACACTACACAACACTACACTACACCCCACTACATTATACTACACTACACTACGCCACACTACCCTACACTATCCTACACTACACTACACAACACTACACTACACCCCACTACATTATACTACACTACACTACGCCACACTACACTACACTATACTACACTACACTACACCACACTACACTACACCAACCACACCACACACTACACTACATACACTACACTACACTACACTACACTACACTACACTACACTACACTACACTACACTTCAACTACACTACACACACTACACTACACTACACTACACTACACAATACACTACACTGCAATGTACCATACCACACCACACCACACCACACAACACTACACTACACTACACTACACTACACTACACTACACTACACTACACCACACCACACCACACACACCACATCACACCACTCCACACCACACACACCACACCACACCACACACACTACACTACACAACACTACACTACACTACACTACACTACACTACACTACACTACACCACACACCCACCACACACACACATACCACTACACACAACCACACACACATACACCACACACACTACACTACACTACTACACTACACTACACTCACTAACTACACTCACTACACTACGTCTGAGGTACGATTTTTTTGGGGGGGTTGTTTGGGGTTTTGTTTTGTTTTTTGGTGGTGGGGGGTGGTTGTTTGTTTGTTTTGTGTCGTTTTTATTGAAGTAGACAGGCCATTTATCTACTGCCCCAACCTGTTCAAGCAGAAATTATATACTGACATTTTAGGAGAAGATGCCTGAGATGATTTTTTTTAATGTGTATTATATTGCCTCAGGTTTGGTTTAGGGATCAGATAATTTTCTCAGTTACGAGTGTGCATGAGTGAAAGTAAAAACTATTTTTGGCCTGTTTTTGGTTTTTAATGAAGTACTCAATGTGTTCAGTATTTCGAATTTTGTTTTCACTTTTTTAAATAAAAAAATTACATGTTGAACAAAGTACTAGTCTAATAGTATCGTTCTTACACTAAGCACACTCACATTTTAATGATTATTCTTGAAGTTGTGTATGTTTCTGTACAGTGCACAAATCCAGCATAACTCAGTCAAGGGTCCAGGACTCAATGCTGAAATTAGTGCTCCCTTTTCTTTTACCAAGTCCAAGTGTGGTCAGTTCCTGCTATCATTAGCACCGGCTGGCCTGAGTGTAGCTGAATGTGGGGGAACTGACAGCCGTGTTTGATTTGTGTTTGAAAAGTGTTTCCATTTTTATATTCTGAATATCATTTACAGAAAGGTGCATCGTCTGCATTGCTTTTAGTGCGTTAACCGATCACTAGTAGCACACTTACCACATTCTGTTGCAAGACACAAATGTATTTACATATTTATTTATTTATTTATTTATTTATTTATTTATTTATTTATTTATTTATTATTTATTATTATTTTATATCGAGGATAATGGAATAAGCATTCACGTACTTTATTTACATCCAGTTCCCTTGTGTATGCAGTTTTGTGATTGTTAGTCATCTGCTCCCACTGGCACACAATGGCCTACTCTTTCGAAATAATAATAATAATACATAGAATTTGTATAGCGCTATCTCTTGTAAAAACAAATCAAAGCGCTTTCATTCGACCTACACAACACACAATCAACAACTATTTACAGTTTTAACAAATTCAAATATACACACACACAACACGCACGCACGCATGCACGCAGCACGCCCGCGCGCACACACACCTACAAACGTTAAGCACTTTGGCAGGTGGATGTTGAAAGCAGGGACAGGTAACAGATGGAAGCGGAAGGAGAAAAACTTAGGTTTGAAATAAGTGTGTCTTCAGGTTGGATTTAAAAGTGTCATAAGTAGGCTTTTGCCGGAGGGAGAGGGGAAGGTCGTTCCAGATCGATGGACCAGAAACAGAGAAAGAGCGGCGGCCAACGGTAGATAGGTTGAATCTGGGTATTCTTAAAGACAAAGTATCTGCCGAGGAGCGGAGGGAGCGAGAAGGTGTGTACAAGTGAAAGAGATCGGTCTCCTTTGCGGGGGTGGGTGCAGTATAGCAGCAATACAGAAAGAGGGAAAAACCAGGGAGAAAAGGATCGGGCTGACATGGATACACAAGGCAAGTAAGGAGGGAGCTGATGAAAAAGAAATGATTTCAGAAAATAAATATCAGTCCAGTGGTTAATGCAAGGATATTGGGCGAAGCCTGCACATGAGAGTGACAGCATGTTTCTCAGCATACACATACTTTGGACCCTCCTGAACAATACTGGCATAGGAAACACCATGTTGTCCATCTGTTTCTCCACGTTTTAAATACTTTTTTCTATCATGCAGACATGCTTCATGAGTTATTATAAATATAAAGCTAAAGAGGTGTTCCTTGTTTGTTTGCTTGTTTGTTTTTTCTCCTTAGCTTATTAATTAATGTTTATTCGCTAGAGGGTGATTGAGACAGTGACACCACTTATTATAGACCAAACATAACCTCCTTCTCCCTCCCAACTTAACCACAAGCCCAGCTTCCCCAGCATCATATCCCCTCCTCCTATCCCCCAACCTCCACTGTTAAACATCCTTTACCTACCACCTTTCCCTCTCCCCAATATACTCACCTCCCTCCTCCTGTCCTTTCTCCCCCTATTTATCCCCCTCACCTGTCCTATCTACCCATCCCCCCTCCTGTCCTATCTCTCCCTCCTGTTTTATTCCCCCCATCCTGTTTTATCTCCCCCTCCTTCTGCCTATCCCCCCCCCCTCCTGTCCTATCTACCCCCTGCTCCTACCTATCCCCCCCTCCTGTCCTATCTACCCCCCCCCCCTCCTGTCCTATCTACCCCCTCCTCCTGCCTATCCCCCTCCTGTCCTTTCTCTTCCCCTACCTATCCCCCTCCTGTCCTATCTCTTCCCCTACCTATCCCCCTCCTGTCCTATCTCTTCCCTTACCTATCCCCCTCCTGTCCTATCTCTTCCCCTACCTATCCCCCTCCTGTCCTATCTCTTCCCCTACCTATCCCCCTCCTGTCCTATCTCTTCCCCTACCTATCCCCCTCCTGTCCTATCTCCCAGTGGTGGTGGTGGCGGCCTCCTCCTCCTCCTCCTCCTCCTGCCCCTCCCCCAGGCACAGACACAGGAAGATAGACAACACATCTCCTCCAAAGCTCTGAGGATTAGAAGTTAAGGGGAAGATCCCTGTAGAGATCTGCCATTTCTAACTCAGCTTAACTGACTGCAATCTACTTTTTATGGCATGTTACCAAACAAACAATTCAAAACTTTGAAGGTGTTTTCCTACATTAGTTTGAAAATGAAAAATATATATGTGGCGCTCCACCACGAAATGAGTCGCTTAGCACATTACCTAATTTTGCGCTAGGAGCCTTTAAAGGCAGGTGGGGGTCAAGTTGTCAATTTTGTGATTTTGATTGATTATTAAACAAGATCTGTTTATTTATCTTATAATGAAATATCAAGGTAAAATTTTTATTCCTTTTGCTTTTAAATGTGTTTTGAAAATACCAAAGCACTCATTCTGACAACCTGTTACTAAAATAAACTTGCCCGTTTCTCATTTTGTCACATCCTGCAGTCTATCATTTCAATTTGTAATAATGTTGCACAGAATTGTCCGATTTTCAATCTGTTTTTTGTATTTGATAGCCACATTATTGCACATTAATAACATGTCAATAACTAAAAATTGACCTCATGTGCACTCCGTCTCATAATGTGGTGGAGCGTCACATATACATTTACAATCATTTACTTCATCTTGTACTTGTTCAAGACAGGTAAACCCCAATTCCTACAAATTCCTATAAAAGTTGTTGCTTCTTTTCCACGATATGGCAACTTTTATCTGGACTACTAAGCAACTTTAAACAATTAAAAAGGATTGAATTGTTTAAGATAGTCTCTGAAGGGGAAGTAATATGGATATAAAATAGCCACACAGCATATGTGTGTGTGTGTGTGTGTGTGTGTGTGTGTGTGTGTGTGTGTGTGTGTGTGTGTGTGTGTGTGTGTGTGTGTGTGTGTGTGTGTGTGTGTGTGTTTATTTCTCTTTCTCTATTTCTGGTCCATCGGTCTGGAATTACTCCCCTCTTTCACTTCACTAAAAGCCTACTCATGACAGTTTTCAATCCAGTCTCAAGATATATTTATTTCAAACATAAAAATGTATACTCCTGTTTCATTTCTCATCTGTCCCTGCATTGCCCCCAGATAACAAATTTGCCAATGGCAACTGTCTTCAAACTGTAAGTTGTTTTACCTGTTTTTTTCTGATACATTCTATATGCTGATAAAATGTTAATTTATTTTAAGGTAATATTACCCCCCTTCAAAGGCTGTCATCACAGTTATGTTCCTTTTTATTGTTTGAAGTTACTCAGAAGTCTAGAAGAAAATCTGTATCTAATGTAAATGAAGCAACAATTTTTTAAAAATAAAATTGTAGACCATGCTGTTTCCCTGTTTGAAACATACATGGTGACAAGAAATGTTTAAGATTAAGTTTTTTTTTTCAATTTCTGATCAGACATGGGAAAAGAACCAGTAAAGTGTGGAATTGTTAGTGTAATAATATGTTGCAAAACTATGAAGGCAACAACTTAAGCTTTGAATTAGGAATGGCAAATCTATACGGGGGTCGCCCCCTAACTTCTAATCCTCCAAGCTTTGGAGGAGATGTGTTGTCTATCTTCCCATGTTTGTGCTTTTTTTTTTGGAGGAGGGGGATAAGCAGGGGGGGAGGGGGAGGATGGGGATGGGTAGGAGATAGGATAGACAGAGGGAGGGGGGATGAGCAAGGAGGGAGAGGGGCATAGGTAGATGGGGGGAGGGGAGGAAGGGGGGATAGGTAGGGGGAGGAGGGGGGATAGGTGGGAGGGGGAGGGAGGGGGGATGGACGGGGGATAGGGAGGGGGATGGGTAGGTTGGAGTAGGATAGGGAGGGGGAGGAGAGGGGGATGGGTAGGTGGGATGGGGGGGGGGATGGGGAGGAGTTAAAGTATCAAAAGTGCCCATTTCCCGGAGCCTTGCATAACTTCACTGTTTACCATAACTCCCAGGGGACACAGATTCATTGTTTCCCACGATAATAGTGTTCACTGTGATAGTAGGTATCTGTATACAAACTGGCTTGCTGTCACTCTTCATGTCAGAATTGAATCCTTTCCAGCTGTGCTATATATAAAATAATGAATAAAATAATTATTTTTAAAGGGGCGTAGGGATGACATGGTGGTAGTGCAGAATGATATTATGCAGGTACAGTGTTGAAGGAGTACACATATTATCCAAACATTAGAAAACAATAATCTACAAAGCGAACTGTTGGATCAGTCCCCAAAACGCCCCTTCAAGAGAGGACCCGATCAAATCCTCTTTAAGAATCACCAGGGCCTCTGTACTAACCAAAGGTGGAAAAGGGACACACACACAAGTGGGCAATGGAAACAGCTTTTGTCCTTGAGAACCAAAGAATTGTGGGGAAAGAGTTCCCAGTGCTGCCCTACGTAACCATGATAATGTGTGTGTGTGTGTGGGGGGGGGGTAAATGTAAATGCCTGCGAAACTTGAATATTATGCAAAATTGTACCGCATTTGGTTTTGGCTTGACCTCCTGTGAGAGTTATAGGTTCACAAGAGGTCTATTCTCACTGAATATTGGTACTAATTTCACACACACACACACACACACACACCACACACACACACACACACACACACACACACACACACACACACACACACACACACACACACACACACTACAATTCAATTAGTATAGTACACACACACACACACACACACACACACACACACACACACACACACACACACACACACACACACACACACACACACACACACCACCCTACAATTCAATTTAGTATAGTTGTCTGCTTTCATTCTTATTCAAGGCATGGATCGTAAAGAGAACGTTTTGAATAAAATGATTGTAAGCAAAACATGGTCTGTCAGCAGTTTATCTGATAAAAAAAAAAAAAGAATGCTAAAGAAACACAGTCTTTCAGCCATGCAGTTGAATAAAGCAGGGTAATCGTCCAGAACATGATAAACTACGCATAATAAATAGTTCCACAGAATGTTTGCCTTGACACAGATTGTGCAATAACAACACGAGGTTCACCGAGCCGCTGGTTTTCTTCTCTTTTATTTTTATTTCATTTTATACCACATTATCTCACAGCAGATATCTCTGCGTGAAATTCGAGCTGTTCTCCCCGGGGAGCGCGTGTCGCCACATGTACAGCGCCTACACATTATATCTTATATAATGATATAATAATAATAATGATAACACTAACAATCATCATCATCATCATCATCATCATCATCATCATCATCATCATCATCATCATAATAATAATAATAATAATAATAATATAATAGCCCTGGGCCGCCCTGGGGACTCCAACTCCCCCGATTTTTCCTCAGGGATGGTGTCTAAACACGACATGCTGGGTTTTTTGGTTTGGTTGTTTTTTTGTTGTTTTTTTAATTTTGTCATCGGCTCCTACCGGCACACAATGGCCTGCTCTTCAAAAGGCGAAACGGGGTTTTAACGTGTGCGCAAGATGTTCTGCGAGCGTTCGCACACAGGGCCTCGATTTACAGTCTCATCCGAATGACTTTGACATTCAGTTCGATTTTTTTTCGTCAAACTGGGAAGAGAGGGCGAGGCTGGGAATCGAACCCAAAACCTCACTGTTTACTTGTTGGCAGGCGAACGTCTTAACCATCCTGCCACCTTCCTTCCTTTCTTAGTGCCAAAGAATCAAACGGATAATTGTGCCATCTACGTAAATGCTGCATAAGAGTTTGTTAGAACTGACAAGCATGTATGAATAAGACTACCATTCAAAGGCTACGTAATATCATAAGGGAGAGGAGGGGGAGGGGGGGGCGAGAAAGAGGGATCACACACACACACACACACACACACACACACACACACACACACACACACACACACACACACACACACACATCACAATTCACAAACTCTCTCTCACACATACACACACAACTCACACACACACACACACACACACACACACACACACACACACACACACACACACACACACACACACACACACAGCACAGCACAGCACAGCACAGCACATTTGATACTTACATATATATCTATAGACACTGGTATAAATAATTAAGTTTTTGAGCGCATGCACTATCCACAATTACATGCATTCAGACACCTGAACTCACGCATATATGTACCCTTCCACTCAACATTTTGTCTAATACAATTGGACCCTTATAAGAAGCTCGCTTACAGTGAATCCCCCTTATAAGAAAAAAAATTTGGTTCCGTCGAAGGTGTTCTTTACTATGACTTACGAAAGCTCGGATATAAGAATCTCGCTTATAAGAAACCCCTCTTATAAGAACGTCAATTTCTGGTCCCATCGAGGATGTTAGCTCGGATATAAGAAAGTCTAGTTGGTTTTGAGAACTTCACTTTGCAATGGGAGACCTTCTTCAGTCAGTTTCCTGTAAACCAGCTCACCAAACGGAAAGCATTTCCACGAAAAACCCAACTTGATTCTTTCAGGAAATTCTGACGTCACACCAGATGTTGCTGGCAAGTTTAGAACGACAGGCACATAAAAGCAAAATTTCTCCAATAACATTGTGTTTCTTTTTCATTTAATCGCATTACATGGACTCTCACGCACAGCGTGTATTTTTTGCAACAGCTTGGGCAGGTGCCTGTAGGCCCCATCTTTCCTCTTTTTGATAGCTGGAATCGGAAAGGCGAAGCCAGCCTCATATCTTTGTCAAACGCCTGTCAAAATGGCTGACTCAAAGCCGAGACTGTCAATTTTACTCAAAAGGAAAATTAAACTTATCAAAGAAGTTGAGGCCAACCCTCACAAGCTGAAAAAGGCTGTAGCAGATGAACAGCAGATTACACCAGCAACACTGTCAAACATTCTCTTAGTACCAGTCAGGTGTCTGGCAGATCTATTAAGTTGTTATTCAATCTGTTCAAGGTTTCTTTGCGATTTTTTTTAACGATTTTTATTCCTGTGATAAGTGATACACCGAAGATCTTGAGCAGACAGTTAAGCATTGATCACTTTATATTCTCTTTCCGAAAAAAGTTCCTGCTTTATTTCAGTCATGGTTTTTCATTTATAATTACAGAAATAAATGTTGTTGAATCCACAGAATTCCTCTGTGTGTGTGTGTGTGTGTGTGTGTGTGTGTGTGTGTGTGTGTGTGTGTGTGTGTGGTGTGTGTGTGTGTGTGTGTGTGTGTGTGTGTGTGTGTGTGAAGTTGTTTTTGATTTTGAACATTATACGGTTGTCACTGAATTTCAACAAAAACATGGAGAAGGCTACATTTAAAATCTCACTTATATGTAGACAGAATGTGACCAGAACGAACCAATTTAACAAAACAACAAACTTGATGAGTAATTGTAGATCGGGTGTGTTTTTATGTTTTTACCATTATGAAATGTCCAATTAGCTATTATTTTACTGATTTACGCTTTTCCTCGCTTATAAGAAAGCACATTCAAAACAGTGTTCAGATGCTTGGATATAAGAAAGCCCGCTTAAAACAAAGCCCGCTTATAAGAAAACCTAAAATCAGGTCCCCACGACTTTCTTATAAGCGGGTCTCACTGTATCACTTTTTGTGAAGAGACATTAACTTGAAGACCACATACACACACACAACGCGAGGTCCTAATCACTAGACAAAATGTGTGAGAAACATAATTGTACTGTATAATATGTAGTGGAACGATATCCAACATTCATATTCTATTTGAGTGTCGGGTTTTAGGGCTCTCAGCAAATATAGATTGTTGTACGGAATTAGTTTTGCATTGAAGGGGTGTCCCATTGCTACTTTCCTGTGGTGAGGGCAGTTTTTCTTTCCCTCCTTTTTGCACTGTGTCCTACATTATGAGACCGATTTTTTAATCAGGGATATGGATCCCACCCCATTCTTTAATTTATACTAGTTGCAGTTTGAACTTGGTGTTAATATCATTATTTTGTTATTACTTTTGATTGCAACATGTTTTTGCTGTTATGCTTGTTGCATCATCACATTCGATTGGATGACTGTTCCTGATATTAGTTACGTTATGTTCCCCATATTGCCCTCCTTTGAGCAGTAGAAGATTAGTCTGTACATGTAGATATTTCAGTGACACACACACACACACACACACACACACACACACACACACACACACACACACACACACACACACACACACACACAGCACATGTATACGTAGGGGCCTACATATAATTATCTATAGACAATGGTTTAAATAATGTACATGAGCACATGCACGATCCACATTTACATGCATGTAAATACTTGAACACACGCACACATATACCCACGCATTCAACATTTTGTCTAGTATCACTAAAGACTTAAAATTGAAGACCACACACACACACACACACACACACACACACACACACACACACATACACACACACAAGACATCCACGTCATCAAGATGGCGGAGAAACGCCTGAGTTTATTGTTAGCTGCCAGGGTTTCAGCAGAACAGGCAAACAGGACAAGAGCAAGAAGTATGGGAGGCCTCCAAAAATCTAGGCAAGCAACATCTGTGAAGGCTGAGAGCAAGAATAGGTCACCGTCACCATTAAGGACAGGAGAGCAGTCAGATCAGGGGCATCACAACAGCTGTGGTCATGGAGGCCAGACACACCCTGGAACAGATTTAGATCTACTGCCAACAGAGGAATCTTTCAGATCTACCAGTCCTCCTACCGATATTTATAGAAATCCCGTGATTGCTTCCCTTACCGATAGACTAGACTTTGTGTGTACGGGTTTCGTCGCTTGAAACTACAGTTGGAGAACTGAGAGATCAGAAAACAAGACAAACTGAAGGGTCTTCTTTCTCAAAACAGGTCAGTGGTTACGCATGCACACAAGTGAACATACAGGACACGCTTTTTATCTTATGCTGATGCCCTGAAACAAACAACTGACTTCCAACAAAACCCAGATTCAATGAAAACAACTACTGACAAAAAGAACATCCTAAAGTCAAAACTAGAATCTGAGCAAAGAAAGAAGAGGAACGCCATGAAGCTTAATCACAATGACGTTTCCAAAGCAAAATGACGTGAAGGCGTCACCTGCTCACCTTCAATCTCCACAGCACTTGATTAATTAAACAACACCAGGATCTACCCGTTTGTGTTGCCATCCACGATTGTGGGATGAATGGCGCAGACAGAAGACTTGGCAGTTCATACAGAATCAAGGCCATCACAAACAAATGCTTGGGAAAGGGATAGCCTAGTGGTCAGAAGAACAATTTGACGACCCGGGTTCGATTCCCGGTCGGGGAGATTTTTCCTCTGGAGTTAACATCAGTGCTGACTCCACCCTCCCCAAAAGTCCTTCGGATGAGACTATAAACCAGGCCCCGTGTGCGAACGCACGCAGGACATCTTGCCCACACGTTAAATCCTGTCCCACTTTTCGTTAAGAGTAGGCCGTCTTGTGCCGGTGGGAACAGATGATACGATTTACAAAAAAAAAATGCATACACACGGGGACTGGATGTAAAAGAAAAAGCACAAGAGTGCTTATCCCATTATCCTCGATGTAAAACAAAATAATAAAGAAAGAATAGATAAATAAAATAAAACGCACACATGAAGATGGTTTGCCAATAGTAATTTCGATGGCTCTTATGAACACCTATTAACACGTTAAATTAAGATCATTTTTGCAAGCTAGATCCCACAGTGTAGAACTACAGTCAATATTACCCTGAATATATGCGTAATAGAATAGTTTTCTTGTAGGCTAGGCCTATGCAGGTCTAAAACAGAGAGAGAGAGAGAGAGAGGAAGGGAGGGAACTGGTGTCAACGTCTTCGGGGGTCGCCACGGTCGCCAGACTACGAGATAGGCAGAATGAATGAATAATCTTTCTTTTCCAAGGATAACAGAGTAAGTATTCACACACTTTTTTTTTTTCATCCGGCCCTTGCCCTGGTAAGGGAATAGCACCCCCTCCCCCCCCAAAAAAAAAACAACCTGCCGTGCCCCTCCCCCCCCCCCCCCCCCCAAAAAAAAGAAAAAAAATCCAAACCAACAGCAGATAAAGAAAAAAGAAAATCAAAACCACCACCACTAATAATAAAATTCGAACTATGATTTAAAAAAGAGACTGATATACATTGAAAAAACATAATTCACACGAAATACATTGACAATCATTTAAACATAAGATAATTATTGGTACATAATTCACCAAACGCATAATTTCTAACTGGCCCGAACATTTTAGTTAGTGAATCAAATAGATTACAATTGAGAGAAGACAGGTGAGAAGAGAATAGCCCAACCAAAATGAAATACAGATCTATCAAACATTTTACTCTTTTTTTTCTTTGACAAGTTTATGAAGAAAAGGGGAAAAAATAACAAGATAAACTAACAGCAAACAAACATTTTAAAACATCAGCAACATTATCATATAACGATAGATAGATGGGTAGGTAGGTAGGTAGATAGATAGATAGACAGGCAAGGCAAGGCAAGGCAAGGCAAGGCAAGGCAAATTATTTTATTTAGAGGATAATGAATAAGCACTCGTGTGCCCTTTTTTTTTTTTTTTTTTTTTTTTTTTTTTTTTTTTTTTTTTTTTTTACATCCAGCCCCTGCCCTTATCAAGGATAGGATCAAGATTTTTTAGATAAAAAACCTCCACAAACTAAACAACAACAATAATAATGATTCAAATACCAAGATTAAGAACAAAAAAACATTATCAAGTAGCAAACAACAGACAAGAATTAATGACAGAAATACAATAATACGGTAATAATGAAAAATGCACTCATTCAGAAACAAAAATACGAAATAAAAATCAAATGATCATTTTGATTTTTTTTTAAGCGCTAATAATTAAAGAAACAACCCTGGGTGACAAATGAGGTTCTTGACCTCTGCGACAAAAGAAGAGAACTTAAGAAGCAAAAGTTCACAAGTCAAGAAGCCAACAACAAGTACATGGATAGCCACAGAGAAGTGAGGAAAAAGATGAGAGAAGCCAAAGAAGCGTGGATAGAAGAACAATGCAACAACATCGAAGCTGGAATGGCCAAGGGAAACAGCAAAACAGCTTACAACACTCTGAAAGCACTAACTAAAACCACACAGCCTAAAGCCTCTGTTATTGAAGACAAAGAAGGAAATCTTTTAACGGAAAACAATGCCATCCTCCAACGCTGGACAGAATACTGTGAGGGATTGTATAACTACCCACTACGCCCAGATACCAACATAGTTTCCAACAAACCCCCTGAACACCAAGATAAAGACCCACCAATACTAAGGTGTGAAGTAGACACAGCTATTAAACAATTGAAGAAGGGGAAGTCCCCTGGAATCGATAACATCCCAGCTGAACTCATAAAAAATGGAGGGAATGAAACAGCAAGGCGATTCACAGATCTTTGTCAGAAGATCCACGACACCAAAGAATGGCCAAAAGAATGGACACAGTCTCTTGTAATACCCCTGCCAAAGAAAGGAAACCTCAAACAATGTCAGAACTACAGAACCATCAGTCTCATAAGCCATCCTAGCAAGATCATGCTGCAGGTAGTCCTCAACAGACTGAAAAACCAAGCAGAAAAACTCCTGGCAGAAGAACAAGCGGGCTTTAGACCAAAACGCAGCACAATGGAACAAATTTTCAACCTGAGAATTCTGATAGAGAAGCATCTCCAACACCAAAAAGACTTGTACCACAATTTCATAGACTTCAAAAAGGCCTTTGACAGGGTATGGCATGACGGCCTCTGGCAAGTACTCAGGCACTTCAACATTGACAGCTGCCTAATTGAAGTCATCAAGGCTCTGTATGAGAATGCAAGAAGTGCAGTTTTCATGAACAATCACGTGGGCGAGTTCTTCAAGACCACGGTTGGAGTCCCGCCAGGGCTGCCTTCTCTCACCTGTACTCTTCAACCTCTTCCTCGAAAACATCATGACAGAGACACTGCAAAACCACCACACTTCCATCTCCATTGGTGGAAGACCCCTTTGCAACCTCAGATTTGCAGATGACATTGACCTCAAGGGCAGCAGCAAACAAGAACTGCAAATCCTCACAGACAGTCTAACAGATCGAGCGAGCGCATACGGCATGGAGGTCAGTACAGAGAAATCGAAGATCATGGTCAACAGCGCGAGTAATGACAGCACGGAAATAAAGATGAATGGAGAAATATTGGAAGAGGTGAGCCAATTCAAATACTTAGGCTCCATCCTAACAAAAGATGGCACATCAAACAATGAGGTGAAAGCTCGCATTGCAACAGCAATATCTGCTCTAGTCAGACTCCAGAGGATCATCAGAAGCAACAACATCAGCTTCTGCACCAAATACCACCTCTACAAATCCCTCGTGATATCTATCCTCCTATATGGCTGTGAATCATGGACTCTGACAGCAGAGTTAGAGAGAAGAATCCAAGCATTCGAGAACAAGTGCCACAGAAGACTCCTCAAAATATCATACAAAGAACACAAGACCAATAGCCTAACTATGTGAAAGAAGAAATCAAAAAGCGTGTGGGCCCCCAAGAGCCTTTGCTCTCCACCATAAAGAGGAGAAAGCTGATGTGGTTTGGTCACATACCAAACCACACCACAAGACACAACACCCTAGCAAAAACCATCTTGCAAGGAACAGTCGAGGGCAAGAGAAGAAGAGGCCGCCAAAAGAAATCATGGGTTGACAGCATCAAAGACTGGACTGCCCAACCCCTGCAACGCCTCCTACTAGCCACACAGGATCGTGAAGCATGGAAAAAGATCTCCGTTGCGTCTTCTCTCATGTCCCCCCTACGTCCTTTGGGACATGGGACTGAGTGAGTGAGTGAATAATTAAAGAGCAAACAAGAGAATAGATAGAGGATAGATAGAAAGAAAGAAAAAAGGGGGGGTGGTATGGGGGGGGGGGGGGGGAGGCATAAAAGCAGAAATTTCTCATTTTCCTGATTAAATCTTATTTACGCCTGCGTTTGCTCAAGTTGTGATCGAAACTAGCAAAAAGATACTTGTTCTGGGAGTGCTCTCCCTTATGTCTAATGCCAGCACGTGTAGAAAATTCTCTGTTATTAGTTAACATTCCCGTACTTTGTTGATCAGTTTGTGGGTGTTGCGACAAACCTGCACAAAATGGAGGATGACAACAGCACAAACAGTACTATCAGAGGAAAACCCAAGTCAGGACGGATCTGGAAAAAGACGAAATTAACCAGGTAAGGTACTAAGAACAATTATTGTTTTTCGATCGGAGCTCGACTTGCCATCGTGTTAAAACGAAGCATCGGCCTCGATCCTTCACAATCTATGAATCCTCTCTAAATTGACATGCATCAATCATCAATGTGCAAGGGAGTTTTCCCTATCCTGTTGACGGTTCTGATCTTAACTGTGTGACAGTTGAATGCTCCCAGCTGCCTGACCTGCCCGAACTGGCAGGCTGGAAACATTTTCAATTTCACATTTTCAGTGTATAGTCAGGGTTCGCGCTAGGAATTTTTAAAACCGGTACTGCGAGTTGCCATTTCAGAGATATCTTGACCAACTCCCCCAAAATCGGTCCCCAGAAAATAAAATCCGGTACGTACTGTGAACAAAACGAAACTATTCAGTGAGGGGGTGGGGGATGGAGGGATTGTTCGACAGCAAAACTAAATCTAAATTGAACGCAAATCTCTCAGACTTTGACTGCCGTGCTGCTGCGACTCGCTTCTTGGGCACGAAGCCACTCAGGAAATAGGATTTTTTTTCTAGCGCCTGTGCCACTGTCCGTGTCAGTCTGTTGTTTTGCATGGCATCATTTGTGAGACTTATATTCTTCTTTCTTGTTTCTATGCTTAGCGCTCATCTAAATATTTCGTTCAATCTAGATTTAGTTTTCGACTCCTCTCTCAAAGCAATGCGCAAATTCATAGTCAAAGACCCTCGCTATTCGCTTTTTGTAAGAGCAGGCCATCCTGTGCCCGTGGGAACAGATGACATTTACAAAACTGCATACACATGGGGACTGGATGTAAAAAAAGCATAGGAGTGCTTATTCCATTATCCTCAATATAAAAGATTAAAAGAATAAAGAATAAATAAATCTAGGCCCCATTTACTCATTGTGAATGGAAGTTACTGTCATGCCGAGAAGAGCACGAACCTCTATTCTTTCATAGTAAAGCTTGCTGTTCTGCGTGCTAGGCTAATAATGATGCTGGTGCCAAAGATGTTCGTCGGAAGGGGTGGTGGTAGGAAGGGGTAGGTGCGGTAAGCACAGTACAGGCGCATGACAGACTGTCAGAAAATGTCACTTCAGACTTTTTTTTTGAGACGGAAATCTAATCGGTCACAGGTAAACAGAATCGGTATGCCGTACCGGCTGCTTCGAAAATTTTCGGTATTCCCTGTTTACAATCGGTAAAATACCGACAATTACCGGTTATCGCGAACCCTGGTATAGTACAGTACAAGTTCACTGTAGTATTGGTGACACTTTTTGTTTGCAAATATGTCTGTTTAGGTTGGTGTAGGGGAATTATTCACCTTTGCTTATCAGTCTTCTGACAGATTTAAAATTGTGTGAATGGTTTGGCAGGGGCCTGAGTAATATTATTATCCCTGTGCAGTGTGTCAAGGAGTAGGCTACAACACCAACGAAACCAATGCTGTGTACAGAGTACATACATGTATACTATAGTTTACTCAGGGTTCGTGCTAGGATTTTTTAAAACCGGTACTGCGAGTTGCCATTTCAGAGATATCTTGACCAACTCCCCCAAAATCGGTCCCCAGAAAATAAAATCCGGTACGTACTGTGAACAAAACAAAACTATTCAGTGAGGGGGTGGGGGATGGGGGGATTGTTCGACAGCAAAACTAAATCTAAACTGAACGCAAATCTCTCAGACTTTGACTGCTGTGCTGCTGCGACTTGCTTCTTGGGCACGAAGCCACGCAGGAAATAGGGTTTTTTTTTCTAGCGCCTGTGTCACTGTCTGTGCCAGTCTGTTGTTTTGCATGACATCATTCGTGTGACTTATATTCTACTTTCTCATTTCTATGCTTAGCGCTCATCTAGATCTTTCATTCAATTTAGATTTAGTTTTCGACTCTTCTCTCTCAAAAGCAATGCGCAAATTCATAGTCATAGACCCTCCGCTTTTCGCTTTTCGTAAGAGCAGGCCATCGTGTGCTGTGGGAACAGATGACAAAAATTTACAAAACTGCATACACACAGGGACTGGATGTAAAAAAGCACAGGAGTGCTTATTCCATTATCCTCAATATAAAAGATTAAAAGAATAAAGAATAAATAAATCTAGGCCCCATTTACTCATTGTGAATGGAAGTCACTGTCATGCGGAGAAGAGCGCGATGCTCAATTCTTTCACAGTAAAGCTTGCTGTTTTGCGTGCTAGGCTAATGAGGCTGGCCCAAAGATGTTCGTTGGAAGGGGTGGGAAGGGGTAGGTGCGTAAGCACAGTACAGGCGCATGACAGACTGTCAGAAAATGTCACTTCAGACTTTTTTTTTTGAGACGGAAATCTAATCGGTCACAGGCAAACAGAATCAGTATGCGGTACCGGCTGCTTGGAAAATTTTCGGTATTCCCTGTTTCACTCACTCAGTCCCATGTCCCAAAGGACGTAGGGGGGACATGAGAGAAGACGCAACAGAGATCTTTTTCCATGCTTCACGATCCTGTGTGGCTAGTAGGAGGTGTTGCAGGGGTTGGGCGGTCCAGTCTTTGATGTTGTCAACCCATGATTTCTTTTGGCGGCCTCTTCTTCTCTTGCCCTCGACTGTTCCTTGCAGGATGGTTTTTGCTAGGGTGTTGTGTCTTGTGGTGTGACCAAACCACATCAGCTTTCTCCTCTTTATGGTGGAGAGCAAAGGCTCTTGGGGGCCCACACGCTTTTTGATTTCTTCTTTCACATAGTTATTGGTCTTGTGTTCTTTGTATGATATTTTGAGGAGTCTTCTGTGGCACTTGTTCTTGAATGCTTGGATTCTCCTCTCTAACTCTGCTGTCAGAGTCCATGATTCACAGCCATATAGGAGGATAGATATCACGAGGGCTTTGTAGAGGTGGTATTTGGTGCAGAAGCTGATGTTGTTGCTTCTGATGATCTTCTCGAGTCTGACTAGAGCAGATATTGCTGTTGCAATGCGACCTTTCTCTTCATTGTTTGATGTGCCATCTTTTGTTAGGATGGAGCCTAAGTATTTGAATTGGCTCACCTCTTCTAGTGTTTCTCCATTCATCTTTATTTCCGTGATGTCATTACTCGCGCTGTTGACCATGATCTTTGATTTCTCTGTACTGACCTCCATGCCGTATGTGCTCGCTCGATCTGTTAAATTGTCTGTGAGGATTTGCAGTTCTTGTTTGCTGCTGCCCATGAGGTCAATGTCATCTGCAAATCTGAGGTTGCAAAGGGGTCTTCCACCAATGGAGATGGAAGTGTGGTGGTTTTGCAGTGTCTCTGTCATGATGTTTTCGAGGAAGAGGTTGAAGAGTACAGGTGAGAGAAGGCAGCCCTGGCAAACCCCAACCGTGGTCTTGAAGAACTCGCCCACGTGATTGTTCATAAAAACTGCACTTTTTGCGTTCTCGTACAGAGCTTTGATGACTTCAATTAGGCAGCTGTCAATGTTGAAGTGCCTGAGTACTTGCCAGAGGCCGTCATGATTCCCTGTTTACAATCGGTAAAATACTGACAATTTGTTATCGCAAACCCTGGTTTACTTCTTTTTTTTTTAGAATTCTGTGGTGATATAATATCTCTGGTAAAAACATAGAATAGAGTATGAATTGGCTGGTCACCAAACTGTAACTTGTGTTAGTGATAGGTTTTGTATACTCATACTGTATATATATTTCTTTTTCCATGCATCCTGTTAGCACAAGCACTGAAATAGAGACCTGTATCATAACTTCTAAAAAATGATAAAGTTGGATGTCTCCTGTGGGGATCCTGGGGGCCTATCACTGTGACTATGGATCATCTGATAGTATCTCAGTATGTGTACTCGATCTATAACATCCCAACCGTCTGGAAATTCTGTGCTAGGTATTCCCTTTTCTATTCTTCTCTTTGTTTCTGCCTTGTTCCTTGTCTTCCTGTTATCTTAATGTATAATTTTCTAATTTATTGGTCACTTCTCTTGCCTTTTAGTAAATATTACTTCAGAAAGACTTACACGTTAAAGTAAACAGTTCTGATGTTCCTTGTCATATGAGTTTATTCATCAAGGTGTTCCTCTTCAGATTTATTTATAGATCAGGATGTTTCTCTTCAGATTTATTTATAAATCAGGATGTTTCTCTTCAGATTTATTTATAAATCAGGATGTTTCTCTTCAGATTTATTTATAAATCAGGATGTTTCTCTTCAGATTTATTTATAAATCAGGATGTTTCTCTTCAGATTTATTTATAAATCAGGATGTTTCTCTTCAGATTTATTTATAAATCAGGATGTTTTCTCTCAGATTTATTTATAAATCAGGATGTTTCTCTTCAGATTTATTTATAAATCAGGATGTTTCTCTTCAGATTTATTTATAAATCAGGATGTTTCTCTTCAGATTTATTTATAAATCAGGATGTTTCTCTTCAGATTTATTTATAAATCAGGATGTTTCTCTTCAGATTTATTTATAAATCAGGATGTTTCTCTTCAGATTTATTTATAAATCAGGATAATAATAATAATAATAATACATGGAATTTGTATAGCGCTATCTCTTGTAAAGACAAATCAAAGCGCTTGCATTTGACCTACAGAGCCACAGATCATGCTGCCACCAGGCGCAAAGATCCCCAACTCCAACTCCCCGATTTTTCTTCAGGGATGGTGTCTAAACACGACACCTGTGTGCATGCTGGTTTGTTATAATTTTGTTTCTCTTCAGATTTATTTATTGATCAGGATGTTTCTCTTCAGATTTATTTATTGATCAGGATGTTTGTCTTCAGATTTATTAATAAATCAGGATGATTCTGTTCAGATTTTCAGACATGACTCGAGTGCCAAGCCAGAAGACGTCATGGGCGGTGAAGATGGAGAGAAAGGCAGAGAAGCAGGCAGCCAAGGAGCTGCAGCAACAGCTGAAAGATGAGAAAAAGGCCAAGCAGGAGGTAGTGCAGTGTGTACACGTGTGTGTGTTGTGTGTGTGTGTGTGTGTGTGTGTGTGTGTGTGTGTGTGTGTGTGTGTCTGTGGTGTGTGTGTTGTGTGTGTGTTGTGTGTGTGTGTGTGACTGTGTGTGTGTCTGTGTCACTCTGTGTGTGTGTGTAAGTGTATGTTGCATTTTTGTGTACAGTTCTCTTCAAATATTTTTTTTATTGGAGTCTAAAGCCTAGTAAAGGAGCCATTTTAAATTCAGCATGCACAGTGAACTTGAACATGATTTATTTAAGTCTTTGTAACCAGGGTAATGTTACCAAATATTTTACATAGATGATCTATCTTGACAGTACTATAAAAAATAAAAAAGGTTTTAAAGAAGGAATAAAAAAAATAGTGTAGTGTTTTACTGTTTATCAATATATAATAAGGTTTGAAGAAAAGTGATATGATTTTTAGAGTAAATGAGAAAAAAACACATGACTTCAGTATTACTATTACTATATTAGGAATAAGTTGCTGAATGCACTGTCTTACTATGCTGCTCACAAATGATGTAACAGACCATAAATCCAATGTCCATGAGTAAGTTTACACTTGCAGTATAAGGATAATTTATTTCAGTGATATTAGTATGTATTTAAACAGGGTTTGCGATAACTGGTAATTGTTGGTATTTTACTGATTGTAAACAAGGAATACCGAAAATTTTCGAAGCAGCCGATTCCGTTTGCCTGTGACCGATTAGATTTCAGTCTCAAAAAAAAAAAGTCTGAAGTGACATTTTCTGAGTCTGTCATGCGCCTGTGCTTACGCACCTACCCCTTCCCACCCCTTCCAACGAACTCTGATCTTTGGCGCCAACCTCATTAGCACGCAGAACAGCAAGCTTTACTGTGAAAGAATAGAGCTTCGCGCTCTTCTCGGCATGACAGTGGCTTCCATTCACTATGAGTAAATGGTGCCTAGATTGATTTATTCTTTAAATATTCTTTTACTCTTTTATATCGAGGATAATGGAATAAGCACTCCTCAGAGTCTCCTGTGCTTTTTTATATCCCGTCCCCATATGTATGCAGTTTTGTAAATGTCATCTGTTCCCACCGGCACACGAAAAGCGGAGGGTCTATGACTATGAATTTGCACATGGCTTTGAGAGAGAAGAGTTGAAAACTAAATCTAAATCGAACGAAAGATCTAGATGAGCACTAAGTGTAGAAACAAGAAAGAAGAATAGGCTAAGTCACATGAATGATGTCATGCAAAACAAACAGACTGACTCAGACAGTGACACAGGCGCTAGAAAAAAAAAATCCTACCTATTTCCTGCGTGGCTTCATGCCCAAGAAGCGAGTGGCAGCAGCACGGCAGTCAAAGTCTCTGAGAGATTTGCGTTCAATTTAGATTAGTTTTGCTGCCGAACAATCCCCCCCTCCCCCACCCTCTCACTGAATAGTTTCGTTTTGTTCACAGTATGTACCAGATTTTATTTTCTAGGGACTGATTTTGGGGGAGTTGGTCAAGATATCTCTGAAATGGCAACTCGCAGTACCAGTTTTTAAAAATCCTTGCGTGAACCCTGGTTAAATAGGCTAGCAATGTTTGATTTTATTTGTTGCTTATGACGTAATGTCTTTTTGTCTTTCATTTAAAAAAATGTCTAGATATTTTTCAAGCATGTCAGGTGTCCATAGAGTTTTTCAGGTATAAAAGGGGGAAGTGTTAATTAAGTGTGTGTGTGTGTGTGTGCGCGCATGCATGCTTGTGTGTTTGTAGTGTGTATTATATGTCAATTATGCACACATGCATGCATACATGTGCCTGTGTGTACCAATTTTTATAAATTTACAACAGATTGATAAGGATTTGTCCCTTAAAATTAATTCATAACATTTTTTCTTTCAGGCTTTACGATTGAGACGAGAACAAAACATAAAGAGAAGGCAAGAAAACAACAGAAAGGGGGAAATTGTGCAGCCGGTGAGTTCTCTCCCTTACCATCCATCACAGGATTAGTTACTGTGTACCAGAGGTCCATTTTTAATTGTGAAAACCATGTTATCAATCTGAAATTTATAAAAGGTAAGTGTGTCCAACAACCTATTTGGTCATAGGGGGGCGAGGCATCAGACCTCAGCTTCTCTTGGGGCCAGCATATTGAGGGCGGTGCCCATCTCCTCTCCCTTGCTGCTTTACCTTCCCTGACCCTAAAGAGGGCAGGTACCCATTTACAGCTGGGTGAACTGGGGGGTTGTACTGAAGCAAAGCGTGCAAACGGTCACCCATCCAGCTGGTAACCACGCACGATGCTGTTTAATCTTAGCTTGGGGAAAGCGAGTACTCTGGCCACTGAGCTATCCTATCCCTAGCAATTTTTTTTTTATAAATTATGAAGATGAAAGGTATTTTTTAAAAACTGAAACAAACAAAACGGGATTGAAACTGAGATGTTCCTGTAAAAAAAATTATAACGCATTAAAATGCTAGGCTCCAGGAATTGAGGAATGTGAGATGGACCTGTTTTGTTGGTCAGGATGAGGGGTTTGGTGTTTTAAACATATTTATTTATTTTCAAAGCAAAATGAAGCAATATTATACCTTGATGCTTCAGTGCAAGAAAACCGATAGTTTTATAATCAGTCAGAATCGACAACCTGACCTTTACCTGCCTGAGCTAACATGCAGGACACCACCTACTAAGCCCCCTACTAACGACAGTATTAGCTCAGTCACGGAGCCAGACTGACTGAGTCACCCACCTGAGGTGGCGACCACCGCAACATCCCTCCAATGACCGTCCCCCCGCAAACCTCCAACCCCAAAGGCTTTGACACAAACTCACCACAGGCACAGAAAACCAAATGTGAGATCACCATGAGACCAGAGCAACGAGTGCCACCGAATAAGAGGCAATTTTTCTGATTGCATGATGATCGGTGATAGTGTAATGGGGTTGATGTAAAAATGCTGCTATGGAAGTGCATCTGCTTTGAGACTACCTGACAGTGTTGTTGGCCTTCTCTATGCTTGCTGTCATAATATATCCCGGCGTCAACCAGACCCGAGAGATACAGACACCTGCAGTGTTGGTCAGGTATTTCGAGTAACACTCTCAAATTCGCATCCGTAAAGTGGATGAAGCTCGACTGTGTTGTCCCAGTCTCCCTGGGCACTGAGCCCACAGCACACTCACTCTGGGTAGGAGCTGGCTGTAGTCCGAAAAATCCCTATAACTCTTATGGGAATCAAACCCACAATCTTCCAGTCCAAACTCCAAGGCGTTAACCACTGCACCATGGCGGCTGGTGTAGTGTATCATTTGAAGCCAAAACAGAATTGGTAACAGAATCAATCATAGTTTTACAGGAATAAATCATAAAATGATAAGTAATGGTAGTAGGCTTCATATTAATTATAGTATGTCACTTGACTTGGTTAATACTGATCCTTTCTGTTTTCTCTTTTTCAGATCAAGAACGCTGCCAAACTGAAGAGGATGAAGAAAAAGCAGCTTCGCAAAGTTGAGAAAAGATAATGTATGAACAGATACTTTGAAATATGTGTTGATGATGATGCATGAATGCTGAAATATGTGTTGATGATTATGTATGAATACTGAAAAATGTGTTGATTATGCATGAATGCATGAGGACTGGAAGCAGAAGTGGAACATTGTTGAATGGATGATTTGTGAACATGAGTGCGCATTTTCATTAAAGAAATGGAAACAAAAGTATTGAATGGTGGTGTGTACAAGATGTTGAGACAGATTTGAGAGGCAAAGAATAGCTCTAACATTGCTCCATGGGGATGCCGGGGACCTGTCAGTATAAATAGCATCCCCACCTTCTGTTTGTTTATTTTGTTTATTCTTTTATATCGAGGATAATGGAATAAGCACTCATGTGCTTTTTACATCCAGTCCCTGTGTATATGCAGTTTTGTGAATTTTGTTATCTGTTCCCACTGGCACATGATGGCCTACTCTTACGAAAAGAAATTCTGTGCAGTGAATTATCTCTTTTCTGCCCCTCTCTTTGTTTCTGTCTTGTTCCTTTTCCTTCTGTCACCTCCTTGTCTATTTTCTGCCTTCTTGGTCCACTCTCCTGCCTTTTTGCCAGAAAGACTTAAATGATAACAATTCTCTCCCATGCTGAAGTCAGATGCGCAGGGATTGACTTGTCAGGCACTCGCTTAACGGCAGTGGAATGCATCTTCAATTCTTGGTTCATGACAGACGATATTTGCTGTCTTAGCGTTTAACAAAGAAGCAGACGACTGGTGGAAGCTTACTGAAGCCAGCAGTTTGTAAGATAATGACATCATCAGCACTATGGTACAGTAGCGGCCGTGGAATTATGGATAGCTGCTTTGCATCATCAGCAAATCATTGCACTCTTGTGTAGCTGCATTATATTGCGTTGTTTCTCAACTCTTTAACTGCCAAGTTTCTCACTGAAGAACTCTCTTCAGTGCCAAGTTTTTTTCAGCGATTTTTGGGTAAGGTAAAGGTGTCCAATAACATTTGGCCGTAGGGGAGCGAGGCATCAGAGACCTCAGCTTCTCTAGGGGCCAGCATATTGAGGGTGGCGCCCATCTCCTCTCCCTCGCTGCCTTACCTTCCCTGACCCTAGAGGGCAGGTACGCATTTACAGTTGGGTGAACTGGGGGACTGTTATAAAGTCAAGGCGTGTAGACGGTTACCCATCCACTTGGTAACCATACTCAATACTGCTTAACCTTAGCTTGGGGAAAGCGAGCGCTTTGACCACTGAGCTATCCTGTCCCCTGAGTTTTGGGTAGGTCTCTTTAAAGACTTATAAGATCTCCTAAACCACACAACATATATATTGACTTCAAATTTTGTATGTACAATTTGAGATCAATGATCTAAGAAAGGAGATTATATGGGAATCAAAATGAATGAAATCAAAATGACAACAACAAAAAAATACAAGTCCTTTTCAACATGACCTGTGTTGTTGACTAGGTCGGCGTCAGTAGTTAAGGGGGGACTAGGCGTCCGTTTTGACCAATTTTTATATCTCAAGTTCTACTTAAGGTATTGCCATGAAATTTTGCACAGTGATGGAAAGCATCATTTTAAGCTATAATACAAAGTTTCAAAGCTTAATATGATTCAGAAAATTTTTTATGATTTTTTTCCAAAAAAAATGCAGTGAAAAACGGGTATGTCTCGGCCCCCTCTACTGTTCGAAAAAGTATGAAGTAATGAAGTCAAAATCATTATAAATGCAAAGGGCAGGAACAGAAGGGTGCAATAAGCATATATTTCTTTGTATAAATTCACATCACTGCTGACAACACCCGTTGGAATTTAGCTTAAAATTAGGAAATGTAAAAAATCAAGTTTAATCTTGCCTAGACCAAAACCTAGAGAGATGAGACATTTTCTAATAGTCTTATTGCACTCAGAAGCCATTTTTACATCTATGTGCAAAGTTTCATGGCAGTAGCTGCTATAGAACTTGCACAGTAAAGGGGGCCGGATTGTACGTATGCGAAAAAAGTGCGTTTTGAGAAAATTGACTTCAAAGTTTTAACATGCTGTAAACACACACAAAACCCATATTTTCTTCCTTTTTCCAACCTCAGGCTGTAAAAACACATGACCCTTACATTGTAGTTTCTTCAGCTACAGCTTTGTACTATACTGACATAGATCTTAAAGAGTTTTATGGGTACAAAACACAGATAGTAATAACAGTATACATATATGTACCAACCGCTGCACCACACACATGTACACACACATACACACACTGAACAGACACATAATCTGAAACAACCACACACAGGATAGAAAGTGTGAGCTGATCTTTATGGTTCTAGAAATAAACCTCTACTTGAATTTATCAGCTATTATGTTATGTGTTGCAAAATAATTTTGTTTACTATTATCCCGTTAATTATTTATATATCTTTTTTTATTTTCTGTTTGTCTGGTGAATGTACTTGTATGTTTTATTTATAATGATTCTTTTATTTGATAGTTGCTTTGCTTCTTTTTCTATATCTTATTTTCAGACAGTTTGCTCATTTTTCTTTTCCTACAATTGTTATTGGTACTGTTTTTCTTCTTTATTGTTTACTTCTGAGTGCTACAATATACACTTCATGAGGCATTTTTGCTATTGCATTTTCTTTCCTTGTGAGGGCAGGCTGCATAAAATATGTAGGCTATTAAGATTAATCTTTTATCATCAAACTTTAGAAAAATCAGTTGACCTTGCACACACACACACACACACTCACACACACACACACACACACACACACACACACACACTGTCATACACCCACTAACATAAACAGTAAACACATGTACTGACATGCAAAGTGGAGACATTCAGAGAGGGAAAAGTAAGGTCAGTAAAAATCCTTGCAAAAAAAAAAAAAAAGTAAAATAAAGAAATAAAATAATAGTTTACTGTTTTTGTATTCTGGACACTGGCCCCTGTCACTGTGTCAGTGCAGTGACAAGAGACTGAAGGCAATGTCGAGATCGTCACTTCTTCAGTCGTTTTGGGTGTTTATTTTAATCTTCGTTTTTATGCTGGGCCCTGGTTTTCCTTCATCTTTACTCGAGTGAAATACGCTTTCGTTTTTGATGAAAATAACATTATTTCTTCGATGAAGCAAATGAGGTTGACGCAGTTGGTTCAAGTGAGGATGGCTGTCTGCTTTAACAGATTTGCTGTTTGCAGATTTTTCATGTGGCAGCCACACGATACTATGACTAGTGCAGCTTAACATAGCTTTGTGGGCCTATCCAAGGTCAAATGCAGAGCATAGTCGGTTGATTCCATGTGTTCAGAACTCTTTGCTGTTGTAGAGAGTAGCCCACACGGAGTAGCAACACCGAGTACAAAATTGGGAGCATTTTCTTCATGCTTGTCAAAGTTTTAATATTTAAGTGCAAGCTTCAATCTTTTGATATGTACTAACCCTGCATGTTATTCATAAGTTTAGAAAATTTCATTTTCTTTCTGTGCATTATGTATTTCTTATGAATTTTTTATGAACCATTACAAATGGGCTGTTCATGGGGAAAAGCAAGGTAGTGAACTGGCCGTCCTGAGTGAGTTAATCTCCATTCATGATTTTTTTCTCCATAAAGTTGGACTTCTTACTTCGAGATCTATACCATATTACAGTACGACCTGTCCTGGGAGACTTTGTTGAAGGGGGAGGGATTTTTGTTTTTTGGGAGGGAGCGGGTGTGGTTTGGGAAGTCTGAGTGTAAGTAAATACTGTAAGGATTTTTGGAGTTTTGTTTGTTTAGGTTTAAAAAAAAGATAAAAAGTTCTTATTTCTTTTATTTTCAGAATGATGGGGTAAGCACTCAGTTGCTTTTTCACCTCCAGTCCCCATGTGTATGCACTTTTCTCAAATTTGTCATCAGTTCCCACCAGCACATAATGGCCCACTCTTCTGTAAAGCGGAACGGGTTTTAACATGTGCGCAAGATGTTCTGCATGTGTTTGCACACGGGACTTCAGTTTATAGTCTCATCCGTAGGACGTTTAGGGTGGGGGTGTTTTAAATGTCTGCCCATGTGTGTGACATGCCTGTCCTGTCCTGTTGTTCCCACTCAGCTTTTTCTCCTCAACATCTCCTCTGCCCCACTCATGCATCAACTTCTCTTGGCAGATCTTCAGAGTCAGAAGTTGTCAGGAACATCTCTCATTTCTTTTTCTGAGTGTGTCTATGTACGTGAGTGTGTATACGCAGATGGATTGGTGGTCTAGGTGGTAACGCGCCTTGCCTAGAAAGCAAAAAGTCAGGGTCAGAGTGTGCGGTGGTTTGTACCCCGTTTGGGCCCGAAATTTTTTCCCCATCCATTAGACCCTGAATGGTGGTCTGGGCGCTAGTCTTTCGGATGAGACCAAAAACCGAGGTCCCGTGTGTTACACATCATTAACGCACATAAAAGAACCCACAGCAACAAGGGGGTTAACCCTGGCAAAATTCTGTAGAAAAAAGCCACTTTGATACAGGAAAAAGAAAAAATGGGTAGGCGCTACACTTGTGGCAACACGCTCTCCCCAGGGAGAGAGAGCAGCCCGAATTTCACGCAGAGAAATCTGCAGTGACATAAAGTGGTATAAAATAAAATAAAAATTTCTTTTTTTGAGTTTTATACGAACATGTGTGTGTGTATATGCTTCTTCCACTCAGAGAAGAGCGAAGAAGTGCCTGTATCTTTAGCCCATCACCAAAGTCAAAACCAGTGCCTCAAAAAGAAGAAAAAAAAATGCACACCATGTCTTACTTTGAACAGATGTGTTTATTAATGAAGGTGAAGACGAGGGCATTGTTATAACATGTTTCTCTCTCTCTCTCACGGATTCACAAACATGTACGTATGTGTATGCATGTGTACACATTTCATTTCTATAGCAACAAACATACAACCACACATGACTATTCTGCATCTAACAACCAGGAAAGAAAGAAAGAAGGCTGCACACACCACCCCTGACTTCATGCACTGTACTGTACAGCACTGCACTGTACTGTACTGTACTGTACTGTACTGTACTGTACTGTACTGTACTGCACTGCACTGCACTGTAAAGCACTGCACTGCACTGCACTGCACTGTACTGTAAAGCACTGCACTGCACTGTACTGTACTGTACCATACTGCACTGTACTGCACTGCACTGTACTGTACTGCACTGTACTGTACTGCACTGCACTGGACCGTACTGCACTGCACTGGACTGCGCTGTACTGTACTGCACTGCACTGTACTGCACCGCACTGTACTGTACTGCACTGTACTGTACAGCACTGCACTGTACTGCACTGTACTGTACAGCACTGCACTGCACTGTACTGTACTGCACTGCACTGTACTGTACTGCACTGTACCGTACTGCACTGTACCGTACTGCGCTGTACTGTACTGCACTGAACTGAACTGTACTGTACAGCACTATACTGCACTGCACTGCACTGCACTGTACTGTACTACACTGTACCGTACTGCACTGTACCGTACTGCACTGTACTGTACTGCACTATACTGTACTGCACTGTACTGTACTGCACTATACTGTACTGCACTGTACTGTACAGCACTGCACTGTACTGCACTGTACTATACTATACTGCACTGTACTGCACTGCACTGCACTGTACTGTACTGTACTGCACTGCACTGTACTGCACTGTAATGTACTGTACTGTACTGCAACCTCTTCCCTTGTCTGCTCTGAGACTGGACTGGACTGGTCAGTCACATCAATAGGACATTGTCCATTCATCTCTAGGATATCATCTGTGGTTTTTACCTTAACACAATGGACATGTATGTCATGTATAAATAGCCAGGTATGTACATCTTGCATATGGCACTACTTATCAAATTCTGTGTGGATTTTTTTTGTGTAAAATTTGATCTGCTATAATGATTTTGGGGGGGAAAAGACTCCCTTGCAAAGTTAACTGCAAAGTCAAACTTATTTAAACAGATGTTAGGCTCAGTTAAAGTCTTTAACAAGGGCATGTTGACACTTTTTTTTAGCGCTACCTCGGTGTATACCTGTGTGTGTAGTAGCATGTGTGCAAACACATGTTTATACACGATGCATTTGTTGGGTGTATTTGTCAGGTCTACCCAAAGGACTCGTGGAACCCAAGGAAATCCTCTATGGACACCAGGCAACTGTATCCACATGTCAGCATCTTAACTCTCACATTCAAATATGTCGTTGAAGGGGACATGAATTTAGCGCTTACAGCCCAGTCTTAGTTCCATGCACAAAATTCAGGCTGCTCTTCCCATCACAACAGAACCTCTTTTCCCTTTTCTCTGGGTGCTTGTACGGTTGTTTTTAATCAGACCGGGGACATTAATTTTGCCATGGTCAGCTCTCGTGTTGCTATGGGCCTTTTCTTAGGTGCGCCTCAGGCATGTTACATACACAATCCTGGTTCATCATCTCATCAGAGACAATCAACAAGACTCGTGGTGTGTACTGGAGATAAGCCCAGCACTGGACAAGACTTGAAACCTGAATCTCTCACTTTCTGGACAGGTGTGTTGCTGCTACATCACAAAGCTATGTAACTTCAGTCCTGGCCTTGGGGGACAGACAATGACTGAAGACTGACTGGTGGTGACAGTGATGATCACAAGGAGTTCTACTGCAGATAGAGAGAGCTACGAGAGAGAAGAGGCAGCAAAGAGAAGGCTTCGCTGCCACTAGCTCCAGGTAGCCTAGCCCCACTTTCCATTCCCTGCAGCCTTCAGATCCCATCAGCAACACCAACTGCCACAGTGAAATCTGACAGCAAACCCAGAGAGACATTTTGTCATACAGTCTCATAGAGCTGAATCCCTTGCAGGGTGTACCAACCTTGTCTCCTGTCACACAAGTCTGTCAGTGTGTGTGTTTGCTTTGAATCGCTACCTAAAGGCTTAACAAAAGTATTTATGAAAATAAAGTGACTTTAACTTTTTAGCTGTTTCCCATTCTTTTCCACAAGTCTTAGTCATTCAAAGAATATGTCTTGTCTAGAAACACCACACATACATACATACATGTAAACATGCACATGATGCACACTCAAATACCTCGACCAAACTTTTGACTTGTTTTCCTTGGAATTCTGTGGTCCGACAATTGTATCACCACTGCCACTTTACGGGTAGATAGTACCATAACTTATGATCTACAAGCTGCTCAATTGTATGTAACGTAATTTGACCATACAGAAATGTACATGAAACGCACTGAGATGTAGGCTATGACAAATACCTTACAACTAAGAATAACAACTGTGCACCCACTGCCAGTCCCAGCAGATTGTACACTTCAGCACAGAGCTGCTCTGAGTCACACCAGGTTCTGCAAGACTGGTCCTGATCATTCCAGTGCACGACGGTTCTGTGCTAAGTTCTTCCACACTCTCCAAATGTGTCAGACAAAAGCAATGAAAGGGACAGGTCTTCTAACAAAGAACTGGTTAAGCGTCTGCTTCTGTATCCTATCCCCTCCAATGTCGGTCAATAACATTGTACTGTACTATTATATTTTTGTACTGTGCAGATGTTAGCAATCAAAGTCTTTACAGAGAAATGTTGAATTCTTTTTATTTCTTTTGCAGCGCTCCCTTAGTGTATACCTGTGTGTGTGTAGTGGCATGTGTGCAAACACATGTTTACACACTAAGCACTATTGCAATATACAATGCAATATTGTACTATACTATCAGACATGCTACCATTATGGCTGTTCTGGAAAATCATTTCAACAATAACAGCATCCCACAATTACAGATTGTTTCCCCATGAAAATATTGTGGAGGAGGGAGACTGCAACCCAGACCATCTCATGTCTGTGCCGGTTGTGTGTGGCCCCACCAGCAGTTGTGTAGTCAGTCCTCACTGTCCTAATCCTGCCTGTGAAGAAAGGGCCGCCTTCTTCAGGCCCTATCACAACAGACAGCGGCCTCCTCAGCCTCTACACTGAAACTATCTAACTCCTACAATGATGCCTGTTTACATATGCAAAGTTTGGAATACAGTCAGAAAGGGACTTCTTCTTCAGGCCCCATCACAACAGACAGCTGCCTCCTCAGTCACTTCACTGAAACTATCTAACTCCTCCTACCATGATGACTCGTTAACAAGTAATGCAAACTTTGGAATAGAGTGAGAGGTGGTCCTCCAACAAGCCAGAAAAAAGCAGCAACACTTTATGCTTTTGGTGACATCGGTGCTTCTGATTCCTCCACGTCTGAGGGAGAGGTGACATATCTGGGACACAGGAGTGGACTGATTCCCTTGAAGCATTCTTCAGAACAAAGCAACAAGGGCTAAGGATCGCCTAATAGTTCAGTACAGCCTAAAACAATGTCAACATTCTTATCAGAGCACTCTTTCAGACATCTCTGGAATGCTTGAAAATCAAATCAGATGGTGTTTCTGATTTCAGAGAAATGTGTCCCTGATAGAAAGAAGATTCTGAATGGCGGATCTGTATTGTGAATCACTTCCATCATGATCTTTCTGCACACCAAAATGTGCTCCTACCTTGGCTATGAGTGAGTCCACCAAATTCAATCAGAAAGCTGCACCGGCCCATCTCCTATAGATACACTATACTGATACTGCAGCTTGCAGACCATAAACTAGGACTCTCTCCAGATGAACTTATCACATGAACATCAAGCGTCATTTTTGATAGTCATACACATATTTTTCTTTAATACTACATATCCATACCAAGTCATGCAATTCCTATTATCAAAGAACAGAAAAGAAAAAAGCCACACAATGTATATTTTCAAACTCCAAAACGTTTCACCTTGTGATCCACAGACCATGAAAACTTCAGATTATAAGAGAATGTTTAAAACGTCATCCATTCCGTTAAAAAAGAAAATCTTGATCATACTCTAAATCTAGTATACTATTCAAACAAAATGAACATGTATTTAGTTCTTTGCTTTTCTTCTTTAAAAATCCCAACGCCTTACACCTGGCTGTGTTCACATCAACAAAACAAATTGTGTTTCACAGATACACAATGTGCCACACAGAACAAATCAAATCAAGATCAAGTTCACTGGTTCTCTTTACTGCCAGGAAAACAAACACAGACAGTGACAAGGAAACAAAGCAAGAAAAAAAAGAAAGAGAGAAAGAGACAATTCATATTCTTCCCCAATAATTATCAAGTTTTCAAGTTCATGTTCTTTGCATTTCTTGGTGGAGGAGACTACGGTTAGTCACTTGGCCGTTTTTCACCGTATTTCTTTGTGAATTCCTCCGCGTTCTTTGAGAACTTCTTCTTGTCCTTGGTGTACTCCTCTGCTAAATCCGCTCGGAGAGGGTGCTCAGGCTCGGGCTCATTGATCAGCTGTATGAGAGCTTGGACCACTGCAATCACAATGGCCACAAAATGCATTAGACTCTGGATTTATCTGATGGAATCAAGATTGGACGATTGCAAAAACACAATAGTGACAACACACTTTAGAATCTGAACCCTTGATATATGAGAACTTGGACCACAGCAAATGACAATGGCAAGAAACTGCATTAGACTCAATATTTGTTTGACAGAATCTAGCTTGGATGACTGCAAAATCACAATCTTGACAATGTGCTTTAGGCACTTACTGAAGTTACTCCATTCAAGGAGTAGGCACTTACTCCATTCAAGGTGAATAACTTTTGGATGATTACTGAATACAACGGTGACAGCAAACTTAAGGATCTGATTCACTGATGATATGAGAACTTTGACGACTGCAAAACACATCAGTAACAACACACATTAGGCTGTAACATGATGTATGAGAGCTTGGATGACTGTTAATACAACACTGATATAGAGGGTAAAGATTTAACTTTAAGCACTGACCAGGAACTAACAGGCACATTCACACACACAGATGACACACAATTACATAAAAAAATCTCTCTCTCTCTCTCTCTCTCTCTCTCTCTCTCTCTCTCTCTCTCTCTCTCTCTCTCTCTCTCTCTCCTCACCTGTACACGCATACATGCACACACACACGCACGCACACCACACACACATACACTTTCAGACACTCCAAGTGACAAGACACGACCTTTCCATCACACCTTATTCTTTTTCTTGTTTTGCACCATTACTTCTCCCTACCTGTCCTCCTTCATCTAATATCACATCACACACACACGCAGAGCAATGCCCTATCAGTGGATGCATATGTGTATCACAGTGAGGGGAGGTTCAATCCAGAATTATACATGAGTGTGTATGTTTGTGTGAACACAAACATCTGGATTGGCCAAAATTATCCTACAGGGAACAGCAAAAAGAGGGAGATGAAACAAGGAGACAGAGGAAACGATGGGAAGGCAACATCAGAGAGTGGACTGGCTTTGGGTGGAACAATTTGCTAAGGAAAGCAGTGAACCACGAGGAGTGGAGGAAGCTGGCTGCAAAATCTTCATTGGTACCCCCATGGGGTGATGGTGAAGTGCGTATGTGTGACTGCGTTGTGTTTACATACATGTATAATATGCGTGTGCATGAGCACACATATACAGGCCTATTCACTATACAATCAAAAGATAACACACAGGGAAAATAGTTCCAGTACTATGAAATACATGTTGCATTAACTTCTGCACAATCACTAGATCTATAGATTGCACTTATCTCACAATAACTGGATCTAGCAGTCATCTTAAATTAGTCACAAACAATCTGTGAACATGAAACACTTTTACCAATATGCAAAATGCTGCTTCTCTCACATCCGAGACACTTTAAAACACACAAACCAATCTCTTCTACATCAAACGCTCTGACAGCAACTACTGTTGTCTGTCATAGGAGCAAAAATTTTGCATTGCTGCTAAACGCCCAACAAGTCAGGCCCAGCGTATTCAACTTAGCATTGGAGAAAATTTGTTATCTTTTAACCCTTTGCTGGGCACAGCAAAATCATTTGTCACCTTCCTGCCGGGCAGAGAAAATGGAGGTGGATGGCTTGTGAGTGGGTGTATGTATTTAACATGCAATAACTCTACAATGGTCGGGTGGATTTTGATGAAATAAAAACAGCAAGATGCAGAAATGAATAAAGAAATTGCTAATACCCAATTTTTGTCATTATTTTTATTTTCTTTTAGAATTATAATGCATAAACACACAAAGTCATTGATTGGTTTGTGTGTGTTACAGTTAGTGTTGCAATAACTTTAGAATGCGTGCATGGATTTTGATTAAATAAAAACTAAAACATTAAGAAACAAATATAGAAAAGATATTTTCAACCTACTGTTGGTTTTATAGTTTTTTTGATAAATGGTGCACGAACACATCGAACATTCCGACGATCGCCAGTTTTGTTTACCGATGATCGCGATCAGCTTAACGTTTAAGTTTGAGCCGCTACCGTATCAAAATCCCGAATAGCAACCAAATAACAAAATATATCAAGTTCTGAACCATTGCCGAACTTGAAATCCGCGATAGTTTCCCCAAATCTAAGAGTAGAATTCAAAACGCATATCGGCCGTGTTAGATTTGACGATCGATTTTTGTCTCGAACTTCGCCGTAGTCAAAGTCGTCTCTCTCACTTCAGTCAACAAACTCAGAAGTGCACACACTACTAGGATCGATTACATCGATATTTGAGCCTAGATACACATCTCACAGCGTCATATTTTCGGCATGGAAGCTGTAAAAATGATCGTACATGTCGGGTTCGAAGATAGCATCCATCTTGGAAAAATTTGCGATTTTTTTCCTCCAAAACTTGCAACAAACTCACTCCAATCGCCACCATTTGTAATAAACATGCAGAAGTCTCGCGGGCAGTCTCGTGGCTTCTATATTCACGAGATTTGAAGCGAGATTGGCGGGAATTTCGAATGTATGATCGCTCTGAAGTGACGGTCATGTCGCCGGGCGCTTTGGGGCGTTTTGCCCAAGGACAGGGTCGGGCGCTTTGGGGCGTTGTGCCAAGCAAAGGGTTAAGTCTTTCTGGGGGAAAAAAGGCAGGAAAATGGACCAAGAAAGCAGAAAATAAACAAGAAGGAGGTGACAGGAAGAAAAGGAACAAGGCAGTAACAAAGAGAGGGATGGATAGAAAAGAGGGAATTCCGAGCACAGAATTATACTGACCCAGCCCCCAGCATCCCCATAGGGAAGGAACAAATGGACAAACACACATGTAAGTCATGCCTGGCGCCCCTGCTCTCACCTTGCTCTGTTTTTGTTGCTGGTTTCCAGTTCTCTGCGCTGATGATGGGTAGACACACCTGCCCTTTCTCGTCAATGTTGGGGTGGTAGATCTTGGTCTTGAATGTCACTTTGGGGGCTTGAAGGGGTACTCTGCCGGGAAGTTGATCTCGATCTTGAAGGCTCCCTTGTTGTAGGGGGCACTCTCCTGTTGGTCAGCACAACAAGCCATCAGGTTAAGCTTTGATCATTGATGATGAGACACCTTGACAGTGATACTCTGTAACTTTCTTCAATATTTTATTCTGAATATTGTTAAATGATTCCACAATAAAAGATGCATGTGTAGGATCCACACTTAACTGTTGAAAATTATGTGTTTGTTGTTGCTTATATAGCTGGTTGTTTGTTTGTTTTTGTTTTAATCATCATAATCCTGCAAGAAGAAAAGGCTTTTTTCACGAAAAATTTAATTTTTTTTAATTTATTCATTTATTCTTTCTGTATTCAGGATAATGGAATAAGCTCTTATGTGCTTTTTTACATCCAGTCCCCATGTGTATGCAGTTTTGTAAATCTTGTCATCTGTTCCCACCAGCACACAATGGCTTACTCTTACAAAAAGCAGATCAGGATTCAACATATGCGCAAGATGTTCTGCGTGCGCTCGCACACGGGGCCTCGGTTTATAGTCTCATCTGAAGGACTTTTGGGGAGAGTGGAGTCAGCACTAATGTTAACTCCAGGGGAAAAGTCCCCTCGAAGGGGAATCGAACCCGGGTCTTCAAATTGCGAGCGCAATGTTCTGTTGTGAATTATTATCAGGTATGCTTAAGTTATTGGTGTCTGCTGTGGAGAGTGATATCCAGTACTGCTATCTCCATGTCACTCATCTATCATGATCTGTCCACACATCAAGGTTGGTTCTGTCCATACGGACAACTAGTGATCACAATTTGGCTGCCACTGTGTCATCGAACAGAGAAGACCCTACACTGCTTGTCATGGAGAAAAACCATAACATAGATATTCATTCTATGATATCTGAAATATTTGAGTACACAAAACATTTTCTTTTCAGACCATTGAATTCCCCCAAATTGACCCAGCTGCAGTGAGGAATGTTTTGAAACTTTTTTCTTGGATAAAGACATGTTATACAATATTGGCGTGATGCAAGTAAACTGGCTGAGGTCTGTTTTTGTTGTTGCTTATTATGTAATATAACATATACTGAGAAACAACACTGAATCCACCCATCTTTCCGACCAGCCAACCATTCAACATTTGGGCAGTATACCAACTTTGTGCAGATCAAAATCTCTTGTTCATCAAAGAACATTTGCAATCAATCATCAAAATGACATTTTCAAGTTGGTACAACACTAACACTTTAGCTCTTGGTCGTTGTGGTATAACAGTTTTATCACTTGTAATTTCAAGTCTTAAGAAATGTCAATATAATAAATACACAAATTCATACATGTATATATGGAAGTATTCACCACTGTTCAGAACAAATATAAATAGAATTACAATACATACAACATGTACATGTATTCAAAATCTTAGCTGGCATATCATAGCTTTACTTCCTGCAAAATAATCATTTGATTTTGAGTGATGATATCTGTGCCAGATACAAACTCAACCTTTTACAGAAAAACGTGGGACAAATTTACATGATGTGTTCAAATTAGCAACATAAAAATAGCAGTAACTTATTATCTTCAGAGGTAATCACTTACCGGTACTACAAGTCCTTGCCAGCTGAGTATATTGCTCTCATCCACGTCTATATTTTTAAAGCCTTTGGGAGGCGAGCTTTTCATGTCTTGCAATTCCTGTGAAAAGAAAACACACACACACAAACTCAAATTACTCATCATAAAATGATGCTACAGTTAGACTTAGAGTTACTGTAAGAGTAAGTAACTTAATTAAGCGAAGCTAAAAAAATTCAGCACTACAGACGCCATTTTTATCAATGATGAATGTGTGGTATCTTCAGATTAACGTCTATAATACACATTAAGTAACTTTAGTTCCCCTGTCAAAAAAAATCTTAATAAGAAAAAGCAAGCAATAACTGAAAACAATGTCAGATAACATTAACAGCGCTGAATAAAAACTAGCTTTATCAATATCATACTACAAAAACTGCATTATCAGACTTCAATATTAATGCTAACACTGTCCAACAAAAGCAATGGTTCAGACAAAAACTGATCGAGTGACAAATAAGGCACAGCAGATAAAATAAAAACTGCCTCTAAATCAGTCAATGCCCACAATGAAAAATAACATGACTATTTCACCACAAATACACTAAACAGTTTACATAGATATATCAGCATGCATGCATGTGCGTGTGCGTGCGTGCGTGTGTGCGTGCATGTGTGTGTTTTATTTACTTTTTAAAAATAATTCTTTTATGTCAAGGATAATGGAAGTTAGGTGTTTTACATCCAGTCTCCGTGTGTGTACAGTATTGTAAATTTTGTCATCAGTTTTGTGTGAGTGTGTAGGGGGGGTGGTTATGATTATTTGATCTATCTCTTACTCTTCACATGCGTGCGTGCATGCATGTGCATGCGTGCGTGTGTGTGTGGTTATGAATTATCTATCTCTTGCTGTGTGTGTGTGTGTGTGTGTGTGTGTGTGTGTGTGTGTGTGTGTGTGTGTGTGTGTGTGTGTGTGTGTGACACTGTGAGTGTGTCTGAGCATGTGTGTTGTGCATGCTTGCATGTGTGTGTGTATGAGTGTGATATAATTAAGGAGATGTTGGGCGCTGTAGTCTGTCATGAATTCTTCTTCAGACAGTGTCATTGGCATACTGGCCCCAGTGCAAGAGCAAAGCCTCATCATCCAAAGACCTGTCCTACAGTACTCCTGCGATGGATTCCCCCCTGTTGTGGCACAGGAGGCAATGAGGGCCCACTGCCCGTCCCACTTCAGAATGAGACACTGTGGCATTGTAATGATTGTTTACTTTCACTGATTTTTCACTCGAAAGATGTGGAAAAGAGGCAAAAGGATTCTTCTTCCATTACATGTCAAGACACAGGCCCTTTTATAACTTAAAGGGCTGTAAGCTGTTATTTTCTGACCGTTTTAACCGACCACTTGTAAAACGAAGTGCAAATTCATGTCAAGAGACCGGCCCTTTCATAACTTTTGTTAGAGTGCTATAAACAAAATTTTGACCGTTTTTTCCTGACCACTTGTGAACAGAAGGGAAAATTTGACTACAGTGGATGGCGTAGCCCAAGTACCATGTCTCATTCAGCAAAATGAAAGCCTGCACATTTTGCTGTCCCTGCTTGAATATTTCAGAATGCACCTCTTCCAGTCTTCTCACTCCATGATGGCCTGCCATAATTATTTAACCCTTATCCCCCTGCTGCACCCATTAGCGCCCCTTTATAATGTAACCCTGTAGCGCCCATTAGCGCCCTCAGTTTTTTGTGTATTGACTACTGAAAGTTGTACAAATTACTTCCCTTTGACACAAGTTTCACAGTGAATGAACTGTGTGACCCCAGGGGTATAAGGGTTAAGCGTATGCACCACATCTTTTTTTGTGCTAAAACTAAAACTAAAGGCAAGTCCTTTAGATCAAATTTCTGACAGGCTGGAGGGTGAGAGCCTGATGTTTGAGCCTGATCCAGACACTGAACTTCCCCGTGAAGATGCCGGCGGCCTGTCAGTATAAATCAATATAAATAGCATCTCCACCTTCTCGAAATACTGTGCTGGGACTTTCCTTTTTTCTATCCCTTTCTTTGTTTCTACCTTGTTCCCTTCCTTCTTGTTGCCTCCTTCTTGTCTATTTTCTGCCTTCTTGGTCCATTCTCCTACCTTTTTTCTAGAAAGACTTAAAAGTATCAGTTCTTACCCATGCCAAAGTCAGATGTGCTGGGCCTGATCTGTCGTGTCGGGCACTTCACAGCAGCACAATACATTTTCACATGAACATGACAGCAACAGTTGCTGTCTGAGCGTTTGACAGGGAAGAAGAAAACACCAAATATCCCAAATGGTTAGCTTGAACTGACATCTCAAGTCGCTTCAGATACATACTGTACAGAGACAGACAATCCACCTACGGGCAAGATCTATTTCATCCTGATCGTGTTGATCCTATGGCTCAGGAAACTAGTCTCTCCTATAAATATTATTCTCATTCTGCTCCTGCTACGCTTTCACTGGAGCTTGTGTTTCATATCAAAATTTGTTCTGAAAAAGAAGTTAAAATTGCACTAGTCTTAGTCTTTAGGGGATTCCAAATAGTATAATTTCCTAATCACGACAGTCTCATGACTCTCAAGATAGATTAATGGTCATGATGTTATTTAATGAATGAATTGTTTATGCAATTTTCTTTTTAAAGTAGGAGGAGGGGGGGAAATATGGCTTTTTTCCCTTGTCATTATCTTCACCATAAAAATGCACTAGTTAGTTGTTTTTTTTCTGAGACAAAATCATAAATCAGTCACAGCCTGTTGTAATACTTCAAAATTCATGGGACCAAGTCTCTAAAGATTTGCACAACAAAAAACAATATGAATTCAGCATCAATAATGTTGTTAGTAAAAAATAAAATAAAATATAAAAAAAACACCATTTACAGAATGCTCAATAATAACTTATCCTCTCCAATTTTAGTTATTACTCAATGCTTGTCTCAATTTCATTAAAAAGTCTTCAGTTTAGTTTCCTTTCAAGTCACCTTGTGTAACATGTTGCTTTGGGCTTCTTTTTGTCATCCATTGTTTATCATTCTATCGAGTTTTTGTTAATGCCATGGTTAAGGTCTAGGTCACATCCCCAGTTTAAATTACTGTAGCGTCATGTGGTAAAATTCTAAAAATGTTGAGGGGAGGAGTCTGCGTTAAGGATTTGATGATTATTATTTCCAAACAAAGGACCAGATCGGAGTTTGTTACTATCTTAATATGTCATAGTAGCTACAAGGTTGAAAGTTGATGACTGACAAGCACGAATCAAAGAGTTACGCCTAGATTATGCAATGTAGACCACCGTTCCTGCCATTGTCGAGGCAATCCTTCAATCGCTCAGCAACACCGGCACTGCTTTGACAAGACATTTTGTCCTGTGTTATACATGAAACTGGGTACTTTAAAATATAAAACAGACATGCAAATGACATATTGTTGGTCAAATTAACTCTTAACACAATAACTAATTTGACAAAAGCTCAAATGTAATGTTTTGTGTTTACCTTAGTAAGTCTCTTGGTGGCTGCCATCTTGATTCACTTTGGCCAACTTCCAGTAATAGCTTCCGGGTCAAGTAGTGACATTAGACGACATAAATAAGCAAAAATCAATATCTTGCAAGGAGGCTACATTCGTATCTGTTTTCCTCAGATAACATTTAGGTAACGATATCGTGGTCAGAGTGGAAAGGAAATGCTATGCAGGGTCCTTGTTTATGCGCTTTTCAGTTCGTGGTTAGGAGATTACTGTAGCAGACGACAAAACCGGTACAACGAAAAGTCACGTGCTCAGCGGTTTCGTTCTGCAGCTAGGCATTCCTAAACCTAAACGTATCTAACACAGGCGAGTAATACTAATATCAAATTACTGTATTGTGAAGCTAAACGATTTCTTGTGTACAAAGGCCAGTCCGCCCTCTTTAAAAAAAAAAATATCCTCATTAGAAAGGTAAAATGATGATAACAATAAATACAGTGCGATTTATCGCCAGCCAATCATATCACATATTATTTTTGTTCGTTTACGGTTCTGTCACCAACCAGAAATTCGATCAGGGACATAGTGTTGGCTCGGAAATACCATAATTATGTACGTCGCAAGTCATACAGAGAAATTAAATATAAAAATAGGCATTAGATAAGTCAGTTATCTCTTCCTCTTCAGGTCACCACTCTTAGGCCTACCTGACCCCACCACACCCACCCGTCCAGCCTTAAAAGAACACTATCTGACATGCAACGTGCAAATGTTTACGCGCGCGCGCACACACACACACACACAACACAACACACACACACACACATACCCACACACACACACAACACACACACACACACACACACACACACACACACACACACACACACACACACACTGACCATAGTGCTGGTGGTTGAAGGGACTCACGTTAACAGTGTCTCGTGTGTGTGTGTGTGTGTGTGTGTGTGTGTGTGTGAATCAATGTGCCATAAAAAAAATGTTATGGATGTTTTTTATTTGTGTATTGTTGCTTGTTGTTTATTTTTAATCTGGGACATATGTTTTATGTAATTTGTCATTGGTAGTACTTTTTCCTATCATGAGGATAATGGTTAAAAATGTTTTCCTCCTTTTTTATGTTTTCTGTGACTTTTGTTGACAGATGGTGGTGGGATAATGTTTTCAGTTCCTTAAATGGGTGTGGTTTTTTGTTTGCTACTTACTTATTATTAACAGGGGGGTTTTATGTGATAATCATCATTTAACTGGTTTTTTTTTTAATTTCTTATTCTATTTCGGTATGTGTGTGCTTTTTGTTATTTTATCTTTGCTTCTATGTCCTTGTTTCTTGTCTTCTGTTTGTTACTGTTCTGGTTGTCTCTAATTTTTATCATTTGGTTTATCGGTCTTATTGGGGGTTTTTAAGAGGTGCTTTTATCTTGATGTTATCCCTAATAAGGGCGGAGACTAGATTAAAAAAAAAAAAAAGTTAAAAAGCACACGAGGGCTTATTCATTATCCTCGAAATAAAACAATTTGACTTGACTTGGTGTTGTCTTCACTGTGTGTGTGTGTGTGTGTGTGTGTGTGTGTGTGTGTGTGTGTGTGTGTGTGTGTGTGTGTGTGTCCCCGCCCCCGCCCCCACCCACCCAGTCCAACCCGGAAATAACACAACCTGACATGCACTGTGTATATCTTTACCACACACACACACACACACACACACACACAACACACACACACACACACACACACACACACACACACACAGGATTTGAGGGGGGAGGGGGGGTGGAGCCGGCACTAATGTCAACTCCAGGGGGAAAACCCCCTTAAAGGGATTCAAACCCGGGTCAGCAACAGAGAAGGGCCAAAGGAGTAGAATTGGTTAGGGAGGGGAGGAGTTCTGGTGATTGCCAAGATTTTACAATCCCCTGCCTGTGCGTTGGGGAGAGTGGTGTTTCTCAAAATCAAGCAATTCTTCCATGCTAGTTTGTCTCTTTTCATGAGATGTTGTGTGGGTAACATGCAGATTACATTGTCTAATTTTAGCATGTTTCATTGATTTTTGCTGATTTTTTATGAAGTCAAACAATATACTAATAAAATTTTGTGGGATATCTACAGTAAGAACAATATTTCTTTTGGTTTAAAAAAAACACCTGTAAATACATACAGCAAAATTATTCGTCGATTAGTTATTTGTGGGATCGTTGAGTTAACTCCCCTGAAGCAGCAATCCTTTATATATTTTAGTAGTAGCAAAGAAGGTAACAGCATTCTTTGCCATGGGAGGCGATTCAAAGCATCGCTGCGATAAGTCGTTATGAAATTTAGTCATTTTAGAGTAGGGAACCGTGGTTTTGTCAGGGGAGGGAATTCAAAGCGTTGCGATTTCGCAGAGGTGTGCGCCGATTATTTATTTATTTATTTACCTATTTAACTATTCATTTATCTATCTATCTATTCATTTATTCTTTTATATCACGGATAATGGAATAAGCACTCATGTGCTTTTTTACATCCAGTCCCCGTATGTATGCAGTTTTGTTAATTTTGTGATCTGTTCCCACCATGGAATAAGCACTCATGCCTTTTTTACATCCAGTCTCATGTGTATGCAGTTTTGTCAAATTTGTCATCTGTTCCCACATGGAATAAGCACTCACACGCTTTTTTACATCCAGTACCCGTGTGTACGCAGTTTTGTCAATTTTGTCATCTGTTCCCACCATGGAATAAGCACTCGTGCGCTTTTTACATCCATTCCCCGTGTGTATGCAGTCTTATAAATTTTGTCATCTGTTCCCATCTGTTAAAGAATGTAAACCTGTGTCATGTGGGTAGATGCAGCTCATCAGTCTGGGAAGACAGTTCATCTAGGAAAAGGAAAACTCGCATTTCAAACCTCCGCCACCTTGCGGCCATAGCTACCCACTCATAGAAAAGGCTTCGGGGGTCAACCCTGAGGAAAATCGGGAGTGGGAGTCCCAAAGGCAACTCGAGGCTGGATACAGCAACGTTCTGGCAACTCCTGCAACGGCACTGGAACTATGTGTATTGGGGATTGTCTTTCCAATGGACCATTTCAGTGACGTGGAGAAGAGGGGGGTGGGGGGGAATTGCCTGCTGTATGGATAACAGCTTGCCCTCCATACTTAACCAGGCTTTGCGCGTGCGCACACACACACGCGCACACACACACACACACACAAGATTCAAGATTCAATATTTAATTCGCCTTTGACCCCTCTTGGGGCATGGAGGATTTCAGAAAACAAAATCAACTGTAACATATATAATTTGCATTAATAGAATACGTTCATACACAGAATTTCACAGAAATAAAAATGTGGTCAACCTTTTCATTAATGTCATGCAACTTTATTCGTTAACTATGAATTTGCTAAGTTTTAATAACACATTTTTATCAGAAGAGAACAAATTACAAAATGTGAACATGATGTAGGACATTATTCCAAAGCACACACACACACACACACACACCACACACACACACACACACACACACACACACAAACTCCAAAAGATTATAACGATGTCCATAAAGGGTTGCAATCGGTACAATTCTTTATCATTTTTTCCCTCCAAAACAACGCATACCTGAAACAAAACATAGAAAAATCTTGTAAAAACATTATTCAAATTTAACCAGAGTACTACTCAGTAAAATTCCTTTCATCCGCCTTATACCAAGTTAATCATAGGGAACCACCAGAGGGTAAAGGTAAAGGTGTCCCATAACCTGTACAGTCGTTAGGGAGAGAGACTACGCACACATGCACGCACGCACGCACACACACAACACACACACACACACACACACACACACACACACACACACACACACACACACACACACACACACACACACCACACACACACCACGCACGCACGTAGCGGGGGGGGGGGGGGGGGGGGAGAGCAGAGACAAAGACCAAGCATTTATTTATTTTTTTAATAGATAAAGAAATGAATACATTTTATTCTTTTATATCGAGGATAATGGAATAAGCACTCATATGCTCTTTTACATCCAGTCCCCGTGTGTATGCAGTTTTGTTAGTTTTGTCATCTGTTCTCACCGGCACATAATGGGATACTCCTTCCGAAGAGCAGAACAGGATTTAACGTGTGCGCAAGTGTTCTGCATGTGTTCGCACACAGGGCCTTGGCTTATAGTCTCATCCAAGGATTTTGGGAAGAGCGGAATCGGCACTTATGTTTACACCAGGGGAAAATGTCCCCTCCAACGGGAATCGAACCTGGAACGTCAAATAGCAAGGGCAATGTCTGTCCACTAGGCTATCCCATCCCCCCTTAGGCATGATTTAGTGTGTCACAGAAATCACATGCAAAATTGCTAACACCAACTGTTGACCCGAACAAAATTACCGGTCCATCCGCATAATCGTGCCCACCAGGACAATTATCTCCCGGACCAAACCACCATTAAGCAAGCAATAATACTGTGAACCCCTAACCTCCAAACTTTGAACTCTCACAGTCAATGGTCAGGGAATTAACTCTTACTAATGAACGTCCTACGCAGTTGTCTACCCAGATGAAAGCCTTGTTATCAATTAATTCATCCAAATTATTAAAAAAGTGATTATTAATGTGACGAAATATACAGTTTACTTCGGACAGACGTCAAAGCCGAGTGGTTGAAGACTATTGACTTCAATCCTGTGGGTCCATGAAGTCCTGGGTTCGAATCTTAGCGGCATCTAGTAAATTAAGCGAGAGCGAATTTTTTTTAAATAATGATTTCTTAGGTAATTCAAGTGCAGATCTGCCAGTGCCTTAATTCCCTTCGAGGATATCCACATGCAGCAGATCAAACATGCACGTTTAAGATCCAGCAGTTCATGCCTCCGTTCAGTGGTTACGGAAACACGAACATATCCAGCATAAATATCTGAAGTCGGAATGCAGCTATCTTCATAGTGGGCCAAAAAACGGTCGCACACGCAAAATTGGTGAACACACACACACACACACACACACACACACACACACACACACACACACACACACACACACACACACACCACAACACACACACGTACAACACACACACACACACACACACACACACTACACACACACACACACACACACACACACACACACACACACACACACACACACCACACACCACGCAGCACGCACGCAAGAGCACGCACAAACACACAATAAAAGCAAAACTCAAACTTTATTTGAAGTCACTTTCACATATGTTTTACTTTTCTTTCCAACCAACAACTCTAGAATGACAACTACTCCTATCTAAGACACCACCACACAACACTACTACTACTACTACTACTACTACTACTACTACTACTACTAACTACTACTACTACTACTACTACTATCTGCTGCTGCTGCTGCTGCTGCTGCTGCTGCTGCTGCTATGGCTGCTGCTAGTGCTGCTGCTGCTTTGCTACTACTACTACTACACTACTACTACTCTACTACACTACTACTACTATCTACTGATATATAATGCTGACTGCTAGCTGCTACTGACTGCTGCTGCTGCTGCTGCTGCTGCTGCTGCTGCTGATGATGATGATGATGATGATGATGATGATGATGATGCTGATGATGATGAAGGAGAGAGATGATGATGATATATGATAATAATATATGGAATTTACATAGCGCTATATCTTGCAAAACAAAATCAAAGCGCTTGCATTCAACTTATTCTCACACACACATGGCAGGCCGGGTAATGTGGATTTTTGGCTGTTGAAGGCTACAACTTCTATAGCTGCTGTCTAAACATATTCACAAGGCATCAGGTGAACGGGAACGAATCCTGTCTTTGTCTGGAAAACTAAATGCCTCACTTTCCCCTTGAGGTGCTGCCTTCAAGCCCTGGTCACCATGGCTGTACGTGCTGTGTCTGTCAGACAGGCAGCGGCCACCAGCAAGGGTCTGTCTGTTACTTGGTGGCCATAGTGCAGGGGGAGGGAGCCAGGTCACAATACTGCACATCACAACACAGCAATACAACAATAAGAACAGTGGTACAGCTTTAGTTAAACTACTACTACTACTACTACTACTACTACTACTACTACTACTACTACTACTACTACTACTACTACTACTACTACTACTACTACCAGGTCGCAATACAGCACATTACAACACAATAAGAATAGCGGTAATAATAAGAATAATGATAATAATGATAATAATAATAATAATAATAATAATAATAATAATAATAATAATAATAATAATAATAATAATAATAATAATAATAATAATAATACATGGAAATTATATAGCGCTTTATCTTGTAAAAACAAATCAAAGCACTTGCTTTCGACCTATACATCACACAAGCAATCAATAACAATCTATGGTCCTAGCAAATTCGAACGTACTCACACACGCAAGCGCACAGCCCCCCCCCCCCCCCCTCCCCTCCCACCCACACCCACAAAGGCTATACACTGTGGCAAGTAGATGTCGAAGACGGGAACAGACAAGAGATGGAAACAGAAGGAAAAATCTTAGGTTTGAAATAAGTGTGTCTTGAGGTTGGATTTAAAAGTGTCATAAGTAGGCTTTTGCCGGAGGGAGAGAGGGAGGTCGTTACAGCTTTAGTTACGAGTATTGCTTCCACTACCACCACCACCACTACTACTACTTCTGCTGCTGCTTCTTCTACTACTTCGGTATTTAAATCAATTTTTTTCTTCTTCTTCGTCGTCGTCGTACGTCAAATGCTAAAACAGTAATCATTTTGTTGTCTGTTATATGGGAGAGAAATGCGTTGCGCTGCTATGCTTTTAAGCGCCTGACAGGTCACCCTGCGCATCCTATTTCTGTGTGCTGTATGTTACAGGATTGTGATCTCCTAAGTCCTTCTGTCAAAAAAATAATAAATGGCAGGAGAATGGACCAAGAAGTCAAAAAATAGACAAGAAGAAGGTAACAGGAAAAAACGGAACAGGGCAGAAATAAAGAGAGAGACAGAAAAGAGGAACTTCCAAGCACAGAACTTCCAGAAAGTGGGGATAGGCCTACTGTTTATACTGACAGGTACACGGTATCTCTTCGGGGAAAACCCATGTGGAGGGTGGGGTAGCCTGGTGGTTAGAACTTTGAGATCGTGATCTGAGACCCAAGGTTTGAACTCTCATTGAGAGGCCTATTCAAGAGGATACTTTTTCTCCTGGAGTTCACATCAGTACTGACTCCACTCCCCTGAAAGTTCATCGGATGAGACTATAAACTTAGAACCCATGTGCGAACACATGCAGAGAATCTAGCACGCGCGTTAAGACCCGTTCCACTTTTTTGAAAGAGTAGGAGATTGTGTGCCGGGTAGGATCTAGGAATGGATGACAACATTTCAAACCACATGCTCACTGATGTAATGTTTAGACATCTTCCCCGAAGACGGAAGGCGGGGTCCTTAATGGCGGACTAAAAGAGTCGGATTCGCAAAACCTCACCAAATATTATTCTCAATAAACCTCAGAGCTCTAGCCGTGGAATGGAGATGGGGAGGGGGGATCTGCTATCATTTTATCTTTTCAATTATATCTCTAGCTTATGCATATTATGTGTTAAACTCTATTTTAACATGGCAAAATAACTGGTTAATCTTACTTATTGTAAATGCATGCAATGACAAATCGATGTTGCAAAGTCAATTGCTTTTCAATTGTTTATGAGGAAAGAAACCCCACAAAGTGTGCTATCTACATCCAAAGTCAGACTACTACAACAATATGTGTGTGTGTGTGTGTGTGTGTGTGTGTGTGTGTGTGTGTGTGTGTGTGTGTGTGTGTGTGTGTGTGTGTGTGTGTGTGTCTGTGTCTGTGTCTGTGTCTGTGTCTGTGTCTGTATGTAAGTACGTATGTATGTATGTATGTATGTATGTATGTATGTATGTATGTATGTATGTATGTATGTATGTATGTATGTATGTATGTATGTATGTATGTATGTATGTATGTATGTATGTATGTATGTATGTATGTATGTATGTATGTATGTATGTATGTACTGTCTGTCTGTCTGTCTATGTATGTATGTATGTATGTATGTATGTATGTATGTATGTATGTATGTATGTATGTATGTATGTATGTATGTATGTATGTATGTATGTATGTATGTATGTATGTATGTATGTATGTATGTCTATGTCTGTCTGTCTGTTTATGTATATCTGTATATATGTATGAAAATTAATGTGAAACAAAACAAAAAAAAACAACAATCTAGGTCAGCACACTACAGTAAAGAAGGACAGGTACATACCCCGGAGTCATATTTCCAGGGGCAGGCGGGGAGAGGGAGGCGGGCTTCAGGTAGTGGTAGAGGTACCTGTCCTGCACAACACAGGCCGCCTGGCAACAGTCGTGCAGGGACTGCACCACACACTTCCTCACCCCGTACATCCTGAATCAACAATGAGGATCATGCTTTTTATCATCATCGTCATCGTCGTCGTCGTTGTCGTCGTTGTCGTCGTTGTCATCGTCGTCGTCGTCGTCGTCATCATCATCATCATCACCGTCATCATCATCATCATCATCATCATCATCATCATCATCATCATCATCATCATCATCATCATCATCATCGTCATCATCATGACGAGAATGATGATAACGATTATGATATATATATATATATATATATATATAAAATATATATATATATATATATATATATATATAATATATATATATTATACGCATGTATGCGTATGCGCTGATATTTTATAAATAATTTTTTTTTTTAAAAGCGCACACATACATGCAGCTGCCAACCAGTCCAGAGGGAATGGATGCAAAGCATTGGTTAAACTTGCTGTCGATGATGGCTTGGTTTGGCTGAATGCAGCTGGTCAGCTGTTGACTGAGCTCTGAAACACACACACACACGCACACACACACACACACACACACACACACACACGCGCGCGCGCGCGCGCGCGTGCGCGCGCTCATACGCACGTGCACACACAAAACACAAAACACACACACACGTACACACACACACACACATACACACACATACACACACGTATCAACACTTGTTCACATAGATACACACACATTCACATAATACCAGATTTTTTTTTAAGTAGGTAAGTACTTATATGGAACACTTTGAAATAGAAGCCAGCCTACTTTGTAGTAACCAACTATGACATAACTGACACATAGCAGACGGAAAATTCACTAAATGTAGCTAAATATCCCTAACTGGAAACAGACTTTAAAACATAGGACAAGACGGAAAATTCCAGATTCTCTCAGAAAGTGAAAAATTGGTGATGGACTATCGCAAAACTGTAAAAATGATAGCGCCTCATGTCCTGGACATATCGAACAATCCAGGATTAGATGTTAAAGGTTGTTTGTACACCACACATCACACACCAATTTCATTTCATTTTATACTACTTTAAGTCACGGCAGATTTCTCTGCATAAAATTTGGGCTGCTTTTCGCGGAAAGAGTGTGTCGCCACAAGTGCAGTGCCATCCATTATTTTTTCCCTTTCCTGTCTGCAACGGCTTTTTTTCTACATATTTTTGCCAGGTACAACTCTCTTGTTGCCGTGGATTCTTTTTACGTGCGCTAAATAATTTTGTGTAACACATGGGACTTCGGTTTATCGTCTCATCCGAAAGACTAGCACCCAGACCACCACTCATGGTTTAATGGATGGGGGAGAAGGTTTGGGCCCAAACGGGATCAAACCACCGCACACTTCTGACCCGGACTTTTTGCTTTCTAGGCAGCGCGTTACATCTAGACCACCGACCCACCATGGGGTTCCTGTCATGTATACAGCCTAGGCTACTTACCAGATTTGATGTCTGCCTGACACAGGTAGTCAATGCCGTCCAGTTCGTTCTTATAGGAAGAGGCCTGGCATCTGGGCGGCAAGTCATTGAAGCAGGTCTTCCGCATCTCTTGGAGCCTGCAGCAGAGAATGTGCAGAATTATAGAATTGGCACGGGATAGTTCAGTGGGGGGCGGGATAGCTCAGTGGTCAGAGTGGTCGTTTTCCCCAAGCTAAGGTTAAGCAGCATCGAGCGTAGTTACTAATTGGATGGGTGACTGTTTGCGCGCCTTGGCTTCAATACAGTCCCCCAGTTCACCCAGCTGTAATGGGTACCTGCCCTCTTTAGTGTCAGGGAAGGTAAAACAGCGAGGGAGAGGAGATAGGCGCCGCCCTCAATATGCTGGCCCCTAGAGAAGCTGAGGTATCTGATGCCTCGCTCCCCTACGACCACGTAGGTTATGGGACACTTTCATTTATTTACCTTTAACATAGCAAAAAGGCGAAGAAAAAGAAAAGCAAAAAGCAAACCTTAGAAAATGGGTTATGACTGTGGAAGAGGTCATGAGTAGTTTGGGAGCTGAATTAAATGTACAGTTTTATCAGTGTAAACTTGATACAGATGATGTATAATATCTGGATAAAAGAAAACCTCGCAGTGATATGTGTCCTAGATTTCTTCATTTCAGTATGCTACATTCTTCATGATATACAATGGATATTTCACACTGATGTCGATGTACATGTGCATGCTTTCTGAAAGAGTAATCATATAACCTGCAATACTAGGGAGAGAGAAAAAAGAGGATATATTATAGACTAAAGAGTAATGTGGGGCGGATTTTGCAAACTGACAGACAAACAGACGGACAAACCAACACAAAAGACAAGGAAGGGGAGACTACTCACTCGCACACCTTGTTCAGATCTTCAGCTGTCTCCAGCACAGTGGCAGTGACAGGGCACCTAGGACACTCCCCCTCCTCCCCTGGTTCTGATGACACTACACTGGGGCAGCAGAACAACCCTGCAACCCAAACATAAACAACTCAAATGTATAGGTAAGAAAAGAAGGAGAGAGAGAGAGAGAGAGAGAGAGAGAGAGAGAGAGAGAGAGAGAGAGAGAGAGAGAGAGAGAGAGAGAGAGAGAGAGAGAGAGAGAAGAGAACACTGAACAATGAACAATGAACAAGACAAGATTTATTCTTCAGGCCACCAGCCCCAAGAATGGGGTAAACAAATCATAGCAAAGCAAAGCAAATAATGCAAAAAAAATAAAACCTCATGACATATGTGGACATGCTAAAACATATCAAGTGTGAACATGTGTCCTTTTAAATCAAACTGACCTCTTTTAAATGCTGTTTTTTGTTTGTCAAGTCTCCAGTTTTCAACAAAATCCTGCCTTATTTTTTAAGGCATCGACAAGATATAAACTTAGCTTACGAATGGTAAAGACAGAGCCATATTTCAACACATTTACGTATGGCTGATCGATTGGGACCAAGTACTTGTACCTTAGATTTTCATATAGAATACAATTTCATATAAAATGTTCTTCATCTTCCACTACTTTACTTACACAACTTATGCAATGTATGTCGGTATTCTTCTTACAAAGTTCTCCTGAAAGATGATCCCTTAATTGGTAGCAATCGAGACGAAGTTTTACTAAACAATCCCTGAAACACTTTATATCCATGTATTCGAAATAAACTTCACATTCAAGTCAGATTTAAACAGTTTATATGTCTGATATGTGTCTTTAGCCACTATAGACCCATTCCACTCTTGTAAATATGCATATTTCATTCGTCTGCTTAAACAACGATAGTGACGCTCCACCACGAAATGAGTCGCTTAGCACACAATCCACTTTTCCGCTAGGAGCCATTAAAGGCAGATGAGGGGTGAGGTTGTCGATTTTGAAATTTTGATTGATTATAAAACGATAGCCCTTATCTACCTTGTACTGAAATATCAAGGCATAATTTTGTTTCCTTTTGCGTTGAATCACGTTTTAAAACTACCCAAGCCCTCATTCTGACCACCTATTAGGATACAAAACTTGTCAATTTCTCATTTTGTCATTTCCTGCAGTCTATCATTTCAACTTGTAATAACTTTTGATAGAATTGTTCGATTTTCAATCTGATTTTTGTACTGTATAGCCTTTTCTTTGCAAATTAATAAATGTCAATAACTATTTATTGACCTTTGGTGCAATGCGACTCATTATGTGGTGGAGCGTCACTTATAAAAGTATGTTCACAACCAACTCCTTGTTCCAACCAGGCATACCCGAAACCAATATTAAACAAAGTATGTTTAAGTAAAGTTACCCAGCATGTTTTACCATATTCGTCCAAATTAACAAGCATTAGATAAGCTTGCTTGGGAAGTCTATCTATGTCCATTTTTAGAAGCCTAAACCAGTATTGAATGCACCTGACTGCACTGTTTACATAAAATGGATAACGTCCTACTTCTCCATAAACAAACTTATTTGGTACCCTAAGTGGTAACGTTTAGAAAACGTTTACATGCAAAGGTATGTATCTTTTCAATATTGCTCAGTCTATGAAGGCCCCACATCTCAGACCCATACAAGAGAATTGGAGGTAGCTGGGCATCGAAAATTCGAAAAAAACAATCCTTTGAAATGTCATTTAGTTTTGATATCTGTTTCCCACATTCAACACATGCATGCCTTCCTTTCATGGCAAGAGCATCTACACCTCTGTTCAGGCTCATTCCCGTGGTAAAAACAAATCCTAGATAACTGTATTTATTAACCATTTCTAGTACACTGCCACCTACCTTCCATTTTTTATTCAGAGAGAGAGAGAGAGAGAGAGAGAGAGAGAGAGAGAGAGAGAGAGGAGAGAAGAGAGAGAGAGAGAGAGAGGAGAGAGAGAGAGAGAGAGAGAGAGAGCATCTTCAAATTACATCGTCATCAAAACAAACCAGTCAACAAAGTATTTCAAAACACCCATAAAACACTTCTGTAAGCAATAACTATCATCAGATCATCAGAGGGAGAGGGAAATACAAAGAGAGATAGACAGAGAAAGAGAGATAGAGACAGAAAGATAGAGACATACAGAGAGACAGGAGACAGACAGAAGACAAACAGACAGACAGACAGACAGACAGAGACAGGCTCACAGAGAGACAGACAAAGACACACAGACACAAAGACAGACAGACAGACAGACAGACAGAGACATAGACACAAAGACAGACAGACAGTAGAGACATAGACAGACAGACAGACAGACAGACAGACAGACAGACAGACAGAGAGTGACTGTAGGCGAAGAGTCAGCAGAAGGGCAAAAGACATATGGATCGGGAGCGAACCTCGTAGTGAGGAGGAAGGAAGCTGAAGACTGCAGTGCTATAATGACACACTGCTGACACAGGCTTATATAGATGGCCAGAGAGAGACAGAGACAGAGACAGAAGACAGAGACAGAAGGATGGAAGAGAGAGAGAAGAGAGGCGAGAGGAGGAGGAGAGAGAGAGGAAGAGAGGAGAGAGAGAGAGAGGAGAGAGGCGAGAAGAGAGAGAAGGGAGAAGAATGAGTGATAGAGTGAGGAGATGGAGAGAGGAAGGAAGAGAGGATGATGAGATGAGAGATGAGAGAGAGACAGAGACAGGAGACAGACAGACAGAGACAGAGAGAAGACAGGAGAGACAGAGCAGAGAAGAGACAGACGAAGAGAGACGAAGAAGAGAGAGAAGAGAGAGCAGAGAGAGGAAGGAGAGAGAGAGGAGAGAGAGAGAGAGAGAGAGAGAGGAGAGAGAGAGAGAGAGAGAGAGGAGAGAGAGAGAAGACAGAGAGAAGAGAGAGGAGAAGAGAAGAAGAAAGAAAGAAGAGAGAGAGAGAGGAGGAGAGGAGGAGGGAAGGGAGGAGAGGAGAGAGGAGAGGAGAGAGGAGAAGAGAGAGAGAGGAGAGAGAGGAGAGAGGAGAGAGAGAGGAGAGGGAGAGAGATGGAAAGGGTAAAACGTTATTCTGCAGCTCTCTCTCTCTTTCCGATTTGTCTCCTATTTCCATATTGCATACTTCCAATCAGCTGTTGTAGTGCATGGGGAAATGTCGAGATTCTCATTATGGTACTTTGTGTGTCGAAAGTCATAATTATTTACTAATTGTGACGCTCCACCACATAATGAGACGCATTGCACCAGAGGTCAATTTTTAGTTATTCACATGTTATCAAACTGCAATAATATGGCTATACAATGCAAAAAACAGATTGAATATCGGACAGTTCTAGGAAAAGTTATTACAAGTTGAAATGCTAGACTGCAGGAAATGACAATGAGAAATTGACAAGTTTATCATCCTAATAGGTGGTCAGAATGAGGGCTTGGGTATTTTTAAAACACGTTTAAAGGCAAAAGGAAACAAAATTGTGATTTGATATTTCATTATAAGGTTGAATAATGGCTATACTTTAATAATTGATCAAAATCTCAAAATTGCCAACTTGACCCCACCTGCCTTTAATGGTTCCTAGCGGGAAAGTGGGATATGTGCTAAGCGACTCATTTCGTGGTGGAGCGCCACAATTGTTCTGCTCAGCCTTGGACCAATAATACAGGTTGTCTGAGTGAAGCCATCAACCCTTTACTCTGGCTGTCTGAAATGACATTAAGAGATTGACATTGTTCTGTAACAAGTGTGGGTTTTTTTTGGTTTTGGGGCTCGATTGGGTTTTTTTCTCGTTTTTAAGGGGGGGGGGGGGAGTTTTTTGTTTTCTTTGGCTGTTTGTGTGTGTGTTTGTTTGTTGGTTTGTTGGGTTTCTTTTTAGGTTAATGATGACCTTATTTATGTATGGCTTGCCATGGACATCAGTTTTAGGGGTTAATGATGGGATGGTATTAAAAAAAAACCTACTGACTTTTTGTATGGTTTATTCGTATTGCATTTTTCCTTTTTTATCGGAAGGATTATGTTTGTCTTTTTTGTTTCGTTGTTGGTGTTCTGTTTTCGTTGGGGGGGGGGGGGTTAGTGTTTGGGGGGAGGTGGCACTGCGATTGCTAGTTTTGACGTGATTTTTGTTTGGTTGTTTTTAGACGGTTCATAAGCGCTGAGATGTGTGTGTGTTGTGTGTGTGTGTGTGTGTGTGTGTGTGTGTGTGTGTGTGTGTGTGTGTGTGTGTGTGTGTGTGTGTGTGTGTGTGTGCGTGTGTGCGTGCGTGCGTGCGTGCATACGTGCGTGTGTGTGTGTGTGTGTGTGTGTGTGCGTGTATGTGTGCGGTGTGGTGACGTGTGTGTTTAGTGTAGTGTAGTGTAGTGCACACCCCTTAATGAAAGTCACAGCAGATTTCTCTGTGTAAAATTTCGAGCTTCTCTCCCTCTACAGATTGCTTCATTACAAGATCAGCGTTACTGGTTTTTGTTTTGTTTGTTTTGTTGTTGATGTTGTTTTTATCAAAATCCTGTCTGTAATCTAAATCATAAGTCCTTATTATGCTGTCAGTGTTACCTTCTCCACAAAATGTTGTCAATTCTACCAATACTGTCGTGTCCAACAAGGATTATTTTACATAGCCTACATGTACTTTGCGCACGGGAACTCAGCCTTTCATCTCACCCAAAAGACTAGAACCCAGACCCTTGCTAAGGGTAGGTAAAAAAGGAGTCCCATAACCTATATGGGGACCGAGGCATCAGAGACCTCAGCTTCTCTAGGGGCCAGCATATTGAGGGTAGCGCCCATCTCCTCTCCTTCGCTGTTTTACCTTCCCTAACCCTAAAGAGGGCAGATACCCATTTACAGCTGGGCGAACTGGGGGACTGTGCTGAAGCCGAAGCGCGCGAACGGTCACCCATCCACTTGGTAACCACGCTGGATGCTGTTTAACCGTAGTTTGGATAAGGCGAATGCTCTGACCACTGTGCTATGCTAAGATGTGTTTGGCGCTCGGGAACTCAGTTTATCATCCCTATCAAAAGACTAGAACCCAGACCCTCGCTAAGGGTGTGGTGGAAGGGGGGAAAAGGGTCGGACTCAAACGGGTATGGAGGTACCATTTTTTTGTGATGGAAGCACTTTCTCATTACTCTTCAGTTACACAGGCAGTTTGACTGGTGGAGTGAACAGAGAATCTGGAGGCCAACCCCTTTATTCTACTACAGTGTTTACATAATGGCTCTAAACTGTCTCTGTCTCTTTCCTTGTCTGTCTGTCTGTCTGTCTTCTGGTCTGTCTGTCTGTCTGTCTCTTCTCTTTCTCTTCTCTCTCCCCTTCCTCTCTGTCTCTCTCTCTCTCTTCTCTCTGTCTGTCTGTCTCTCTGTCTGTCTGTTCTATCTCTCTGTCTGTCTGTCTGTCCTGTGTCTGCTGTCTGTCTCTCTCTGTGTCTGTCTTGTCTGTCTGTCTATCTCTCTGTCTTCTGTCTCTGTCTGTCTGTCTGTCTGTCTCTCTCTCTTCTCTGTCTCTGCTGCTCTGTCTCTGTCTCTGTCTTCTGTCTCTCTTCTCTCTCTCTCTCTCTCTCTCTCTCTTCTCTCTCTCTCTTCTCTCTCTCTCTCCTCTCTCTCTCTCTCTCTGTATACCATCACACCAGCTTTGAACCATGCCATTGGTTAATGAGCCATTATGTGCCTGGCATCTCCTTTGTCATTCTGTGTCATGACTTTGCCATTACAGGTCATGACCTTGTCATTATATGTCATGACCTTGATCAGGAACTATGAAGTCTTGACCCCGTGGGTTTGCTGCAGATGACCCCTTTGAAAAGCGGGCAATAGTTCTGACTACTATTGGCACTTGGGGGGGGGGGGGGGGGGGGTCATTATTATTATTATTTCGAGGTCATGGTCGTCGTGTATAATTGATACGTTTAGCTCCTGTGTATTATAGAAGTTTTATTCATGGATTGTAGTTTTAGCGTTTCATAGGGCTGTGGTTATCAAATCAAATCAAATCAAATTCTTTTGTTTCGAGTATAACGAATAAGCACACACGTGTTGTTGTTTTTTTTTACATTTAGGTTATTGTGTGGTATATTCATTTTTTGAATAGATAGATAGACAGTGGTTACTGTATTGGAGGGAGAGATAACGCAGCATTAGATTTGTTTTTCTACTCGAATTTAGCTCCTTTCTATCAATCCGACAAATCTGCTCTAGATCTATAGCTAATGAAAATACCTCTTCTTCTTCGAACGCTCAGACAGCAAGTCATTGTTGTCTGCTATACGAGCAAAAACATGAGTTGTGCTGCCGTTTAGCATCTGACTAGTCAGGTCTGGCGCATCTGACTTCAGCATGGGAGAGAAAAAACATTATTATCTTTTAAGTCTCTCTGGAATCTTTTTTTTTTAAAGGCAGGAAAAATAGATAAGAAGGAGGTGGCAGGAAGAAAGGGAACAAGGCAGAAAACAAAGAGAGTGATAGAAAATAGGAAATTTCTTGCATAGAATTAATATTGTTGTTGTTGTGATTAAATTAACGTCCCAGCGGAGATTTACGATTTAGGGACTGGCAGAATTTCCAGGAGGTGGGGATGCTATTTATACTGACAGGCTCCTGATATCCCAACAGGGGAGGTAAAAAGAGTTAAAAGGGAGTTAACCATTATGAATCTTAGGAAAATGCGATTGCCGCCTTTATGTTTACGCTGCTCAGTGTTGTGGCAACAGACTAGTCGTTGTCGTCATTATCATCCCTATCATTACAACCACCACCACCACAACCGTCGATTTTATGCTTGGATTTTGTTTGTGTTTTGTTGTTGTTATTTTGTAGGTTTTTTGTTGCTTTTTTTTTGAGGGGGGGGGGGGGTTGTTTGTTTGTTTGCTGTTGTCTTGTTGTGTTGTTTTTTGTTGGTGTTTTTTTGTTTGTTTGTTTTATTTTATTTTTTGTTGGTTTTGTTGTTGCTTTATTTTGGTGTGTTTTTTTGTTTGTTTGTTGTTGTTGTTGTTGTTTTTTTGGGGGGTTGTTTTGTTTGGGTGTTTCTTTTTTTGGGGGGGCTCCTTTATCTTGTGTTAAGTTCCTGTTTTGAATGCTCTCTGCCAACTCCTGTCAATCTCCTCGCCCTAGCAATGGGGGACGGAAAAGCCTAGTGGTTAGAACACTGCGCTAGCAATTTGACGACCCGGGTTTGAATCCCATTAAAGGGGTTTTTTTCTGCCTGGAGTTAACATGCATGCAGTCTGCACTCTTACAATTCCCAAAAAGTCCTTCGGATGAGACTATAAACCGAGGTCCATGAGATAAGCACTCATGTGTTTTTTTACATCCAGTTCCCGTGTGTATGCAATTTTGTCCATTTTTTCATCGGTTCCTATGGCACAATGGCCTACTCTTCCGAAAAGCGGAAGGGGGTTTAACATGTACGCAATACTTTGATCTATGTCAATCTCAAAACCCAACGCTCGTTTCGACGTTATGTCATTCTCGTTTTCGCAGTCTTCATCCCATTGTATTCTGTTGCTTAAACACTGAAATCAGAAACACGTGCGCGTGCACGCGCGCATACACACACGCGCATGCGCGCACACACACACACGCACGCACGTACGCACGCACGCACACATACACATACACACATGTGCGCACGCAAAGAGGTGGAAAGAGTAAATGAAAAGAGAAACAGACAAAAGACAAACAGACAGACAGACAGACAGACAGACAGACAGACAGACAGACAGACAGACAGACAGAGAGCAAACAAGAGAGAACAAGTGAAAAGGAGACTGACAGAGAGGTAGACAGAGACACAGGGAAAAACAGAAAAATTGAGGGGAAGGCATCCAAATTTCAAACTACAAAAAAAAACCTCCATTCAAAACATGAAAAGCTGTTTACTGCATTCCTAGCCACAAAATCTGCTTTGAAAACTTTCAAATGAGAATAGGTACAATTACCCTGAAAAAAATTGAAATACATTACAAAAAAGTATACAAACAAAAATGTTCCAATCGTATTCATAAGCACTTGCAATAATGAGCTCGAAAATGGAGCGGTCTAAAAAGTAGTTTTAAAAAATGCACATGGCATAGCATATTTCGTGTTGCAAAACAAATCATGAACACTCTGACAATCATGGACAATAATGGCACAGTTCATTCCGCACTGAGATCGTAGGTGTAAGGCCATCATACTCCATCCATTTTCCCAATAATAATAATATGTATTCTTTGTAAGCACACGAGAAAGAGAAAATATGTTTCTTTCTAGCTTTGAGGGAGATATAAGAAAAAAAAGAATTTCTATGAGCACGATTAAAGCTTTGAGTAGTTTGTACGACAATTGAGACTGACTTTGCACATGAACAATAGTAGAAAATACAGCAAAAATATATGTATTATATTTTTTGGTATTTTATAAAAATGTCTACCATGTTCCTTTTGATTTGCCGGCTTTTCTTTTTCAAACAAAATCTGTTCGTCATTTTACACCTCAATGCAAAATCTCTTTTTTTAGACGTAATAGTTGTTAATTATGTTTTTTTTAAAACATTGTGAACCTTAAAATAAAAAGTTAAAGCGATGTATGCATTGAAGAACTATTTAGTGTTTGAAGTAAAATGATTTTGAATTCCCACAAGATGTTAAGTAATGTACAGATATATATATATATATATATATATATATATATATATATATATATATATATATATATATATATATATATATATATATATATATTATATAGTTTTGTTCTTGGAAAATACATTTTTAGATTCATGTTTATATATATAGATCAGTTTCCTTTCTAGCATATGCATTATAAAGTAGATTTTTTCTGCATCTTTATCAACTCAGTTTTACAAATAATTTTTTTCCATGGCAGTTGCAATGAATCGTTGCAACTTTGTCAATAAATAGTTTTGAGGCACAGACGTTGAAAACCCAGTTAGTGAAAAACTAAACTAAGCAATAAAACAGATAACAAATGCATATAGAGAGTGTTGTATATAATTGAATTATTACAGTTCGGATCTCGAGAAATCGACAATCTTTAGTGAAAAACTAGGTAAAGACATTTTTAAAATCATATATTGAGTTTTGTCAGTTTCTGATATATTACAGTTTGGATCGCCCAAACAGACTTTTTTAAAGTGAAAAACTAAGGCAAATAATCAGATTAACAGCAAATACACACATGGATGTTTTTTAGTGATTGAAACAGTACAGTTTGATCCCGAAAAATAGATTTTTAGATTCATGTTTCTCTAGGCAATTGCCACAAGCAAAATGAAACAGGTACAACAAGATGCTTCCATTTCCTTTAGCTGCCTTGTAGTTTGATCAATGAAAGATTAAGTAGCCACGCACTAGAGCTTCTTTGATTATCCGTTGCAGGATTGTGAAGAATTATTGTAAAGTGGGCAGCCAACCGTCACATGCCAGAGGGCTTCCATTCCCTCATAGAGTGGCAGTTGGGAAACAATGACTGACAAATAGTTAAGTTCAACAAATCAAAAAGCAAATTAGAGAAGAGAAATTAACTTCAAAGGAAAACTAAAGTCACCTTTTAAAACCTGAGAAATAGTAAACTGAAAATAATCATTTTTTCAGGACAACACCTCTACCCAAGAACTAAAAAAAACCTAGGAGTCAACCAACCAACCAACCCACCCACCCACCCACCCACCAGCCAACCTGCCAGCCAACCATCCATTTAATCTATCAACTGCCATTTTTTACCTTTGTTTCTATTTTTCACAATCAACGTTTTCTTTCTTTGTTAGGATTCCCACACATCAAATCTAAAGGCTCGCTTTCCCCCAGTCAAGTTAAGCAGCGTCGAGCGTGGTTACCGTTGGATAGGTGACCGTTTGCGCGCCTTGGCTTCAGTACAGTCCCCAGGTCACCCAGCTGTAAATGAGTACTGCCTCTTTAGGATCAGGGAAAGTAAAGCAGCCAAGGAGAGGAGATGGGCGCCGCCCTCAACATGCTGGCCCTAGAGAAGCTGAGGCCTCTCACGCCTCGCTTCCTTACGACGCCTAGGTTGTGGGACACCTTTACTTTTACCTTTAAACCCCTGTTTTACATTCACTTTATTTGATATCAAGCTAAAAATAAAGTAATATTCTTAATCTGTAAGGGATTCTTTATCAATTTATGTGGATATAAATCAATGATTAATAAATAGAAATTTGAATGGAAATAAATCTCGTCTTTGCATTACATAGCATGGCCATAAAGTCAGTCTAGTGTAATAGATATGATCCGTAGACACAAAGGTAAGGAAAAGAAACTTGCATAGCATGAACAAAAAGCCATCTCTTTGCTTTAAAATGTTTTTAAAACAAACAACAAACAGTATGATAACACAAAAATGTCAATACGCGATCAGCAACAGGGTTCCAAATAAAGATAATATATTGTGAAAGGCTTGTAGCAAATTATGAAGGCAAAGTGACAAAAAGTGTCAAAAGTTCATTGTAAAATTCATAACAAAAGGATAATCATCTCCACCCTCATATTGCCATGGATAAATCTATTCAAGAGTATTAACTTTTTCAGAGAAAAAGAACAAATAACAAATGTTCAGGGTGTGGGTTTAAAAAACAATGAAGAAGAACCACGTTTGTAAACAAACATCATATAAACAAACCTGTTTCTTCCATCTGTATTTGTACTGTGCAAGCATTTGTTTTCGCCTGATTACATATGTATAATGAGATGTAACTCTTCTTGGTTATCCTAAACAATTATATTGGTCTCTCTAGCTGCACATTCCTCTGACTCCAAAATTTTATTGATTTATTCTGATAGTGTGGTTGACTAATTTTCGGACGTTTTTGTGAAGATTGTCCTGTCTTTTAACAAAATAGTCAAGCTATATTATGACTTCAAACAGTTTTCAAATCTTGTCTTTTTTATTCAAATAAGCGACAGACCTGTTGTTATCAGAATGACTGAGACACCAAGTGACCAGAGAACGTGACTAGAAATGGTCAGAGGGTTTTAGATTGTTGATCTGTTTTGGGACAAGAGAATTGTCTCGAAACTCGGAGCTACATTTTTGTTTTGAAACCAGTGCAGAAATTAAACATTAATGGGAACTGTTTCACTTAAAGGGAAGAAATTGCACTGTGATCTTAGGTCAACTTTTGCTCTGTCTGAATAGCAATCAGTAGGAGATAGGAACCAGCTCTTATCATTATTTTAGACTGCGTTTAACGTCCAGGTAGGTTCATTAACCGGAAAAGAGTTCTTCACAACTTGTAATGAAAGTCTGAGGATTTCACCTATGGCCGGCTCTGACTTGTGCTTCATTGAACTCTAACGTGAGTGCACACTGTACTAAGTTGTTATTTCTTTTTCTAACCAAAATTCAATCAAAGCAAACGAAATATA
>CM060340.1:42515486-42525486 GCA_030674155.1 Stramonita haemastoma
ACTTCAAATACCTTACAGGAAAAAGAGCTAACACTTTAGAGGTACGTTCCTTTTCCAGACATAATGAGCACGATCAACCAATGGAGATGGATGACCTAAAAACTGTTGACGAATCATCCAGTCTCTTATATTCACAAGTCAATTAATTTAAAAATGTATTTGTGAGGCAGGAAGACATTTTTATGACTCCTGAAGGCAAGTTTTCAAAATAAAGTGGTTTGTTCAAAACAAAATGTCTCACCATTCCGAAAGAACAGTTTTAGGCAAGCACGACAAAGAAAAGTAAACGAAAACTCCGAGTTAAGGTGGCTGTGTATGCCTACAGTGTGTGTGTGTGTGTGTGTGTGTGTGTGTGTGGTGTGTGTGTGTGTGTGTGTGTGTGTGTGTGTGTGTGTGTGTGTGGTGTGTGTGTGTGTGTTCTGAAAAATTGAAATTTATTAATTTATGTGATACGTATAACTGTTTTATCATTTATATGTATATAATGGCTTGTGACCACGTGAATTTCTCTTTGAAAATGTGCTGGTATGAGATTGGTATGGGTATTGTCCTGTAATGTGAGCGAGGTGATGGTTGCATACTGTGCAGTGTTGTTCCTCTGTGATGAATGTTTTTCTTATATACTTTTTTATGTACGGCTTGTAACCCACATGAAGTTCTCTATTTTTGAGATAATAAAAATGTTTGAGTTGAATTCGTATCAATATGCCTGTCAGTATTGTAACTACCCTTTATGGGATGATTAAAGTGCTTTTTAACTTGACTTGAGTTGTCTACATTATGTTAGCTAATTAATGTTGGTGAAAATTTTGTTGTTGTTTTTTGTTTGTTTGTTTTTTCTTTAGATAGATGGCTTGATGAAAAAAACCCAAATCGATGCTTATTCAATGTACCATCTGGAAATAACAATTTGATTTTATTTTATTTGATTTGCTTTGATTTGCTTTGAGCCCTAACACCTGTGATCACCTTGAAGCACCAGAAGCACAGACTGGCGGAGGTGATGACCAGCAGCAGCAGCAGCCAGAACCACTCGATCAGGAACAGCTTCTCCAGGAAAATGTTGATGGTCAGGATGCACTGCACCCACTGGCCTGGGTCACCATGAACACATAGATAGGACAGTGATTGTTGTACAACATGAATAACAAGAACAACATTAACAACACTGGCCTAGGTAACCATGAACAGATAGATGCAGCGATGATCATTGTACAACATGAGTAACAAGGATAACAACACTGGCCTGGGTAAAAATGAACAGATAGATCATACCACAGTGATAAAGATGATACGACAAGAGTGACAAGAATAACATCAACAACATTAACAACCCGGACTGAGTCGAGTTGATAAGAGAGAGAGAGAGGCAGGCAGGCAGGCAGGCAGGCAGGCAGACAGACAGACAGACAGACAGACAGACAGACAGACAGGCAGGCAGGCAGACAGACAGACAGACAGACAGGCAGGCAGACAGACAGACAGGCAGACAGGCAGACAGAGAGAGAGAGAGAGAGAGAGAGAGAGAGAGAGAGAGAGAGAGAGAGAGAGAGAGAGAGAGAGAGAGAGAGAGAGAGAGAACACTGAACACTGAACACTGAACACTGAACACTGAAATGGTTTAATGGTACTTTGGCCTTGGACCACAATACACCAAATGAGGGGGGCAGGGGTGTGAGTGTAATGCAAAGAGAGAGAGAGAGAGAGAGAGAGAGAGAGAGAGAGAGAGAGAGAGAGAGAGAGAGAGAGAGAGAGAGAGAGAGAGAGAGAGAGAGAGAGAGAGAGAGAGAGAGAGAGAGAGAGAGAGAGAAAATATGGCCTAATTTTAATGGGGGACGGGATAGCTCAGTGGTCAGAACACCCCAAGCTAAGGTTAAGCAGCATCGAGTGTGGTTACCAAGAGGATGGCTGACCGTTTGCGTGCCTTGGTTTCATCACAGTCCCCTAGTTCACCCAGCTGCGAATGGCTACCTGCCCTCTTAAGGGTCAGGGAAGGTAAAGCAGCAAGGGAGAGAAGATGGGCGCCGCTCTCAATATGCTGGCCTCCTAGAAAAACTGAGGTCTCTGATGCCTCGCTCCCCTACGACTACATAGGTTATGGGACACCTTTATCTTTACCGTATAATTTTACTACTTGTTAATGAATAGTATGTTTTAATTGTTCAACATGTAATGATAATGTTGGTACTGTAATTTGTTTTACATTGAAGCGTAGGAAAAGGCTACTTTACTTAGTTTAGATTGTCTTTGATGTTTAACAGAACAGCTTAAGTTAATTGATAATTGTCTTATCATTCATTTATTTTATTAATTTATTCGACGTGATATAATAATTTCGTAAATGTCATAAAAGTCCAAACTCTCTCTCTCTCTCTCTCTCTCTCTCTCTCTCTCTCTCTCCTCTCTCCTCCTCTCTCTCTCTCTCTCTCTCTCTCTCTCTCTCTCTCTCTCTCTCCTCTCTCTCTCTCTCTCTTCTCTCTTCTCTCTCTCTTCTCTCTTCTCCTTCCTCTCTCTTCTTCTTCTTCCCCCCTACTCCCCCACTTATACTCTCCTCCCTCAGTCTCTCGTTCCCTTCCTCCCCCCTCTCTCTCTCTCCTCTCTCTCCTCCCTCCCCCCCCCTCTCTCTCTCTCTCTCTCTTCTCTTCCCCCCCCCCCCCTCTCTATCTCTCCCTCCCTCCCTCCCTGCTTATCTATTATCCTCGAATAAAAGAATTTGCCTTGCCTTGCCTTGCCCCCTCTCCCTCCCTCCCCCTCTCTCTCTCTCACCTAGAGGTTTCTGCTTGTCGGTAAGTCTTAAAATGACACAGGGCCACTGAGGGGAAGTAGTGGGTTGTGGCGGAGATCCTGTCCTCGTCAGCATAGGCCTGCAGGGCCTCCACCCCGAAGTGCCAGAAGTTGAGCTGCAGCATCAGCGAGAGGAGCAGGAACTGGCACAGGTTGTTGAGGAGGAAGATGGCTTTGGTGACCAGGTACAGCGTGGACAGGTAGTTGCTCGTGTTGTCCCCGATACACAACGTGCAACAGGACAGTGTTTTCTTCACCGGGGGAAAATGGTCGGGGGTAAACGTTAGTTTTGGAAAGTGTTTGTAAAAAGAAAACCCAACCCAAAAAAGAAATAGTTATTTATTCATGGATGAATGTTTTGTATGATTTATAAAGCAAGAAGAAAAATTGACGTCAGGTTTTCACCTGTTCTGAATGTCAGTTATGGCAGGAATAAAACAACATTAAAAATATTTTTAAAATACAACATTAAATCATAAATGAATGTTAAGTATGGTTTATAGAATACACAAAAATGTCCCCATCACATTCATGAATGTTTATAGGATTTTAAAAAATGTTTTTCCCTTTTTCTTAGTAAAGATCATTTCCCTATTAAGCTACTATTCATTCAAAATTTTATTCCTTTTCTCTAATGAAAAATATTTAAAGCTCTGCAGGTTTTTTAAAAAAATCTTAAGATAAAACTGTTATATGACGATCATTTCATTACCACGCTCTCATTTATCCACAATATTCTTCTTGTTTTAAATTTTTTTTTAAAGTCATATTCAACCTATGCAAATTTTTAGAGTGACCTTCAGATAAAAATACTTGTTATGGGTCAAGTCAAAAGCGTTTTAATAATCCATGAAGGGCAATTACAATACTGACAGGATTTTGATAAGAATTACAATCACAAAAGACATAAGACAGCTACATATCATACTGGTTCAAACATTTTAAATAACTTTAAATAGAAATATAACCACCACACACGTTATATATATAGTTCTTGCTACAGATCATTTCACTACCAAGCACCCATATAACCAGGATTCTCTTTTTTCTGAAAAATGTTCAGCTCAGCATGCACGTTTCTTGACCTGATCTTCGAACTTATATAATTATCAAATGTTTGTATGAAAGCTGCAGTCTTGCCTATCAACTTAAAACAGAATGCACTAGGTTATCTACACGTACCTATTTGTAAGGCTGCATTGTGTGTGTGTGTGTGTGTGTGTGTGTGTGTGTGTGTGTGTGTGTGTGTGTGTGTGTGTGTGTGTGTGTGTGTGTGTGTGTGTGTGTGTGTGTGTGTGTGTGTGTGTGGTGTGTGAGGAGAGAGAGAGTGATGTGTGCGTGCGTGTCGTGCTATGTTTGTACGCATACGTGCGTGCGCTTCATGCGTGGATTTGTGTAGTGTGTGTGTCTGTCTGTGTTTGTGTTTGTATGTATGTATGTGTGTGAGTGTGTGCGTGCATGTTTGTGTGCATACGTGCGTGCGTTCACGCGTGGATTTGTGTGGTGTGTCTGTGTCTGTATCTGTGTCTGTACAACACAAAACTCTCCCCATGCTGCTCACCACCAGGTTGACGTTGGACTTCATGAACCAGCGCGGTTTGCGGTGGATGCGGAGCCACTGCTCCAGAAAGAGCGCCACCTGCTGGAGCTTCTCCCTCTTCTCCTGGGGGTTGGCGAACAGCACGCCCTGCAGCATCTCCACCATCTTCACGATGTTGCTGCCCGAAGAGGAGTTGATCTCCGACCAGAACACGTTGGGCAGCTGGGGACAGAAATCAATGATAGAATATGGTGTTGTTTAAAAGATGAAGACGAAGCAGAAGCAGAAGTGAGAATATAATGTTGTTTAAAATCAAAGTGGAGAGAGAGAGAGAGAGAGAGAGAGAGAGAGAGAGAGAGAGAGAGAGAGAGAGAGAGAGAGAGAGAGAGAGAGAGAGAGAGAGAGAGAGAGAGAGAGAGAGAGAGAGAGAGCAGAGGGATGAGTAAGCTTTGGAAAGAGAGGAGAAGAGGGGAAAGTAAGACGGCAAAGCCCTGGGCAGAAACAGGTTAAAAGAAATGATGACAGATATCTGATATTCACGCTACATTGATGAAGGGAAGATGGAAAAGAAATGAGGAAAAAGAGGAATAGGGAAGGTGGGGAGGGCAGTGTCTCCATCGCCACTGTTGCTGGTAGGAAACCCACACAATGCCACCAGGGTTCACCATCTTTCTCTGTCTCTGCTGAGTTCTACCATCTCCTGTAGCCCTCCCAGACCACTGATCTCAGTGATGTTGGCAATGTAGGATGTTGGTGGTCTGAATCTTTTCCTTCTGCCCTCAACCTTGCCTTAGAGAGATGACATCGTCAGATTTGTCTGTGTGTTATGTTTGTATGGCTGTTTGTGTTTGTATGGCAAACCTATCTCAGTCTTGAGCTTGGTACTGAGAGTTCATCATGGAAAAAATGAGAAAAAGAATGAAAACGAAGAAAAAGAATGAATGAGGAAGGAACAAAGAAGCAGGAACAAAAGTCAGGAAACGAAAAGCAACAACAGCACTGGGAAATCAGTTTACACAATAAAGTAATAGCAGAGTCTACAAAAAAGTTGGAAGAAAATATCTCGCAGTGAAAAAGCAAATCGATTCTTAGAAGTTTAATATTCAGCTGCAATGATCTGGACGAAATACTCTTTTTGTCAATGAATCTTAAAATAAAACTCTAATGAAACACTAAAATTAGTCCCACTTGGCTACGTGAGTGGCTAGTTATTCAATACAGAATGGATAGGTTACGTTTAAAAAGTGCAATCATAATTATATTTCATTTTCGTCCTTTAAATTTGTCTGCATAAACAGTCTTCTGTTATGAAACAAAGGTCGTGTGCAATTTTTTTTATACAATTCCTCACAGAGGTACTTTGATAAACTCTGTGTTTTGTATAAGTCAAAGTCAAAGTCAAAAATTTTTTCCAGATGGTATGATTCAGGAAAGGAATCATTAGATTTGTTTTGGGGAAAAAAAACATAATCAATGTTGTGTACAAAATCTCCTGCAAAAATAATAGTTGTGGTTGATGAGTTGAAGTAGTTGAACACATATTGACACTTACATGGCCGGTTTAGAGCGACATCCATAATTAAGAGAGCCAGTGCTTTTCACAGACTATCAGTTTCAAAGAAAAAATAATTTGGTTTAAAAACAACAAAACAAGGAAGGGGAGGGGGGCTTATTTGGTACGTACGTGTTCTTTACGATAGATTATTGTAAAACTGGACCCTTAGACAAGTAAATGAACAGATTTATGAACTGATGTGTTGTTTTTCTATATTCATTTTTCTCTATTCAGTGACCATAATTATATGCATATGCAACTGTAGACAGTATCGGAAGGACAAACACCGAGTAATGGGAAATAACCCCTGCTAAGAAAAATTAGAACTAGTGCCATGGGGTATATGCTATACCATGGGAAATAATCCTGCTTGGGAAAAATCAAAAACTATCAACATTATGATACTGCACATGTGGTCATAGATATGAACATATACAAAATAATTTCTGTATTTTATTTGACGTATTAATATACAGATTTCAGAAGGAGGTGCTTTGCATCTGTCATAGATTTCAGGTGGCTTTGTTTCATATTTCGATATTTGTAACTAGTTCTTAACATTTTCTATGGGCTCTTTTCACTGATGTCATCAAGAAAAATTATGCAAAAAATAAAAAACAAATTAATTTATTTTTTACTATCAATCAAAAAAAGATAACCATACTGTGTGCTAAAAAAGAAAGAAAAAAGCTGTGACCTCTCTATTAAAAAAAATATTTTTTCTTTTTTTTAAAAGGAAAAGGTGTCCTTATAACCTATGTCGCCGTAGGGGAGGAGGCATCAGAGACCTCAGCTTCTCTAGGGCCAGCATTCGAGGGCGGCGCCCATCTCCTCGACCTCTCCCTCGCTTTCTTTAACTTCCCTGACCCTAAAGAGGGCAGGTACCCATTTACAGCTGGGTGGAGAGTACTGAGGCCAAGCACGCAAACATCCCCCACCACTGGTAACCACACTCAATGCTGCTTAACCTTAGCTTGGGGAAAGCGAGTACTCTGACCACTGAACTATCCCAAAATTCCAAAATTCAAATTCAATACTTTGTTGTCTCAGAAACAGAAAATCCACGCGGGTTACGATCCACACATAAAAACAGTAAGCAGATAAACATAATATCACGAGAAATACCACAACATAAGTATTCAAACATCAGTCTGCACCCACCACAATATAAAAAAAAGTACCCACAAATCAGCAATACCTCAGCCAGTCATAAACTCACACAAACAAATTCTAAAACACTCCCAGCCCCACCTCTCTTTAATATAAACCTTGAAAGGCTTTTTTTATATACCACTTTATGTCACAGCAGATTTCTCTGTGTGAAATTCGGCTGCTCTCCCCGGGGAGAGCGCGTCGCCACAAGTGCAGCGCCTACCCATTATTTTTTTTCCCCTCAGGAATGGTGTCTAAACACAACACCTGCGTGCATGCTGGTTTTCTTTTTTTAATTTTGACATCCGCTCCTACCGGCACACGATGGCCTGCTCTTCCGAAAGGCGGAACGGGATTTTAACGTGTGCGCAAGATGTTCTGCGTGCGTTCGCACACGGGACCTCGGTTTATAGTCTCATCCGAATGACTTTGACATTCAGTTCGATTTTTCGTCAAACTGGGAAGAAAGGGCGAGCTGCGTACGAACCCAGAAACTCGCGGTTTACATATTGGCAGGCAAACGTCTTAACCATCCTGCCACCGTTCCTTCCATTAATCCCCAACCTTGAAGAAGAGCGCCTGACGATGAAGATGATGGTGACCCAGCGGAAGAAGGTGATCTCCCCCAGCTCCTTGTCCGTCTTCTTGTCCAGGATGTCGGGGTCCATGGGGTAGCCCTCTTCATCCAGCTCGTAGGGCATCACGCTCCAGTTGGAGGCGTTGGGGTAGTGGTACAGCGCGTGGGACCAGCAGTACTTGTTCACGTGTTCCTGTTACAGGGACAGTGATACTGAACAATGAACAGTTCAGGGCAGTACTTGTTGATGTGTTCCTGTTACAGGACAGTGAATACAAACAATAAACAGTTCAGGCCTGCGACCAGCGTTTTGTTGACGCGTTCTGTTACGACATGACACTGACAATGAACATTCGGGTTTTATTTATTTATTTATTTCTTTCTTTCTTCTTTATACCGAGGTAATGGATAAGCAACATATGCTTTTTTACAACCAGTCCTCAGGTGTATGCAGTTTTTTAAATGTCATCTGTTCTCACCGGCATACGATGGCCTACTCTTACGAAAAGCGGAACAGGATTTAACGTGTGGGCAAGATGTTCTGCGTGGGTTCGCACACAGGGCCTCGGTTTATAGTCTCATCTGAAAGACTTTTGGGGGGAGTGGAGTCAGCACCCTGATTAACTCCAGATGAAAAATCCCCTCGACCGGCAGTACTTGACGTGTTCCTGGACATGAACAGTGAACACTGAACAATGAGCAGTTCACAGGGTGGTCAGAGTGTGTGGTCGGTGGGGCAGTATTTTATTTACTTATTTATTTATTTATTTATACTTTTACATCGAGGATAGTAGAATAAGCACTCTAGTGCTTTTTTTTTAACATCTAGTCCCTGTGTGTATGTAGTTTTGTTGATTTTGTCATCTGTTCCCACCGGACACAACAGCTTTTTTATCTAGTACCTAGATTCTTATGAGATTCAGAGATTCATTAATCTGATGTTGGCAATGTTTCATAGACCAAAACTTTACGATTTGTATCCAGGACCAGATGTCGTGATGCATTGTGCTACTTAAACGTACAATTTCCGGGAAATAAAGAATTCTTTCTTCAGAAGAATATTGTCAAGATTCTTTGGTCTCTTACCTGCCCCCAAGCAAAGCGAAGAATATTGAAACCTTCATTCAAAAGAATGGGATCACACAGTGCAAGTTTGATGCATGCACAGGGGGTGCTTTGTAACACAAGTATTCTGATTAATACTGCAAGCTGCAGGTGTTTAATTCTCTTAGGTTTGGTCGATAATATGATAGTTATATGAAACAAAACAAGTACAGCCCTGCTGCTTAGCTGTAAACTTCATTGAATCTCCGAATCCCGTCACTGGGACTGTACTGAAGCCAAAGCGCACGGACAATCACCTATACGAGAAGTAGCCACGTTCAACTTCAGTTTGGGGGGAGCAAGTGCTGTGACCACTGAGCCACCCTGTGCCTTCCCCATCGATGCTAATCACCCTACAACAGAAAATCCATATTTTTACAAACATCCTCCTCCTCCTCCTCTCCTCCTCCTCCTCCTCCTCTCCTCCTCCTCCTCTCTCTCTCATCTCTCATCATCATCATCATCATCTCTCTCTCCTCATCTCTCTCTCTCTCTCATCATCATCATCATCTCTCTCTCTCTCTCTCATCTCTTCTCGCTCTTCGTCTTCTTCTCTCCTCTCTCTCTCTCCTCTCTCTCTCTCTCTCTCTCTCCTCCTCTCCCCTCCCCCCTCTCCCTCTCTCTCTCTCCTCTCTCTCTACTCTCCTTCAGCTCATCTCTCCTCTCCTCAACCTCATCTCCCTCTCGTCTCTCTCTCTCTCTCTCTCTCTCTCTCTCTCTCTCTCTCTCTCCTCTCTCTCTCTCTCTCTCTCTCTCTCTCTCTCTCTCCTCCTCTCTCTCTCTCTCTCTCTCTCTCTCTCTGCTCTCTCTTCTCTCTCTCTCTCTCTCTCTCTCTCTCTCCCTCTATCTGTCTGTCTGTCTGTCTGTCGTCTGTCTGCTGTCTGTCTGTCTGTCTCTCTCTCTCTCTCTCTCCTCTCTCTCTCTCTCTCTCCTCTCTCTCTCCCTCTCTCTGTCTCTGTCTCTGTCTCGTCTGTCTGTCTGTCTGTCTGTCTGTCTGTCTGTCTGTCTGTCTGTCTGTCTGTCTGTCTGTCTCTCTCTCTCTCTCTCTCTCTCTCTCTCTCTCTCTCTCTCTCTCTCTCTCTCCTCTCTCTCTCCTCTCTCTCTCTCTCTCTCTCTCACCTGGAAATGACCCCACAGGTAGGTGCCGTAGTTCCAGCAGTCGATGGGCTGACCCGCGTACTCCACAAAGCCGGTGATGGCCCCGAAGAAGGCCAGGATGGTGACGGTGACGAAGTGGTGAAGCTGGTCGATGCCGTCATCATCCCGTACCTGGGCCCGCAGAGCGAGA
>CM060340.1:42532986-42547986 GCA_030674155.1 Stramonita haemastoma
AGGCAGACACACAATTCATGGAAAGTGTTTATGGATTGTTTCTTCTTTCTGTGTGACTTGCGTGGGGCCAATATATAACACTATGTGCCGTTGAGTGTCGGATTCTTTGTTTTGTTCACGTCTTGGCCAGACAGAGAAAATAGATATTTTCATTTGGATTGATGAACTATCAGGCAGACAGCCAAGCATCACACACACACACATACACACACGTACACACACATACACACACATACACACACATACAGAGAGGAGAGACCCAGAGACGAGAGAGACACACACACAGAGAAGAGAGACAGAGACGAGAGACAGAGAGAGAGAGCGACAGACAGAGAGAGAGACAGAGACAGAGAGACATAGAGAGAGAGAGAAAGAGAGAGAGAGAAAGAAGAGAGAGAGAGAATAGAGAGAGACGAGAGAGAAGAAGAGAGAGAGAGAGAGAGAGAGAGAGAGAGAGAGAGAGAGAGAGAGAGAGAGAGAGGAGAGAGAGAGGAGAGAGAGAGAGAGAGAGAGAGAGAGAGAGAGAGAGAGAGAGAGAGAGAGAGAGAGAGAGAGAGAAGGCAAGGCAAGGCAAGGCAAGGCAAGGCAAGCAGAGAGAGAGAGACAGAGACAGAGACAAAGAGACAGACAGACAGACAGACAGAGAGAGGGGGGGAGGCACTTGGGCAGATGAAGCGTAGATATTGATCGTTCATTCTTTTTTGTATACTTTACTTAAGGGTGACATCACTTTGCATGCACCTCAGGGAGATTCAGGGGAGAGTGGGGGGAACGAGGAGGGTTGCCACTGAACCTGGCTGAATAAACAGACACTGAAAAATCGACTAACAGACAGACAGACAGACAGACAGACAGACAGGCAGGCAGGCAGGCAGGCAGGCTTACAAGTAGACAAGCAGGCAGGCAGATGAAAGACATAGATATACAGAGAGACAGATAGAGCAACAAAGGACAGACAGAGACAGCAACAGAAAGAGGAGAGAGAGAGAGAGAGAGAGAGAGGAGAGAGAGAGAGAGAGAGAGAGAAGAAGACAGACAGACAGAGACAGACAGACAGACAGACAGACAGAAGACAGGACAGACAGAGACAGAGACAGAGACAGAGACAAGAGAGACAGAGAGACACAGAGAGACACAGAGAGAACAGAGAGACACAGAGAGAGAGAGATTCAGACTGACAGACACACAGGCACACAGACAGAATGAGAGATAGTGACGAGAGACAGAGACAGAGTGACAGAGTGACAGACAGACAGACGCACAGAAAGAGAATGTCAGACAGACAGACAGACAGACAGAAGACAGACAGACAGACAGACAGACAGACAGGCAAGCAAGATGATCCATCTTGGATTCTTTCTGTGTAACTTCTGGAAGGTGTCAAATTGCCTGTACCCCTGACGCGTTCTTTGATCCTGACACAGCAAACACAGACCTCCTGGCAGGGAAGCCAGATTTCCTCCACAGATCGAAGACACTAGGATTTACAGAGAGACAAAAAAGAGGGGAAGTGCACACAGAGACAGACACTAAGACAGAGAATGATAGACTGATAGACGGACGGACAGAGAGACAAAGAAGAGGGCTGTCGCTTTAATGTCCTTCCACTTTCAGTGATATTGGACCAAAGATGAATGTTTTGTGTTGATGAAGCTATACATGCTTCATGAGAGAAATAACCTGAAATGCAAAGTACAAATAAGAATGCAAGCACTCAGAAACAGACACTAGGACAGAGAACGATAGACTGATGGACGGACGGACAGATACACAGAGACAAGCAATACAACAACAAAAATAGGTAAAGGTGTCCCATAACCTATGTGGTTGTAGAGGAGCGAGGCATCAGAGACGTCAGCTTCTCTAGGGGGCCAGCATATTGAGGGCGGCGCCCATCTCCTCTCCCTCGCTGCTTTACCTTCCCTGACCCTAAAGAGGGCAGGTACCCATTTACAGCTGGGTGGACGGGGGGACTGTACTGAAGCGAAGGCGCGCAAACGGTTGCCCATCCAACTGGTAACCACGCTCGATGCTGCTTAACCTTGGCTGGGGGGAAGCGAGTGCTCTGACCACTGAGCTATCCTGCCAAGCAGACAGGCAGAAATACAGAGTGAGACACCAAGACTGACCGACAAACAGGCAGACAGGCAGACTGAGGTAGAGACAGACACAGAGACACGCAGAGGCACAGGCAGACAAAAGTGCAGACTGACAGACAGACAGACAGTCAGACAGACAGACAGACTCGCAGGCAGTTAGACACATAGGCAGTTATTGTTCATTCTCTGCTCTTTTGCTTTGGCTTGCGTATGGGCGTCATTTTGTATGTATGCCTGAAGCACTTATCGTTTTTTCAACAGAGTAAACACTGAACAATTTCTCACGTCAAATAAAAAGTCTCTTTGTTCAGTTAGCGTTGAACTCTGTTGCACGTCTCTGTCAGATGTTCTTCCGGGGTTTTATTGTTGTTTGTCTGCTTGTTTCTCTCTATCTTTTTCAATACATGATCGTGTTGTTTGTCTGCTTGTTTCTCTCTATCTTTTTCAATACATGATCGTGTTGTTTGTCTGCTTGTTTCTCTCTATCTTTTTCAATACATGATCGTGTTGTTTGTCTGCTTGTTTCTCTATATCTTTTCCAATACATGATCGTGTTGTTTGTCTGCTTGTTTCTGTATACCTTTTTCAATACATGATCGTGTTGTTCACTATGATGTTGTTTGTCTGCTTGTTTCTCTATATCTTTTTCAATACATGATCGTGTTGTTCACTATGATGTTGTTTGTCTGCTTGTTTCTCTATATCTTTTTCAATACATAATCGTGTTGTTCACTATGATGTTGACCTTTCCTGGTCTTTTATCTTATTTTTTATTTTATTTCGAGGATAACGGAATAAGCACTCATGTGCTTTTTTACATCCAGTCGCCGTGTGTATGCAGTTTTGTAAATGTCACCAGCTCCCACGGACACAATGGCATACTCTTCCGAAAAGTGGAACAGGTTTTAATATGTGCGCAAGATGTTCTGCGAGCGTTCGCACACTAGACTTCGGTTTATAGTAGCACCCAAAGGATTTTCAGGAGAGCGTGGAGTCTGCACTGATGTTAACTCCAGAGGAAAAATCCTCTTGAACGAGATTCGAACCCGGGTGAGCAGACCACAAGCGCATCAGTCTGACCACCAGGCTATCCTTTCCCCCGACAGACCAGCCTCTTGAACCCTAAGGTCGGGGCGGTCAGGGCGAAACGCTCCAAACAGATCGTCTGTCACTGCAACAGCACGTCTCCAGAGGCTTGTGGGGTCAGGTTCAACCCGACTGTTGATGGAGGAACGTGTTGTGTTTGGTTTAAAAAGGCAGAGACATATATTGAGACGAATAAAGAGAAACAAAAATATACATCTCACACACAGAAGCAAAGAAACAAACAGACAGACCGATAGAGTTAGAGAAAAAAGACAGACACAGGCACTAGACATCAGAGAGACAAACAAGAACAGGAGCAGACACAGACAAACAGACATAGGAAGATAGACAGACATCAGACAACCAGATGAGCACACTTTCGGAGGCAGAGAAAAAGGCAGAGACAGAGGCAGAGACAGACATAGACTGCCAGACATCAGCAGACAGACTCACACAAAGGCAGTTCAAGATTATGACAAATGCAAGCAGACAAACAGACAGACATGAATCATACAACGACAAGGAAATCATCGATTGTTCAATGTTTCAAATTGTTTAAATCAAGCGTGCTCTATTCCTGTCCACAACCACAGAATTCTTTACTGTTCCAACAGACCACTAGCCCAGACAGAGCAAACAGGGATGCTCGTTTCAACCACAAAGAATCAGACGGACAAACAGAGAAAACACCCCGGGCAGAGAAGCATTCAAAGAGAGAGGAGAAATCAATATTCCAGCTCTTCAGTTCAACTTGCTAAAAGCTATCATTTCGTAGATGTCAACTCAAAGCTCTAATTGCTCTATCGACGGAGCATTCGCCCTAAGAGAGTAAATATAGATACTCACTCCAAATGACATTTTGCCACAGACGGACAGACAGACAGACAAACATGCCGTACAAACCTGCGGACAGGGTAGCAGTTTTTGATGGTTCACTAAATCATACGTCCTGAATAAATGAACAGAAGCAGACTTTTACCTCCATCAAGAGTTTCTCTGTCATCCATTTTATACGAATTTATGATGCCCTTTTGAAGGGTCTAATCTTCTGAAGCTAACATTGATACTGATTCCACACCCCTAAAAGTCCTGGGGGATAAAACTACAAACCGAGGTCCTGTGTACGAAACACACACACACACACACACACACACACACACACACACACACACACACACACACACACACACACACACACCATCTTATGCATACCGTTATAGAACCATTCTGCCTTTTGGAAAAGCAGGCCATTGCATGATGATATTACGGATGACAAAATGTGTTTTTTTCTTTTAAAAAAAGATAATGTCTACACCTCCTTATCATGTTTTGACATCTAAATCAGAATGTGACTACCTAATGGAGGGCAGCGCAGAAAAAGTCGCATACCAAAATCTATCATTGCTGAAATTTAAGCTGTAACCAAGGAACGACGGCTAAAACAGTCAGATAAACAGATAGATACCCACGCAAAAAAAAAGTCAGACATAAGGAATTGATATCCACTTCTTCAGTTCCAATTGCTAAAAGCATCGGTTTTCTGGTACCATTGCGAAAATGAATTGCTTTCGACGGAATATTTTGACGTGAGAGAGGGAGAGAGAGAGAGAGAGAGAGAGAGAGAGAGAGAGAGAGAGAGAGAGAGAGAGAGAGAGAGAGAGAGAGAGAGAGAGAGAGAGAGAGAGAGAGAGAGAGAGAGAGAGAGAGAGAGAGAGAGAGGCAGACAGTGACAGAGACAGACAGACAGACAGACAGACAGAAAGAAACACACACACACACACACACACACACACACACACACACACACACACACACACACACACACACACACACACACACACACACACACACACACACACACACAGAACTCAGGAACGAGAGAGAAAGAGATAGACAGAAACAGAGACAGACAGACAGACAGCAGACAGGCAGACAGAGAGAGACATAGATACAGAAGAGAGACAGACAGAGTAGGCTATGGGTTGTTTGATGTTTCAACTCCCTAGGGGTGCCAGTTTGGTTACGCAGCTGCGGTATTTCACTCTGCACCGATCACCAAATTCTACCAAAGTGAACTGATCCTTGCAACTTCAAGTTTCCCAAATATATAATATAACTAATATATATATATATATATATATATATATATATTTTATATATATATATATATATATATATTATATATTTTATATAATAACTATATTATAATTAATATTTATTGTTATGTTTTGTGTGTGTGTGTGTGACGGACAGACATACCAACATGATAATAATTATATATATGTACATTATGTATATAGATATATAAACGGATATAATATAATGTGTGTATATGTATATATAATACATATCCATACACACACAAAATATGTATGTATATATATATATATATATATATATATAATATATAATATGATAATATATAGATATATAGATAATAGATATATATATAATATAATATAATATATACACGAATAGATAAACAGAAAACCGGTAATAATCTTCTTTCTTTTTTTTTCGTTTTCAGCAAAAGCTCAAGATTCACCAAACGTGTAATTTGCGTATGCGACCGTTCTTACCCACAATTAAGGCAGCCGCATTCGACTTCGGGAATGAAAGCTCTGTATCAGTACTCTGCCGTTTCAACTTGCCTTTATGCTTTTTTAAGATGTGGCCTTGTACCACTGAAGTATGATGTTGCTCTTGTAACCATGAAACCTAACACACAAAAGAGACATTTTTACTTTGAACCGATTTCTCCTCTTAAAAAACAGCCCAACAAAGCAAAGTGTTCTTCTAGGTGGAATTTCGCGATGATTCCAAAAGTATGAGAGTGGGACACAGTGCATGTTTTTTTTTCTTTTGGTGACCGACCCCCAGAATGTTTAAGCTGTGGAATTCCCAACAGCAAGAACTTTGAAAAGAAAATGTCCAGACCGAGAGATGTACGTACATACACAGACAGACAAAAAGACATAGAGAGTGACAGAGAGACAAACAGACAGGATAGATATTGATCATCATCTGATATTATCTTACAGACAGATAGACAGACAAACAGACGTGATAGGTATTGATCATCATCTGATATCATCTCAACTGGCATACAGGGCGTCAGATTCACTTACGCTGCTGGGAATATTCCGCTCATCATACCAGACAGATCAATTTCTCGGACATGACAAAGTTCAATAGATGCTTTCACTTTGAACGAGAAACTCCCGACAAACAGACTGAGATGGCCAGACAGAGAAACAGGCAGACAAACATCAGACCAGAGCCTGAGAAGACTGAAACTAGACAACATATAGACGACAGACAGACACACAGAAAGAATAGAGACAGAACAGGCAGACAGACAGACAGGCAGGCAGACAGGCAGACAGGCAGTCAGCAGAGCCAACAGGCAGACAGACATACGCAGACAATACACAGACAGACTGACAGGCAGACAGGCAGGCAGACAGACAGACAGGACAGACAAGGCAGATAGGCAGGCAGGCCAGGCAGGCAGCAGGCAGAATAGACAGGCAGGCAGGCAGAGTAGGCAGGCAAGCAGGCAGACAGACAGATTGACAGAGGAAAGCCATACCAATTGTCGAAAAAGTCCATTAGCTTGACGATGCTAATTAATTTTGCTGACGCTGCTTGCCTGCTGTTCTTTGCTCTCTACAAACAGGTCCCTTTTCCTGACAGGATAAATGTACGCTCTCACTTCGAAAAATCACCAAAAAAATCTGGACAGACAGACAGACAGGTAGACAGACAGACAGACAGATAAACAGACAGAAGACAGACATATATGCAGACAAACAGACAGACATTAGGCAAACAGACAGACATAAAGGTAAACATACAGACAGACATAAAGGCAAACAGATAGAGAGAATAATGGCAAACAGACAGACAGACAGAAAGGCAAACAGATAGACAAACATAAAGGCAAACAATCAGACAGACAGACATAAAGGAAACAGACAGACATACAGATCATAAAGGCAAACAGACAGACATACAGATAAAGGCAAACACAGAGACAGACAGACATAAAGGTAAACAGACAGACATCACTAGACAGACATAAAGGCAAAACAGACAGGACACGACAGACAGACATAAAGGCAAACAGTCAGACAGACAAACAGACATAAAGACAAACAGACAGACAGACATCAGAAAGAGACCCTGAGAGAGGCCGCCAATAAAGGAAATAGACAGAGAAGAACGAAGTATCGATTGTGGAGTGTTTCAATTTACTTCTAGGTGTTGATTTGCTTATTGCTGCTGAGCTATCTTATCTTCGCTTCGCTTCGCTTTCTGTAGAAAGATAGCTTCTCCTGACAAGATAAACAGACGCTTTCACTTCCAACGAAAACCTCCAGACACACAGACAATCAGACAGGCAAATGGACAGGCAGACAGGCAGAGAGACAGGCAGACAGGCAGACAGGCAGATAGACAGGCAGCCAGGTAGATAGACAGACAGACAGGCAAATAGACAGACAGGCAGTCAGGCAAATAGACAGACTGCGGATGAGACTATAAACCAAGGCCCCGTGTGCGAACGCACGCAGAACATCTTGCGCACACGTTATGTCCTGCTCCGCTTTTCGTAAGTGTAGGCCATCGTGTTCCGGTGGGAACAGATGATACGAGTTACAAAAACTGCATACACACGGGGATTGGATGTAAAAAAAAAAAGAAGCACATGAGTGCTTATTCCATTATCTTTGATATAAAAGAATACAATAAACAATAAATAAACAAAAAACAGACAGGCAGACAGGCAAATAGACAGACATACAGACAGGCAAACAGACAGACAGACAGACGCAGACTGGCAGATAGACAGACAGGCCAACAGATAGACATACACACCGAAAGATTCTGAGAAAAACACACTGATAACAGACAGATATTACAAGTTAACACTGAGCGCAGTATTCAGTGTTTAACATTTTATAAGTGGGTTTTTTTTCTTTTGTTTTATCCTACAGATCAGTTAAGCTGAAAGACAAACAGACAGACAGACAGACAGACATACCAACATAAGCTGCCAATTGTCCAATATTTTGAACGGTAGTCCTACCTTCTTCTTTACCCTTTTGGCGGATCACTTGTGCTAAGTATAGATCGGTGGTCTATTGGCAAAGCGCCTGCCAAGAAAGCGAAAAGCCAGGGTCGAAAGTGTGCGGTAGTTCAAACACCGTTTGGGCCCAAAACTTTTCCCCATCCATTAGCCTTGAGTGGTGATCTGGGTGCTAGTCTTTCTGATGATATACCTATCAGCACTCATGTGCCCATAATTATGCACACACGCAAGCATGCACGCAGACGAACACACAGACAAACACACACACACACACACACACACACACACACACACACACACACACAACACACACACACACACACACACACACACACACACACACACACACACACACGCGCGCGCGCGCGCGCAAAGACAGACAAACAGACACAGAAACAGAAAAAAATATACAAACAGACAGACATACAGAGAGAGGGAGACAGAGACAGAGAGACAGAGATACTGAGAGACAGAGAGTAGGGAAATGGAAAAGAAAGAGTCAAACAGTCAGATATACAAACATTCAGAGAAAGACACAGAGACCCGAAAAAAAAAACACGTCTGGTTTTTTGGCTGCCAAGAAAAATACCATTCCTTTCCCTCTGCACACTCTGAATATAGGAATGGAGATCGCCAATGTTTGTATAATATAGCATTCCAGCGTGCTTCCATCTACAAAAGCAGTCAGAAAAATGTTTTGAAAAATGTAGTTTAAAAAATTAATGTGTTCTATGTATAGTTTTCCATAGAATTATTTGCAGAAAAAAGACAGAGAGAAGCAAGGAGACAGACAGACAGAGAGAGACAGACAGACAGACAGACACACAAACACAGACACAGACACAGACAGACATCCAGAGAGAGAACGACAGAGAGATATATCAAATCAAATTCTTTTATTTCGAGGATAATGAATAAGCACCCATGTGCTTTTTTACTTCCAGTTCCAGCCCTTAGGCATACATCAAGAAATGATAATAAAACAAACTAATATAGACACATCATGAATAATAGAATAGGCCCTAGACCCACATTCACACAGAAAAGGCAAACAAACAAACAAACAAACAAACAATAGAAAAAAACAACATTAACAATTCAAAGTTTTAAAAGAGGGGAAAAAAGCGAAAACAAAACAAAGCAAAAACAGAGAGAGGGGGGGGGAGGGAGGGGGGGGGGTGTGCGTATGTGAGGGAGGAGGGGGGGGGGGGGCAGCGAGTAGAATTTGGCGGAGCTTATCCCTCTCCAGCTACTAGGGCGCATGCCGGGTGTATCATTTTCATTCATACCTCTTCAGCTTATAAACATAAGTGCCAAGCATAACAGTGTGGGAGTTTGTTCAGAGGACGAAAGATGCTTATCACTGCTGTTGTTGCCGTGGTGGGATCTCTTGTCATTCTATATTGCCAGAGTGTGGCGAATGTGTGGTGTGTGTTTTTATCCCAACAGATCTGACAATTCTTCCTTTCTTTCCCCCCTCCCCTCCCCTCCCTTTCTCTTGTGTTTGGTGAAACGTCTGTATTGTGTTGATGAAAGCGGAGATGGTATTAATATCTGTGCGTGCTTGGCACGATTATAATATTGCGAATGTTGCGTGTTCGCGAGCATCTCTGATATGATTAGTTTCTCTTGATGTCAGGATCTCTCTGTCTCTGTCTTTGTCTCTCTGTGTCTTTCTGTCTGTCTGTCTGTCTGTCTCTGTTTGTCTGTCTGTCTGTGTCTGTGTCTGTGTCTGTGTTTGTGTGTGTCTGTGTTTTCTCTCTCTCTCTCTCTCTCTCTCTCTCTCTCTCTCTCTCTCTCTCTCTCTCTCTCTCTCTCTCTCTCTCTCTCTCTCTCTCTCTCCTCTCTCTCTCTCTCTCTCTCTCTCTCTCTCTCTCTCTCTCTCTCAATTCAAAAATTCAAAATTTTATTTCAAGAAAACCCCCCAAGGGGTACATGAAATTTGACAAAACCAATGTTTGCAGATATGGGCGTGTGAAAAATACTCCACAACAAAAATCCTAACACAATGGATGGCATAAAAAAGAAAAAAGAAAGAGTATTCACAATACATGCACTAGTATCATTTATGAAGAAATATCAAATTAGTGTTTTTTCATTATTTCTTTCAGAAACTGTGTAACTTTAATAAGCAAAGATTTCCTCCTAGAGCTAAACAGTTCATGGAACTTGATAACGTTTGGATTTTTATGATAATATTTTGGGATAAATTTGTTTCTTAACTGCACAAAAAATTTACATTTGAACAAGCAATGAAACTCATCTCCTAACTCGCTATCTTCACATTTATCACAGACTCTCTCTGCTCTGGGAATACTACTTATTCTGCCTGTTTGGATGGGAAGTCTATGATTTAACGTTCGAAAATGAATAAGTTAGTAATGAGGTACGAGGAAGAATGGATAAGTATTGTTCAAAGCAGAAACACTTTTTAAATAGTCTATAATTGAGGAAGATGTCGTCATTGTCCACATGAGAATACCATTGCTGTAAATACTGATCTTGCAAACTACGTGTAACTTTGGCTTTAAACCATTCTGATGATACTCGGAGATCAAACTGATTCTGCCATATACCACTTAATCCAATTTCGTTTAATGTACGTTCTACAGTAACTAAATAAGGTGATTTGTGGGAATTAGCCATATACATATCATGTAAAAGTCTGTATACAATATTTGAAAACTTGGACTCGCTTCCTGCATCCACTAGCTTAAACCAGTAACATAGCATCCTTACTTTTGCTGTTATTTCTCTCTGTACTTGGTGACATGCCAATCCAAACCAGACGTCTCACTCAGTCTGGCTCCACAATATCCTGCACACTGTCATTCATACAGAGATATCACACTGAGTCCATGACGTCTTCAAAGTTGGAATGCGGCTACCTTCATGGCGGGCAAAAAAAAAGCCACATTCGCAAAATCTCACCATTGATGAACTTCGAAGCTCTAGACATTACTCCAACAGTAGGAACGCGGCTCATTTAATGGTGGTCAAAACTTGTTGCATACGCCAAAAAAAATTCTTACAGTTTGGTGAACCTTAGAGCTCTCGCCGACGAACAAGTGTGTGTGTGTGGGGGGGGGTGCGTTTGTGTGTGTTGTGTGTGTTTTGTGTGTGTGCGTGTGTGTGTGTGTGTGTGTGTGTGTGTGTGTGTGTGTGTGTGTGTGTGTGTGTGTGGTGTGTGTTTGCGGGGGGTGATGGAGAGCTAAACCACCAGCTAAATACTTGTAGTGCAGTAGGTAGGAGTGTTCAGACTGATTGTTATCTGACAGTCAGTCAGTCAGTCAGTCAGTGCACTGTCCATGCCTTGCCTTTGACAGAGCTGCTGAAACAGAACGGAGTCTATCATGATGTTTGGAGACAGAAGAGTTCAGAAAGTTCGAAATGGGGGGAGGGGGTTGGTAGGTGGGTAGGGAGGGGGGGTATGTGTGTGTGTGTGTGTGTGGGGGAGATGTATGTGTGTGTTTGTGCGTGAGGGGGTAGGGGTATGTATGTGTGCACGCGTGCGTGTGTGTGTATGTGTGCTTGTGTGTAAGCGTGCGTGCGTGCGTGTATTTGTGTGTATGTGTGTGCGTGCGTGTTTGTGTATGTGTGTGTGAGCGTGCGTATGTGCGTGCGTGCGTGTATGTGTGTGTGTGTGTGTGTGTGTAAGCATGCGTGCTTGCGTGTGTGTATGTGTGTGAGAGGGTGGGTGGGTGTGGTGTAGCGTTTGTGTGTGTGTGTGTGTGTGTGTGTGTGTGTGTGTGTGTGTTAGTGTTAGTGTGTGTGTGTGTTTTGTGTGTGTGTATGTGTGTGTAAGGGGAAATATCAAATCAGGGTGTATACAAAATCACTATAATACTAAGAAACAAGCGTAAAATCTGCTTAAGACAACATTAACAACACTGTGGACTTCTGGAGAAGCAGAACAACAAAGCATCTCCCTTCATGCATCATCGGAGTGATTGCTGCACTGACAATTCCACGAGACAGGCCTTCTTTCATTGCAGTCACACTCAGTCATAGTAAAAAAGACCACAGGCCTGTTATCACTGCAATCATCTGAAGCCCCAGTCAAACAGGCCTAGCCTACCCCCTGCAGGTTTTTCCCCCTAAAGCACCTCCCTTCACCCTGAAACGAACTGGTGCCAGCAGTGTGGGCTGTACTAGCCTAGACCCCATCTTTCGCTTTCAGGTCAAAGAGTAAGCTGTCTTCTACAAGAGTGCTAGTCGGAACAGTTTTGGGGGGCTGGTTTTCACTGACTTTTATTAAAAGTGTGAAAAAATTACTGTGCATTGTTTTTTTTTATATAGAGGACAGAGAATAATACCATGTAGTCGCGAGAAAGTTAAAAATAAATTAAAATATAAAGACCATCAGCATGAGAACCGCTTGTGTTCTTACAGTGTTGACGGGTAGGGGGGGGAGCACAATCTGTTCGGCATCTCTCTCTCTCTCTCTCTCTCTCTCTCTCTCTTCTCTCTCCTCTCTCTCTCTCCTCTCTCTCTCTCTCCTCTCCTCTCCTCCTCTCTCTCCTCCTCTCTCTCTCTCTCTCTCTCTCTCTCTCTCTCTCTCTCTGACAGACAGACAGGCAGACAGACAGACAGAGACAGACATACAGAGAGACAGACACAGAGAGAGACAGGCACAGAGAGAGACAGACACAGAGAGAGAGGTACAGAGAATGAGAGACAGAGACACCAAGAGACAAAGGGACAGAGGCAGAGAGAGATAGCTGAAGTTAGACAAAGACAGACAGACGGACAAAGATAGAAAGACAGATAGATAGAAAGTGAGAAAGACAGAGATACAAACAGACAAAACCAAAGAAATAATAACAGAGCAAGAATCCAAGAGAGATGCCTTGTGTGATCTGATCTTGCATCACAACTGTTTCCTTCAGTAGAGAGGAGACTAAGACAGGAAGGAGGAAGGCTGAAAGACAGACAGATAGACATCTGTGATATTTGCAGTCATTCCAGCCCTGATGCTGGGAATGGGAGGTATGTGGTAAATGCCAGATAAAATCAACACCTATTGTCCTGCCTCTTGTACATTCCACGTGCTTGGTTGTTTCTTTTCTCCACACTACTCAGATTATATGCAGGGATACGCGTTTATATCAAATATGCGCGCATAATCGGATATGCATACATACGCCCGCGAGTGCGTTCACGCGCGTGCAAACACACAAATACACAATAACACACTAACGCACTTACATACTGTTTTAGAAGTCAATTTTCTTGATTTTTGTGAGGCAGGATGAAAAAAAGTTGTGTAAACTTAATCTTTACCCTCAATTAAGATCAGTTTGACTTGACTTGACTTCACACACACACAACACACACACACACACACACACACACACACACACACACACACACACACACACACACACACACACACACACACACACACACACACACACACAACAACGCACACGACACACACAGAGGCAGACAGAGACATAGAGAGACAGAGAGATAGAGAAAGAGAGCATCTGTGTGTGCTTCCACCAAAACGATCTCAGTCACAAAATATATATACAAAAAACACAGTGTATTATTTTGCTCTGGTTACAATGAAGAAAAGGGTGTAGGCTCTGCAAGCCCAGAGAGGACCAAGAGATGTGTACAGTCCCTCTGACATTTTGCACCGCCTATTGTCAGCACTGGAGAGGGAATGGTAGTAAATATCACCCATGTGTTCAGGCACCTGAGCTTTCTCCTACGCAAGGAGTCAACACACGAGCCTGCTGGAACGTAGGGTTGGTAAGGTCAAGGGTAAACCACATTGAAAACTATTTATTTGTCTTTTTATTTTTTCGTGTTTCGGCTATAGCTTAAAGGTTTATCAATGGTGAGATTTTGCACGTAAAATTATGCGACTGTTTTTTTTTGTTTTGGGGTTGGGTTTTTTTCCTCATAATTAAGGTAGCTGCATTCCGATTTTATGTCACAGCAGATTTCTCTGTGTGAAATTCGGGCTGGTCTTCCCAGGAAGAGCGCGTCGCCGCATGTGCGGCGCCATCCTTTTGTTTTTTCGTTTTCCAATACCAGTATTCTTGCATTTTTCCTTTATTTTGTTATGTTATCGGTACCTACCAACACCAAAATGGCCTTACTCTTTGGGAGGATGGAACAGGTTTTCATTGTGTGCGGCAGATTTTCTGCGTGCCTTCACACTCAAGGTTCTTGGTTTATGGTTTCACCCGAAGGACTTTTGCGGGAGTGGAATTAGTAATGATGTTACCTTCACAGTAAAATCCCCTTGAACTGACACCTCCGTGGTGGCTCGATCCCAGGCCTTCAGACCACGAGCACAACGCTCTACCCACTTGGCTACCCTGCCCACTGTCACTTCCAATGCATGTCTCAAAATGGCTGGAAAACTCGGATTAAACCCGACGCTTTGAGAGTCACTCTGACCAACTCAAAAATGGTTGGCATGCGTGCGTGTGAGTGTACGTTTCTGCCTGTCTGTCTGTGTTTCTGTGTGTTCGTGCTCGTGTATGCAAAATGCATGCGTATCTGTGCAGGTTTCTACAACAGTTTGCCCCATACTGCTGTGGAGGTGAGAGAGGAAAAGTATGCAGAGTATGCACAAGAAGCAAACGAGAGATGTGCCCAATTTCCTCTGCTGTTCCCCACGGCACATTCTCCGCATTGGGGATGGATAGACTCCAAATATCACACATGTGTTTCTGCCTTTGAACATAGTTTTTCACTCCCTCT
>CM060340.1:42556072-42568868 GCA_030674155.1 Stramonita haemastoma
TACACATTATTTAGAGCACGTGAAAGAACCCACAGCAACAAGTGGGATGTCCCTGGCAAAATTCTGTAGAAAAAAGCCACTCTGATAGGGAAAACTAATACAACTGCAGACAGGAAAAGAAGAAAAAAACATGAGTAGGCGCTGCATTTTTGTGGCGATACGCTCTCCCCGGGGAGAGCTGCCCGAATTTCACGCAGAGAAATCTGCTTGACAGAAAGTGATATAAATATAAAGGATAAATATTTAGTTAGTCTTTTTTTCTTTTAATTCAGAACTCATTTTTGGTGTGTTAGAACATTTAGTATCTTCACAGCACTATTAAAATGTTGTGAAAATGGTTTAGTCAACGGTAAAGGTGTTCCCGTAACCTATGCGATTTATTTTCATTTAATTTTTGTGATAACATAACATCATAGATTATATTTAATGATGTCTGGGATGTGTGTGTGTGTGTGTGTGTGTGTGTGTGTGTGTGTGTGTGTGTGTATGTGTGTGTGTGTGTATGTGTGTGTGTATGTGTATGTGTGTGTATGTGTGTGTGTTTGGTGTGTGTGTGTGTTTGGTGTATGTGTGTGTATGTGTGGCGTTGTGTGTGTGTGTGTGTGTGTGTGTGTGTGTGTGTGTGTGTGTGTGTGTGTGTGTGTGTGTGTGTGTGTGTGTGTGTGTGTGTGTGTGAGTGTGTGTGTGTGTGAGTGTGTGTGTATACTCTGTGTGTGTGTGTGTGTGTGTGTGTGTGTTTTGTGTATACTGTTTGTGTATGTGTGTGTGTGTTTTGGTGTGTGTGTGTGTGTGTGTGTGTGTGTGTGTGTTTGGTGTGTGTGTGTGTGTGTGTGTGTGTGTGTGTGTGTGTGTGTGTGTGTGTGTGTGTGTGTGCAGGGCGGCATCAAGAGTGTGCTGTGGACGGACGTGTTCCAGACCGTGATGATGTTTATCGGCATTCTGGTCATCCTCGTCAAGGTACAGGCACCCACAATTATTTGTTATTTTATTTATCTATTTATCTACTTATTCATTTATTTATTTATTTATTTATCTATCTATCTATCTATCTATCTGTCTGTCTGTCTGTCTGTCTGTCTGTCTGTCTGTCTGTCTGTCTGTCTGTCTGTCTGTCTGTCTGTCTGTCTGTCTGTCTGTCTGTCTGTCTATCTATCTATCTATCTATCGTTTTAGCTATCTATTTATTTGTCTATTTATTTCTTTATCTCTTGATATATTTATCCTTTATATTTATATCACTTTCTGTCAAGCAGATTTCTCTGCGTGAAATTCGGGCAGCTCTCCCCGGGGAGAGCGTATCGCCACAAAAATGCAGCGCCTACTCATGTTTTTTTCTTCTTTTCCTGTCTGCAGTTGTATTAGTTTTCCCTATCAGAGTGGCTTTTTTCTACAGAATTTTGCCAGGGACATCCCACTTGTTGCTGTGGGTTCTTTCACGTGCTCTAAATAATGTGTAACATACGGAACCTCGGTGTATTGTCTCATCTGAAATATTAGCACCCAGACCACCATTCATGATCTAATGAATGGGGGAAAAGTTTCGGGCCTAAACAGTAGGACAGTAGGATACAATGCAATACAATACAATATAACACAATACATTGCAATACAATACAATACAATACAATACAATGCATTGAACTGCAGTTTAATACAATTCAATACAATGCAATGCAATGCAATACAGTTCAATACAATGGATTGTAATACAGTTCAATACAATACAATACAATAAAATAAACTACAATGCAATGCCATAAATTACAGTACATTACAATATAAAATAGCAGAACAGAACACAAAACACAACAACACACACTATTAAAAGGAAAACACGGCATTATAGCATAGCATAGCATAGCATAGCATAGCACAGCACAGCACAGCATAGCATAACATAGCATAGCATAGCATAGCATAGCATAGCATAACATAGCATAGCATAGCATAGCATAGCATAGCATAGCATAGCATACCATACCATACCATACCATACCATTCCATACCATACCATACCATACCATACCATACCATACCATACCATACCATACCATACCATACCATACCATACCATACCATTCCCTAGGCATCCGTCAGTCTTGGAAGACTATGGAGTTGCACTCCAGGATCTAGAGCACAAAGCCTGGGTGAGCAAGCTGTTACCCATGCAGCAGGAGACACCCCCCCCCTTTTCTCCACGCCACTGGAATGATCCATTCGAAAGGCAATCACCGACACGAATGGTTCCAGTGCCGTTGCAGGAGCCACTAAAACGTTGCCAAATACAGCCCCGAACCGCTCTGGGGACTCTAAATCCCCGATTTTTCCTCAGGTATTGTGTCTAAGGGCATGCCACAAGATCAAAAGGACTACCAAAAACAATACTGCAAGGCACTGTCCAAGGAGGAAGAAAAAGAGGCAGACCAAGGAAGAGATGGGAGGACAACATCAGCGAATGGACAGGCCTAGAACTTAACAAAACTTTGAGAAAGGCAGAACAGAGAGAGGAATGGAGGGAACTGGTTGTCAAGTCTTCATGGGTGCCCCCCACGGTTGCCAGACTAAGTGATAGATAGATAGATAGATAGATAGATAGATAGATAGATAGATAGATAGACAGACAGACAGACAGATAGATAGATAGATAGATAGATAGATAGATAGATAGACAGACAGACAGACAGACAGACAGACAGACAGACAGACAGGTAGGTAGGTAGGTAGGTAGGTAGGTAGGTAGGTAGGTAGATAGATAGATAGATAGATAGATAGATAGATAGATAGATAGATAGATAGATAGATAGATAGATAGATAGATAGATAGATTGTGTTTAAACACAACACCTGTGTGCATGCTGGGTTTTTCGTTGTTGTTGTCATCCGCTCCTACCGCACACAATGGCCTGATCTTCCGAAAGGTGGAACGGGTTTTTATTGTACACTTAGCTATCATGATTAGTAATTTGATTTACTGCTTACCAGCTTTTTTTTTTTCGTATCCATGAAAACGAATAGTACATTCGGTAATGTTAGCTTAATGGCTATGTTAAATTTATTTAGTATTTTGTTCGGCATATTTCCAGATCTGATATATATCCTTTTATACTCATAGAAAAAATGTTCAGTGTAGTCTATCTCCTCGGTGCTAAATGTGCAGTGTTCACTATTAGCTAAGCCTAACTTGTTAAACAATATGTTAGTAACATATGTATAGTGTGAAATTTTCCAGTGGAGTAATCGCAGTCTAGTTTATGTAGTTGTATTTCTGGCTATGAGCCATGTTTTGGTCTGAGTTTCAATACCCAGCTTGATTAACCAGAATTTAGTCAACAACGGTTGAGTTAATTAATTTTCAATCAAAAAAAGACGAAACTGACGAGGTGTTGCCAGAGATTTCAGACTTGAGTTATTCATTTCTGCCTGAGTTGTCTGGTTGACGTTTAAGATCCTTCGGCATGCAGTTAATGCTGTGCATATGGCACTATATTCAAAGTTCTGATTAGTTAGGTTCAACACCAACAATCTCGCATACAGAGGCAAAGTTCTTTATGTGGCCATCTTCCATGAAGTCAGAAATGTGTGTTACACCAGCTCTGATCCAATCCTTCATAAACAGAGTTGTGCCTTTACTCTTCTTATTTTGTGTTCGAACAGCAGCAGCAGCAGCGGTTGTAATGCTAATGCCAAAGACTTACTGACATAGCTATTGCACTATTTCGTAGCATTTTTTTAATTGTCTGCAGGGAACTGCTTTCGTTGGCGGATTCTCTCAACTGTGGGAAAAAGGCACGGAAGGAGGCAGAGTCATTTTCGACGAGTGAGTGCACATGCACTTTGTCTGATGTGTGATGGGATTTTTCGTGGTGTGGTGGTGGTGGTTGTGTTGTTGTTGTTGTGGTGGTGGTGGTGGTGGTGTTGATAGTGGTGATGATAGTGGAAGGGGTTTTGGTAATGTTATTGTTGTTGTTGTTGCTGGTGGTGGTGGTGGTAGTGGTGGTTGTGTTGTTGTTGGTGGTGGTAGAGGCAGTGTGGTGGTGGAGGTGGTGAGTGTGTATGTGTATGTGTGTGTATGTGTGTGTATGTGTGTGTGTGCTTGCGTGCGTGAGTGTGACAGAAATATGCAATAAATCAGCAACTATTGCAATTAGTGCGAACTGACATTAACAGCTGCGGTTGATACTACTACTACTAACTACTACAACTACTACTACTACTACTACTACTAACTACATACTACTACTACTACTACACTACTACTACAACTACTACTACTACCGCCATCACTCCACCATTAATAGCCACCCTTCATTTCTCGCAACAACAACAACAATAACAACAACAACGACGACGACGACAAGATCAACAAGAACAAGAACCACAACAACAACAAAACAACAACAACAAGAACAATAATACCACCTCCTCCACCACCACCATCACCAAAAACCCAGCAACAACAATTAAGATAAGAACAAGAACAACAACACCAATAACAACACCACCACCACCTTCAATAACACCAATAGTGTTGTGGTTTCAGAGTGGACCTGAGGCTCGTCACTCCGTGTGGAGCGCGGCCTGTGGAGCCTGTGTCATCTGGCTGTCCTGTCTGTTCCACCAGTCCACCATACAGAGAATCAGCGCCCTGCCCTCACAGCGCCACGCCACATGGTCTGTTGTTGTTATTGTTGTTGTTGTTGTTGTTGGTGGTGGTGGTGGTGTTGCTCCTGCTGTTGTTGCTGTATTTGTTGTTGTTGTCAACGTTTTCATCAGTCCATCAATGTCACGTCATTGGTGGTATTCTTTTTGTTATTGTTGTGGTGATGTTTGTTGTTGCTGTTGCTGTTGTTGTTGTTGTTTGTTGGTGGTGGTGGGTGTTGGTGGTGGTGGAGCCTGTGTCATCTGGCCGTCCTGTCTGTTCCACCAGTCCACCATGCAGAGAATCAGTGCCCTGCCCTCACAACGCCACGCCACATGGTCTGTTACTCTTGTTGTTGTTGTTATATTTGTTTCTGCTTGTTGTTGTTGTCAATGTTCGCCAGTCCCCTGTACAGAGAATCAGCACGCTGCCTTCTTAAAGTCATGCCATATGGTCTATTGTTGTTGTTTTTGTTCTTGCTGTGGTTTTGCTTTGTTTGTTGTTGTTTGCTATTATTTTTGTTGTTGTTTGTTTGTCGCTGTTGTTGTTTATTATTGCTGGTTTGTTTGTTGTTGTTGCTGGGGTTTATGTTGTTTGTTGTTCATCTTTATTGATGTTGTTGCCGTGGTTGATGTTGTTTACATGTAACACATGGACACCTGTATACACGAACACCTCTACACATCAACACCTGTACACATTAACACCTGTACACCTGTACACTACTGCGCCTGTTGCAGGTGTTTCCTCCTGAACATCCCCCTGTGCCTGCTGCTGGGGTTCACCATGTGTGTGATGGGGCTGCTGGTCTATGTCTACTTCCAGACCACGGGCTGTGACCCCTATGCTGCCGGCTTCATCCACAACAAGAACCAGGTGGGTTGTAGGAGTCATGTTTGTTTGTTTATTCATGAGAATGACTGTACAACGTCAACTAGGGCAGTTGTTGTTGTTGTTGTTGTTGTTGTGCGTTTCCCAGCTTCTAACACTCTGAGGGTCACACAAAATGTTTGTTTCTCATGTTTGTTTATTCATGAGAAGGTTTGTACAATCGTCGACTAGTCAGTTGTTGTTGTTCTGACTCACTCACTCATCCCACCTGGGAAATACTGCGAGATTGAAATTGCACACTGAATGAAAATTTTTGCGTTTAGACTGTTTTACAAAGGATCGCCAAAAAAGGCAACCATACCCGACTTCAGAGGAAACAAGTCTGCACAAAAATGATTCATAGCCACCCCTCAAGCTCATACTGTGGAAGTTTGTTTGTTTTCTCCGTTTAATGCTACCCATTTAACCAATCCAATCCTGTTGTTTATAGCCTCGCCAACCACACAGGCCATAGCGGGGCTGGGACTCGTCCAATTTAAATTTCAGATTAAAACTGTGGAATGATATACACATTAAAACGTGAAATGAAACAATTAAAACTGTGCTATAAATGAAAATACAGATTAAAACGTGCAATGATAACAGACTAAAAACTGTGCAATGAAATACAATTAAAACTGTGCAATGAAAAAACAATGAAAACTGGGGGCAATGTTTAATACAGATTAAAACCTGGGGCAATAAATATACGATTAAAACGTGCAATTATGTACAGAATAAAATATGTAGTCTAGTCACTAACATGTGATTTAGCATTCAAACTTCGAGATAAAATCGTTATTGAAGGAGGTGGGAGTACGTAGCGTCCTGAGAAAGGACTGTAGTAACCCCCCCTCTGTTGAATGATGTCCTGACTGGGGAATCGATCGGGTAACATTGCCGAGAATCATATCCTATACTTTGAACATCCCCAAAAAAATTATTTGTTTCGTGTTAGTAATACTACGTTTTTTAACAATGGAGTTAGGGGCGGGATAGCTAATGGTCAGAGCGCTCGCTTTTCCCAAGTAAATTAACCGCGTCGAGGTGGTTCCCCAGTTGGATGAGTGACCGTTTGCGTACCTTGGCTTCAGGATAGTCCCCCCCAATTCACCCAGCTGTCAGTGGGTACCTGCCCTCTTAAGGGTCAGGGAAGTAAAGCAGCGAGGGAGAAAGGGGATGGGCACCGCCCTCAAAAAATCTGGCCCCTAGAGAAGCTGAGGTCTCTTACACCTCGCTCCTCTGCGACCCCCACATGTTATGGGAACCTTTACCTTTTACCTTTACCTTTTAACCTTTACCTTTTACCTTTTAACCTTTACCTTTACCTGTACTTTCAGGTGGCGCCCACTTTGTGCTGGAGCTGTTTCAGAGACATCCTGGAATGACGGGTCTCCCACCTGGCCATGCCTTCTGTGGCTCCCTCAGGTGTGTGTGTGTGTGTGTGGTTGTGTGTGTGTGTGTGGTGGTGTGTGTGTGTGCGTGGTGTGGTTGCGTGTGCGGGGTGTTTTGTGTGTGTGCGGTTGTGTGTGTGCGGGGTGCGTGTGGGTGTATGTAGGGGAGAGAAAAGAGAGAGAGAGAGAGAGAGAAGAGAAGAGAGAGAGAGAGAGAGAGAGGAGAGAGAGAGAGGGGAGAGAGAGTGTTATGGGTTGGGTTAATCGTAGTGAAAGTGGGTGTATGTTGTGTGGGGTGTACGTGTGTGTGTGTGTGTGTGTGTGTGGTTGTCTGTGTGTGTGTGTCTGTGGTTCTGTGTCTGTGTTCTGTGTGTTTTATGTCTGGGTGTGTGTCTGTGTCTGTGTAAAAGTCTTAAACTCCTCCCTGCATGCAAGTGGGGGGCTTCCCCCTTTTGTATAGCATATTTTGGCAGTCTTACTAATAAAGAAAAGCTTTTCGTGTCTTCCAAAAAGGGCCCTTTCTTTTGCCTTCTTGAAAACAAAATTTTAATGACAAAATTAAACAGACGCCAATGATTTCCGAATATAAAAAATACAAACCCTTGTTGACTTTCGAATTCACCCTACCAACCGGGCCGGGTTCATTTTTCTTTTCCCCCCTCCCTTCCTCTGATTTTCCGCACTTTGTCTTCTGGGGAATCAATTCTTTGGCAGCCAAACAGTGGGACGATGTCTGGCCTGGCCCTTAGGCACGTTAAAGATACCACGATCACAATCATAGCCAAAAACAAAAGGGAGAAAGAGAAAAGAAGGGGGAAGAGAGAAAAAAAGAGAGAGAGAGAGAGAGAGAGAGAGAAGAAGAGAGAAGAGAGAGAGAGAAAAAAGAGAGGGAGGAGAAAGAGATAAGAGTAGGGAAAAGGGGGTTTAAAATGTGTGTGTTTTCGTGCGGGGGTTTCGTGCGAGGTTGTATGCACGTGCACAAAGGGAAAAATTTATTGGTTTTTATGTTTTTAAATTTTGGGTTTTTTTGTGGGGTTTTGTGGTGTGTGTTTGTGGTTTGGGGTGTTGGGTGGTGTGGTGTGTGGTGTGGACTTTGTAGGGGAAAGATAGATTGATGATGAGGGGAGGGTGGGGGAGGGTTTATGAAATTGATGCGGGGGGACGAAAAAAAAGGGGGGCGGGCGACGACAAAAATTATTTAAAATTTGCTCGGCTGCTGCTGGCTGCTGGGCCCGCTGGTTGATGAAAGAAAGGGGTGATGAGAAAGGGGGGGAAAAACCCGATGGGTGAAAAAGGGAAAAAAGATTGATAAAAAAAAGATTTTTGAGACGACAATGAAAGACGATCTCTGCCTTTTCCCCCCTTTTAATTGCCCCGTTTGAAGAATTGTTAATTTTGGAAAGGAAGATGGGGGAAATGATTTTATATTTGATGATATGGAAGAAAATGTGATGAATGAAGAGGGGGATGTGATGGGAAAGATAAAAAGATGAGATTTTGGGGGGTGGGTTTGATTTATGGATGGGGTGATTGGGGTTTAAATTTAAAAATTGGGTTGATTATATTTCAACCCCTTTCCCGGGGGGCTCCCCGTTTTGGGGCGGTTTCTGATGAAAATCTCAGGGCCTGTTTTCACAGGTGGTTTTCAAAACACAAAACACAAAACCCCAAACAAAAAAAACAAACCCCACAAAAAAAAAACACAAAACACACCCCAAAAACACAAAAAAACACACAAAAACACAAAAACACCCAAAAAACCCCAAAAAACACCTAAACACACAAAAAACAAACACACACACATACACAGACGGCGCCCACACAACAAACATTATATATAAATATTAAAAAAAAGTATATATTATATAAGAAAAATGTGTAAAACATTAAACAAAAGTAAAACACACACAAACACAAACACCACACAAAAAATATAATATAATATATATATTTTTTTTATATAATTATTATATCCCCTATATAAAATGTGTGGTGGGGTGTGTTGGGGGTGTGTAAAAAAAAAAGGGACAGAGATGTTTGGAAAATTTTTGTTATGCGTGTTTGTTGTGCGTGTGGTGTTTTAATGTTATGCTGGTGTATGGTATTGTGATGCGTGTGTGAGTTTTGTTTTGTGTTAAGTGGGAGTGTGCGTGTTTTGGTGATTTGAGGGTGTGTATAGGTGCGGTGTAAGTGTGTGTGTGTTGAGAGAGAGAGAAGAAAGAGAGAAGAGAGAGAGAAGAGAGAGAGAAGAAGAGGGGAGAGAAGAGAGAAGAAAGAGAAAGAGAGAGGAGACACACACCCCCACAGAGACAGAGACAAGACGAGACGGGGACAGACCGACAGACAGAGAAAACCCCAAAAGGGCAGACAGACAGACAGAGAAGACGACAAAAACCCAAAAGACCGCCGACAGGGGGACAGACGACAGAGACAAGAGACAGACAACGACAGACAAAAAGGGTTTAAATGAAAAACCGAAGGGAAAGGGGATAAAAAAAAGTGGAAAAGGGCCATTACCCTTTGCAAAATCCCTTCAGCATTGGGCGGCTCTGGGTCCTGTGGGTTGGGTGCTTTTTTCCTGGCAAAAAGGGGGGTTTCCCCCGGTGCAAGTCCGGTAAAAAAACACTGTGGCATTCTCTGCTGTCTTCTGTCGTTGTCTGTTTTTCGTCTGTCCTCTTCCTCTTCCTCTGTGTTGGGGGGCGGGGTTTTTGGGGTGTGTGGTTGTGGGTGTGGGGGTTTTTTGTGTGGTGGTGTGTGTTGTGTAGTGGGGGGGATGTTGTGCGTGTTGTTTTTATTGTGTTGTTTTGGGGGTTGGGGTGTGTATGTGTGTATATGGTGTGTATTGGGGTGTAAAAATTTTTTTTGTTTTGTGTTGTTGGGGTTTGGTGTGTGTGGGGTGTGGGTGTGTGGGTGGGTGTGGTGTGGGGGTTGTGTGTTTGCTTTGTGTTGTGGTTTTTTGTTTTCTACCCCTCCATCCCCCCCCTCCATCCTTTTCCCCCTCCTTCCACCCCTCCTTTTCCCTCCCATCCATCCACCATCCCCCCATCCCCCCCCACCCAGGGGATCACGCACCACGTACGCTTTCAAGCATGCATGCATCCATTTTGAAAAAAAAACCCCCAAAACCCCTCCACCATTTTTTTCCCCCATCCCACACCCACCCAAAACCCTTTTGATCCCCCCCCTTTCCAAAACCACCCCCCCCTACCAAACCACCCATCCACCCCACACAAAACAAACCCCCTTTCCCCCCTCCCTCCCGCTTTTAAAAGTCAATGCTGCGGGGAAACCATAAAGGGGGGGCTGTTTTTGGGGGGTGCGTCCAGTTTTCACCTGGGGGAAAGGGGCCAGCCTAAACCCAAAGGGGCCCCCCCCAAAACCCCCCCACCCGCCGGGGGCCACATTTTCCCCCCGGGGAAAATTTGGGGTAGGGGGGGTTTCCCCTGCCTTCCCCCGACCATTTTTTCCTTGTCGGCTTTAATTTGTTTTTGGGGGGGCCATTCAATTTTTACTGTCGGCTGGGTTTTACAAAACATTTTTTTTTTGGGAAAATTGTGTTGGTAGTGGTGGGTGGTGGGGTGGGGGGGTTTTTTTGTTTTGGGTGGGGGTGTGCGTGTGTTTTTTTGGGGGGGATGTGGTGGGGGTGTGGTGTGGTGAATGTGGGGTGTGTGGTGTTTTTGGGGGGTGTGGGGTTTTTTTGTGTTGGGGTGTATTGTGTGGTTGATGGGGGGGTTTTTTGTGGGGGGGTGTGGTGTGGGTGGGGTTGGGGGTGATGTGGTGGGGGGGGGAAAAGGGAAAAAATTTTTTTTCATCACTGGTTTTTTTTCCCCCCACTGACTGAAAAGCCATGTGCTATGGGGCCCTTTTTCAAGGGGGGTTTTTCCAAAGGGGTGAAAAACTCCCCCTTTGAAAAACCCCTTTTGGGGTCGATGTCACCCCGGGAAAACGTAAGTTTGTGATTGTCCCCCCCCCCTGCTGCCCCGTTCCCTCATAAATTTTCATTTTTGGGGGCACCCCCTTTTTCCTCTCTAAAATTTGAAGGGGGAGGGGAGACAACACCCTTGGGGTACTCCAACTTTGGGGGGGCAAAACCCAAATAGTTAGCAAAAAAAAAGGTCGCTACGGGAATATCCCCAAAAAGGGAAACCCCCCAGAACCGACCCCAAAGGGAAAAAAAAAAAATTTTTAAAACCCAAAAAACAGAAAACCCCAAAATCCACCACCAAATTTCAACTTCCTGTACAGACAAAAAAAAACAGAGGGGAAAAAAAAAAACCCCCCCGCGAATTTTGACAGGAAAAACACACAGAGTGTCCCCGAAAAAAATAGCACTTCGACAGAAAAAAAACACACAAAAAGGGTTTTTTTTTAAAAAATAGCACTTTTGAAAAAAAAACACACACAACTACGATTAAAAAATTTTACTTTTAAAAAAAAAAAACACACACGGGGTCTGAAATAAATGCATTTTTTACAGAAAAAATTTTTACATCTTACAACAAGAAAAAGAAAATCAACCAGAGGCTCAGTTTTTTAAACATCATCACATCCCCCCCAAAATCAACATCAAACCCCCCCTCAACCCCAAAAAAAACAAACCCAAAAAAAAAAATAAAAACATAGGAATTTTTCATAGCCCATAACTTTTTTTAAAAAAAAATTCCCCAAAAGGGGGGTTTCATTCGACCTAAACAACACACAAAACCCAAAAAAAAAAACCATTTATAGATTTACAAATTCAATGTACAAACACGCACATGCCGCACACAAAAAGCCACGCGCCCCGCGCACACACACAACCCCCCACCCCCACAAAAACCCCCCCACACAAAACAAAAAAACCCCCCACACCACCCCCAACACACAAAACCCTCCAAAAATTTTCCTTCCTCTTTCCCCACTAAGAACATGCCTAAGTTATGATACCTCTTTTTTTTCCCCCCCCCCGGAACCCAAAACCCCCTTTTTCCCTTAAAAAAAACCCACCCCCCACCTACAACTCTGTTTTTTTCCTTTTTTCCCCCTCCCCCCCCCCCCCCCCCCGGCCCCCCTCCGTCCCTATTTTCCCCCCCCCCCCCAAACCCCCCCCCTTTTAAATTTCATGCATTAGGGGCAAACCCCCTGAGCGGGCGGGATATCAGTGCCAAAGTTTTTAAAAGGGCACGTGATGTTGGGGTTCAAAAACAAGAAAAAGGGTTTTTTTTTGGTTGAAAAAAGGGTTTGGGGGGGGGGATAGAGAAAAAAAAAACTCTTTCCCCCCCCCCCCCCCCCCCCCACCCCCCCCCAAAAAAAATCCAAAAACCCCCCCCCCCCCCCCCCCCCAACCCACACACACACTGTGGGGGGTTGTTTTTTTTTCTCTTTCTAGGCTACAAACCCCCCCCCCCCCACACACACAAAAACACCCCCACCCCCCAAAAAAACCTGAACCCCCCCCTTTTTTTGATTTTTTTTTTCTTTTTTCTCTCCAAAAAAAAAACCAACCCCCCTTTCCCCCCTTTTTTCCCCCCCTTTCTTTTCCCCCCTATTTTTCCCAAAAAAAAACTGTCCCCCCCTGTTTTTTGAAAGGGCGAAATTTTTGAAGAAAAAATGATACTTTAAAATTTTTTTTACCCCTTTCCCCCCTTTTTTTCTTGGGCCCCTTTTTTCTGTCCCGTCCGTCTGTTTGTCCTCTGGGCTCTCTGTCTCTGTCTCTGTCTCTCTCTGCTCTCTGTCTGTCTCTGTCTCTTTTTTGTCCCCCGTCCCCCTCTGTCTCTCTCTGTCTCTGTCTCTCCCCCGTCTCTTCCCCCCTGTCTCTCTGTCCTCGTCCCCTGCTCTGTCTCTGTCTCTTTTCCCCCCTCTTCCCCCCTTTTCCCCCCTCTCTCTCATTTCCCTTTTTCCCCTCTCTCTTCAC